>JAZDUH010000536.1:7645000-7667500 GCA_036419115.1 Scarus forsteni | reverse complement strand
TAGGACATTGAACCACAAATGTTTAAAACTCGATTTCCCCTTTTCTCTGAAGGTAAAGGCTGTTTTCTCTCTCATTTTGCAGTTTGGAGCTACAGTTCAGGGTTTGTGACCTATGACATGATCAGGGACCACCTCCCTGCCCCGTCCAGTGACGTCCTGATTGTTCTGTGTGGCCCTCCACCGATGATCCAGTATGCCTGTCTGCCAAATCTGGAAAAGCTCGGACACAAGCCAGAGAACATTTTTGCATACTAGACTCATGATAATTGTTTTTTAACCTGATTTTTGTTAATCAAACTACACATCCCTTTGTGAACTCTGATGGTGTTGTTGTATGCTTTTTTATGAGTTTCTTTTGGTCTCTCTGCAATGCAACGCCAACCATGTGCTAATGCTGAGAGGGAGAAGGGTATGTAATGGCAAAATACCAAGAAAAATGTCATTTTGACTTGAATATTGAGCTGGCTATATGATCCTCAGTTTAAATCTTTACTTACCAGACAAAAATGTGAAAGAATTTTCTTTTTACAGCCATACTGATAGATCCTGTTGCAGACTTCATACTTCTCTTTATTACAGCAGGTTTTGCATACTTGGTCAGAATAATTTTGTATAGATCTGAAACTTTATTAAAGCATCTGTGTCTCATTTAAATGTCTTGCTGTCAAAGTTTATTTGTTTATGTACTTTTTTATTAGATTTTGCACAATAAAAGATACATAAGATCAAACTGGAAATATTCAGAAAACATACTTATGTGTCAGGAGAGGTCAATAAGCCATTAGACTTATGCAAAGGACCTCACCTTTCTATAAGAAAAGGCAGAGAACAGTCAAGATTTCAGGGAGAACACAAATAATACATGCATACATGTGTTCAACCATGAGTGAAGAAACAAAAAGAAATAATAGTAATCGACTATAAAACAAACATACACAGGTTTTACAAATAAACAAAAATATAGAGACCATAAAAGAGTCGACAAAATAAGAACAAAATTTAAGACATAGTCTTTTATTTTAGGGTTAAAACTTTTTCGATGAATCTAAAGTTCACAGTCATAACTGAGGTGGTTTTATTTGGTCTCAGTGTTCCGTGCTGGTCCTCTGCAGAGCTCATGGTCCATGAGAACAGGACTCATGGTTGTAAAGGTTTTTACTGCGTCCTTCAATAATGAGTTTAGCTTCGTGTTACTCCGTCAGCCCATGATCACCAGCAGAAGCCAACATTTCCCACGTACTTTGAATGCATCACAGGGAAATGGGCGTGTCTCTGTTCATCAACATGTCGGCTCTGGAGTTTCTATGAAAACTTCTCCGTCAGGGTTTTCATGGTTTCGCTTTTGCAGGCTCTCAGCTGCAGGACTATGGTGTCTAAATGCACGCTCGATCTCCAGCCCCGTCTTTGTGGTCAGTTTAGTAAGTTTGTAGTTTTTCTGGTCTTTATCGGCTCAAACTTCCCCGTTTCTGACTGTGTGGGAATCCGCCCGGAGAGATGTCTCATCTGGGGTCCAGGTTTGAGCCCCGACCCAGTTTTACCAGTCCGCTACTTCTTTATCCAGGCGGTGGATGGAGAGGGGGGGCAGCTGACTGTGTCTCCAGGTAAGACCAGTACCACCACACCCGGTGTTTGTCCATCAGCATGTGGACTGGGCCCGAGAAACACTAGCAAGCTAATGGCTTCATCATCATCATCGACAGGAATGATTGTGTGGTCAAGTCTTCAGTCATTTATCAATCAAGTACACAAACTAAGGAGGCTCCTGTGTTTGTTTAGACGGTGTGAAGCTTAACTTCCTTCATCATGAGAGAGGGTCTTTGATAAACTATTTTAGGGCTCGGTAGTATGAATACAGATTAATTTCATTGTGCTTTAAAATGTGTTTTCACATGACTGTTTAGGCAAGGACACATTTAAGGTGAAAATAAGTCCAGTGGACAACAAAGAGCACATCAGGATTCATGTCCCCCTGCCTCTGGACAGAGGAGACGGGTCCTTCCTGGTCCGGTACCGGCTCTATGGCACTGTGCTCAAAGGCTTGAAGATTGAAGTCCTTCACCAAGATGCTGCTGTTGCCATGTCCCCCTATACCCTTCAAGGTCTGTGTAACACAAACACACACAATACATTCAAGCATCAGCCACAAGACCACATCTATGACCAAGGAGTACTGTTCTCCAACAGGCTTACTTGTGCCCGTATGAGACTCTTCACAGATTTTATTAGGCAAGCAGAAAGCTTTTCAGTCCCTCCTGTCTTTGAATTATACAAGTGCTGTGAGATTTGGAAAGATAGCTGCTACAAGCCACATGCTGCCTCTCCTCTACCTCTGTCCACTAACCCTGCCCGGGGTTTTATCTGGTCTCTTTAGGTCCGGTCTATCATGAGTACTGCGACTGCCCAGAATCTGAAGCCTCTGTCTGGCAAAGTTTCATGGAGTGTCCTGCTGAGGAGCCACAGATCCAAACAGACTTCAAGATGTTTCCAACTATTGACCTTCAGCGTCTCAGACAGGAAGTCCCCAAGAGATTCAGCAACAGAGGGGGTCTCATACACTATGCCATCATCAACAACCAGCTGTACCATCGCACTCTGGGAAAGTACACCGACTTCAAGATGTTCTCTGATGAAATGCTGCTCTCCCTCATGAGAAAGGTACGGCTTTGGTTGTGTTCTAGAGACTTGAGGGATCATGTAGTTATTTTTGCAATTTTTAATACAATATTACGGTGGCCCTGAAGGCCAATGGGAATAAACATTTCAAAAAGCACAAAAAGATTTCACAGAACAGAAAAACATTTCACAATATGAAAAAAAAACATTTCACAGAACAAAACACATTTAAGAATACTAAAAAACATTTCACAGAAATACACAAAAACATTTCAGTAAATACGAATACATTTCTCAAAATACAAAAACATTTCAGAATACACAAAAACATTTCACAATATGCAAAAACATTAAAAAAAAAATGGATTAAAGAATTAAAGAAAATGTTTCACAGACCAAAAAAACAGAACACAAAAACATTTAAGAATACAAAAAAACATTTCACGGAAATACGCAAAAACATTTCAGCAAATACGAGTACATTTCTCAAAACAAAAACATTTCACAAAACACAAACACATTAAAGAATACTAAAAAATATTGCACAGAACAAAAAAAAGGCCCCTGTCCGACACGGGGATCGAACCGGGGACCTTTTTGCTGTGAGGCACGTGAACTACCTGCTGCACCACCGTGTCACCCTCAAAAACCTTTCACAGTACCCAGAAACATTTCACAGTTTTGTTCAGTTTGGAAGAAGGCACAAGTCCAGATTAGACCGGTTAGCCAACCATTTATTGACGATATGTGAGACAATACAAAAGATAATAAAAATACTCGACTGCTGAGGGCTCTGTTCTGCACCTCACCAGTGATGGACAGGCAAATAGCATTACACACAAGTATACACAAAGTCTTACACACATCAGGATTTGGGCACCAACTTATCACATGTTAAGATCATGTCTGGTTTCATATGCTGTGTCTGCCAGGAAAGATAAACATAACGGCTAGGTAAAGGCCAGACTTAAAGCTTAACAGCATAACAGCAAGCCCCTCGGACAGAGCTGCGAGCGACTAGCATAATATATCAGCAGCAAACTCAATCAAAAACAGCTCAGCTCAACTCAAAGTATCAAACACGACAGACATCACCCTTGTAACACACAGCAGTAGCCATTTCAACTGGACCGGCGGCAATGCGGGTCTGGCGCCGCCGGAGCCGATTGTGGGGGAGGATTTATCTTTCTCAGCCTGTCCTACCCAGCTCAGCTTACAATGCTAACGATTAGCGGCTAACAGGCTAACCCGCTCCGCTACAAGTCATTAGCCAGGACAGGCACAGACTAACCAGAGTTATTCAGCAGACATCTCCCACTGTAGTAAACAAAGCCATTACCTGATCAACCAGGAGCGAAACGGCCGATGCTGAAGGTCTGACAGCCGACTGAGGCCATTCGTTAGCCGTTAGCCCGCTAACAGGCCTCAACCCGCTGGCAGAGCTCCGTTGGGCCCCGCGGGAGAGGGAAGCGGCTTCCCGGTTTCGGCGCTAGGCTTTTCTGGCTCCATGATAGTTCAGTAGCTAACGCTGCTAGCTGCTCACCGGAGGTAGAGGGGAGGAGGCGGGACCATGGGCATGACGCTGCGTAGTGAGGGAGACAGGGGATTGGATGGACTCACGGACCAACTGACGGACCAATTGAACCTAACAGGCTTCTAGGTTTGATTGGTCAGCTAGTATGCAGCTTTGCAGCGGATATACTGAATGGATTTTTTTCGTTCTTTTTGGTCTTTATACTGTGTAGATAGGACCATAGGACCATTACAGCCTTATAAACGGTGTTATTAATATGTACAAAGCTTCCAAATCGTAGACCATAGCTTTAAAGCAGAAGTTCAACCAAGAGTTCAACAAAAGTTCTCACAGTTCAGCAAAACCACAGGACCAACCACAGGATCAGGAGCACAAAAACCATGGAGACATCAAACTTTACCAAAAGGTACAAACATTTTGCCCTCTGCTGTATAGTTTGTCTGATCGTCGTATAGGTAGAAGGGAATTACTTGAAATTTGTTTGACAAAAGCAACCCTTCTATACTAAGAGCAATGAACTTATGGAAACACACATTGCAAGATAGTGAAGTTGCAGCTACCAGACTGCTATGTCACATTTCAGATTTAATGTTAATATTTACAATACAGTATGCTATGGCCTTCGAAGTTTACTGCAGTGACAAAAAGCAACAGGTGAATAAAAATGACCATAGACACTTTAAATTTGAAGGTGGAAAACAGGTTGGTCAGAAAGTGTGAGGATACTCAGCTATGTCTAAGACTTTTTAAGCAACTTATCAAGAAACTATGAAGTGCAACTGCAGATATGAATTACAGCAAACATCAGCAAATGGTTGCAGGTTGAAATGCAATTTCCCCATTTGTTGTGATGTATGGAGAGCATTTCTAGAATCGTACTATATGATTGTCCCTTGTTGAAGTATAGCTCTATCAAGGCAAACTCCTCTGCCATCCTGGAGAAGGTTTGGATTTTCGAGCTGGTCGTGCTGTAGCAGTTATCCAGTGTAAACAGGAAATGATGTAAGAGTGATGCCTGATGCATGGACCTACCTTTTCAGGTTTCTTGAATAGCTTTCATGATCTCTGAAATGTTTTTATGTTCTGTGAAATGTTTTGGCGTGTTCTTAAATGTTTTTGTGTTCTGTGAAATGTTTTTGTTTTCTGAAATGTTTATTCCTATTGGCCTTCAGGGCCACCGTACAGCATGTTGATACAGCAGTAAAAAGACGGCATCATGTGATTTTTGTTTCTTTTGATGTTGGTTTTTCCCAAAGGTCAGGGTGCCTGATGTGGAGTTTTACATTAATGTTGGTGACTGGCCTTTAGAGACTAGAACGGTGGATGCTGCTCCAGTTCTTTCATGGTGTGGCTCTACAGACACACAGGACATTGTCCTCCCAACTTATGAGGTCACACACTCAACTCTGGAGACCATGAGAGGCGTCACCATTGACCTGCTGTCTGTGCAGGGAAACACAGGTAACACACAAAAGCACACGCAATCAACATAACGAGTCCTCCTGAAAAGTAACCTGACACACCAAACATGAATTAGTTAAATTTGATGTTTTGACCGTCTTCAATGAGGAGAAACATCATAAAAAATGGTGAGCTGTGGAGCACGCTGCAGCACAATTCAACAAACCTGCTGTGCAATAAAGAGAGGATGACAAAAACTGTCGGGGTTTCAAGAGTAATGCAAAGAGAGAGAATTATTTTGACATGTTCAAGGGCAGAAGTTGCTCAGATATAACTTAACCTTTGGCTGATAATGACTACTACACATTCTCATTAAAATCTGTCCAATGGTTCTTTTTGTGAGAAATGATTTTCTACTAATAAGAAAGCTTCTTCTACTGATTGAACCACAACGAGTGGCTCCTCAAAGGCTTTCTATGCACACAGTGTTCCTGTGCTGGCATGGAGCTCTAACATCTTTACATTAACATTAACCCTGACCGATATAAAAAAGAATAATACTGAAGTAATAGTAGGTAGGTAAATTAATATGATAAACAATAATATCATCCAAAACTGGCCTTCAAAGTCACACATGGAGGAGGCTCAGACTATGGAGCATAAGGAAGCTCACTGACAGTTGCTGCGCTGCTGTGGTTCAAACATGAGTTTAAAAGTTAGTTTACTTAATCTGGAGAGAGACCTAGAACTCCACAAGTGCTGATCAGAC
Organism: Scarus forsteni; assembly: GCA_036419115.1. Taxonomy (NCBI): domain Eukaryota; kingdom Metazoa; phylum Chordata; class Actinopteri; order Labriformes; family Labridae; genus Scarus; species Scarus forsteni. The sequence continues at coordinate 7,661,183 of JAZDUH010000536.1, read as the reverse complement.
TCTTATGTAGTGCAAACCTGAAGGAAACGGCTTATTGATGAAGAAATAGATCCAAATGGCACGGACCACTGATGCCAACAATCACAGACATGGATAACATTAGGACACAGAATTTAAAGTCAGGAGTTTTAGATACTGACCTTTGTAAACTTAGGGTCAACTTTTTTATGCAGCCAGAAACGGCTCTCACCTCTCTCTGACAGACTGATCCCATGTCAGTCAAAGTAGCCCTTGTGCCATATCAGACAGTCTTAAAATGGGTTATTATTACCAAGCCTTAAAAAGCAATGTTTAAATGTAAAATAATAATAATTACAAAGACATTTAAATATGTTAAGTGAACGTTGTTTGAGGGTTGTTTGAACAGAGTTACATTTACTGTCACATTTTATTGTTGCACTTTTCTTCTGAACTGCTGCACGTATCTGTTATTCTGTTTGGGCGTCGGTGGTGCAGTGGGATAGTGGGTTTGGTCAGTAATCGGGAGGTTGCAGGTTCAAGCCGGGCAACATATGGTGACGTGTCCTTGAGCAGACACTTAACCCCAAGTTGCTCCCACTGCTGCGTCAGTGGTGTGTAAATGGGCATGAAAGGGCATGAATGTGTTAGAGATACTGATGGATAATTAACATAGAAACTCAGTACCATCAGTGAGTGAATGTGAGAGTGAATGGGTATGAATGGGTAGGTGTGACCTGTGGTGTAAAACAGCTTTGAGTAGTCAAAGACTAGAAAAACGCTATATAAGCCCAAGTCCATTTACCATTTATTTACAAGTGCCAGCAAGCAACTTGCAAGTACAAAATCTGTGTAGCTGTGTAGTGAGATGGTCTTATAGCCTTTACCTTTAACATGCTTGTCTATAATTTTCTTTCTAATCTCCTGAGACAACTTATCCTTATCCTTCTGCGGTCCATGTTCAGTGTGGTACACACCACGATACCAGACAACACAGTTACTGCCTTTCAAACTTTAAATGGCAGACTGACTGATTGCAAGTTTGAAGCTACCTGTGATGTTAATTACAAGGCACACCTTAGTTTAACATGTACCTGTGGTCAAATCATTGTCAATCTTTTCTAGGGGTACCATCAGTTTTGTCCAGACCAGTTTCATCAGTTTATTTTTGAAAATGATTCTGTTGAACTACAATTGAAAAGCCATGTCTGATTTTCATTTATTAATTTGCAGTACATCTTTATTTATTACATTTTGTCAGTTTCAGGTAATTTCAGTGACCAATTTGTTTTTTTTTCTTGGTGTCAACATTCCTCTCAACACCTTACTTTTGATGAAATGAAGAAGAAGTCAGCAGCTATTTTCCCATTTAAGTCACAGTGACTGACAAAAAACAAAACTGATAGTCTATATGTCATCTTTAATAAACAATAATAATAATAATACATTTTATTTAAAAGCGCCTTTCAAGACACTCAAGGACGCTGAACAAGATTAAGAACAACCACAATAAAATCATCAGTAAAATACAATCAACAATAATGATAAAAACAACAATAGAAAAGCACAAACAGAGAAGGACCGGTGGGGAGAGGAGGTAAGTTAATGTCAAGTGGGGTTATGCAGTCCTGACATGTTTAATGTCAACATTGTTTTTTAAAATGAAATTTAACAGAAAAAAATTACAGATGGCAACATGCCTTATTGTATTGTTAAATTTAATTTTCTCTTAACAGAAAACAATTTGCCTGTTAAATGTTCCCTGTACCTAAAAAAATGGCATGACTATTTTTTACAGTCTGATTTATCCATACCAGTTATTGAGAAATATAGTTTAAGCGAGAGCTTTTCCTAGAGTTCTTCATAAAATTCTGCCTCTTCAGAAACTTCAGAAAGCTTTCTTAGGACAGCAACCAGATCAGACTCACAGACCTATTCTGCTCTTTTGTTTTGGGAACTCCAGGTTCTTAAAATGTATGATAAGCAAACTGAGAGGTTCACTCTTGATTAACATGTAAAGATTTAAATATTTATCCTCCTAAATATTTTACCAGCAGAGGTCAATTTCCAGTGTGATACAGGAGGACCAGATTATTGAATACTTATTCTTAGCTAACTAAAAATGCCTTTCTTTTAAATGTTACAAAAGGTGCTTAAAGAAACGGTTCCTTGCTGGCCACTGACTCAGTTTGGATTGTTACGAATCTCATTTTTATTTTATGCTAATTTTACTGTAATGCTGGACTTCACACATGTACACATTCACATGAAGGTGTTCATAAATATGTCATTGTATTTATTTTATTATGTAGACCATGATTTTATAATACTGATCTGTTCTATTGATTTTTAATGGTGAGGTTTTTAAAAACCTTCTTTCAGCACTTTTTATTATGTGTTCTTCATGTTTCTGTTTCTCACTGAACAAAATAAACCATTAAATCATACACACTATGCAGGGGCTGAGGATGTGTTCAAGGCCAACACATCCTCAGCTCTTCATATTAAACCTGTTACAATGCCTCTAATTCATCTGAAAATGATATATGAATGAAATATATCTGAGTGTTTTGAAATATGTCTGCAAAAAAAAATAGACTGGTCCATATGTTTACTTTTGAGAACCTGTGTGACGCTGTTTGATGTCACTTCTTTGTATCTTGAGCTTCTTGAATCATAACCTAGATCTCCTTTTCTTCCCAGGGCCTCTGTGGATGAACAAAACAGACAGAGCATTCTTCCGAGGCCGGGACAGTCGAGAGGAGCGTCTTTACCTGGCCTCTCTCTCTAAGCAGAACCCCGAGCTGCTGGATGCAGGGATCACAGGGTGGTTCTTCTTCAGGGACAGGGAGAAGCACGTCGGCAAAGCCCCACTTGTTGGTTTCTTTGACTTCTTCAAGGCGAGTTAACAAAATTAAACCACATTTGAAACTTTTATGTAAATCCTTCCTGGTCACATGTATTGAAAATGACATTAGTAATGTTTTGTTTTTTATTTTATAGCACAAGTATCAGGTGAACGTGGACGGGACAGTGGCAGCATACCGCTTTCCTTACCTTATGCTGGGGAACAGTCTGGTTCTGAAGCAGGACTCACAGTATTATGAATATTTCTATACCCAGCTAAAAGCAGGCACTCACTATGTTCCTGTGAAGAGAAACTTGTCTGACCTCCTGGAGAAAATCAAGTGGGCCAAAGAGAATGATGCCGAAGCTCAAAAGATTGCCAGGGCAGGCCAGATGGCAGCGAGAGAGCTGCTGCAACCCAGCAGACTATACTGTTACTACTACAGAGTGCTGCATATGTACTCGGAGCGGCAGATTGGACAGCCGACTCGGCATGTGGACATGGAGCTGGTGCCTCAGCCAGACGACCACACTGCAGTGTGTACATGTGAAAGTAAAAGCCGCAAAGAAGAAACCAACACCAAGGTTGAACTGTGATGGAAAGTGTCTCTAATATTTAGTTTGTCACATTTTTGTGTGAAGCATTCTTGAGTGATTAACAGTGAACAAACAGTGAATGGTCCTGATAACACTTCTGAAACTGTGATGTCACTTTTTTGTCTTTTATACTGTTTTATACTTTATTTTTCATGTAGTACTCAGTGAAGCTCTGGTTGGTAAAGCCTGATGCGAAAGGCTTACGTTCTTTGATGTTGATGTGCCTTGGATATTTGTTAAAGGCACTGTGGAAAAATAAATACATCCTATTTTTAATGCAATAAAAGCAAACCTTCTCAAAGCCTATTTCACAATGCCTTGATGCAAAAGGGCCAGTATGAAGTTCTGCCAAATTTACATGTGGAGACAGTCACATTAATTCAGCAAGGTCCTGATGTCTGTGTCAGTTCATTCTGCAGTATGGCTCGGATGCCCCCCCTCACTCCTGTCACCCGCTGAGATTGCATGCTCTCCAATATCGCCTCCGTTCACTCCGCCCCTACTCCGGCTCCAGGATGTTCACAGTGAATGTGAAACATCAGAGAGGTAAATATTACACCTTGAAACAGCAGTCTGAATGGGGCTAAAGAGAGAGTGGCTCAGTTTTTTTAAACTTCAAGGTGACAACAGGAATCAGGCTGAACTACGGCGAAAATAGCTCAAAGGAGCTTTTGTAGTTACAGACAGGAGTCCTCTCAATTAAATAATCTCAAACATTCCATTTAATCTTTATCAGTGATTAACAATTTTTACAAAGTGCAAGAATTGTTGACTGTTTCACTGTCTATAAGGGCTGTTTAGCTGTTTACATGAGCTGTGTCTGAGAGAGGGGTTACTGTCAGTATGTGCCACCATGTTGACAGGCTGGTGTTAGTCATGTTTACCATGTTACATCATGCTTATTGAATCATCATGTAACAAAAATACAGTGGGACTGACAAGAACACCAATATGAAAGTGTCGAAGTTATCTCATTAAAATGATGTGTCAACCTTTTAACCCTACATCCTACAGTTACCTCGGTATCCCAGCAGTAAAGTTTTGAGGTTTATCATTTTAATTCCCTTTAAAGGCACACAGTTTGTCATATTTGCTCCTTCTTTCCTTCCTACGGATGGTTTCAACATTAGATTTCATTGATGTGTTTATTGTAAGGCAACGCTCTTTCCAAAAACTCAACAAAACAGTCAAGAAATCAGTAAATGACTTAACCTGCTTTTCTTTAAACCATACGGTCTTTAAAGGACAGAACATTTCCAGAATACGTCCAGTTAATAATGAGGTCATGCTGTTTGTGCTTGTGGGATGTATGAGTGAGTCTGTGCTTATTTTTGATAGAGTAATAAAGTCAGGATTTTTTGAAAAAAAGTCTTCTGTGTTATTAGTGGGATCACAGTCAGAGGAAAAAATAGTTTCCGCAATTAAACTAAAGTGTTAGAAGGCGAGATCCGTCTCAAAATTTTTTCAGTTAAAATCACAAAATTTTACTGAAAAACTCATAATGTGTTTAGTATTATTTAGTATTATGATACTTAACACTGATATACTTGAAACTGAAATGAAACCATGTAGACCAGAGACAGGAAATACCTGAGAGTTGGTAATATTTTGGAAGTGATGTCTGATTACATCATTAAATGTAAAATAAGACATTTTTTTAATTTGAGTTTTGGCAACCGTATCTATCAAGACATGTTGATCTTTATTTGGTGTGACTCAGAGTGTACAAAATAAATTTGACTTAAATCTTAAATATCTAATTTCACGTATTTTATACCAAATTGCTACTCTTTGGTTAAATCATTGGGACATGTTTCTGATGGACTCCACTACTAGAAACTAAAAGAAAATGACTTTGATTTGTCACATTCCAGCTGCTGTCCCTTTGGCATGAAACAGCAAAGTGCACTGAGATGCTTAAACAAGGTACATTTTGCTTTTATATGATTTGATAAATGGAGTAAATTTAGTTCTTGAGTAAAACGTTATCAAAGTACTGTTCTTTTACTGGACACCAGTATTTGTTTACTCGTTCCACCCCTTTAAATGTGTTGTTGGGCCACTCCCCACTTATTCAAAACTCTCAGACTCCTGAAAAAATAAAAAGTATTTTTTGGTTGCAAGCTCTGATAAATCCTAAAACTACTTCATAGATATAGTTTCTTTGCCTTTCCATGATGGAAGAATGACTTCCTTGTTTGGTCTTAGCATTTTGTGCACTCTGATCATCACTGGTGTGTTTGGTTAAAGGGATAGCTTAGTGTATTTGAGTGGTCTGTAAAAGGTTTGTGTTAACTATGAATGCATTTGCCACGGTGATTCTGGTCAGCTCTGCTCCTGTTAAGTAGAGACCAGTTATGAAATCAGCCTGTAAATTACTGCAGATGGGCCAAAGAGTATCACATGATTTGAAGTGAACAGAAGATCAGAAGTTTTTTTTCCCCACCCTCTGGTCAGCAAGTCTCCTGGTTTGGCATTGACACTACAAACAGCCTACATGTCTTACTGCCTGGAGTGAATACCATAAGTTGTGATTAGTCTTTACCAAAACAAATGGGTTTGCTGTATAGTCACTCAAAGTCTGAATTCTAGATTTCACCTGAATGCACATAATTATGTAGAGCTCTCAGCTCCATCTACAGTGTACAACCTTACATCTGTGCTGTTTCTCTCTTTGCAGGAGCAGAGTTGACCAGAATCCCTGTTGCTCATGTAGTTATATCGACACAGATCTCATACAAACCCACCTCAGACATACTGAGCTCTCCCTGTAACATGCCTCTTTTTTGTTTGACTGGCTGCCCTCAACAACTGCTGTTTGGGCTGTAACATTCTGTTTGAGGTAAAACGATCACATTCAAAATATCTGATTAAAACATTATTCAGCAAAACAGCAACAAGGACAGCGACAACTCAGTCAGACATGTTTAACAAGATGGATGATAATGTTGAATTTTAATGTGTTTAGTGACAAAGAAGGACATTAAACTATTTTGAACCATATAATATTTTTGATTTAATCTACAAACCAAATCAAAATGCTGTTTCATCTGTTGAACAACCTGTTTGGCCCTGATTTATAATGATTCCTCTAGTACTGGAAAATAACTTTTGAGGATCAATGAACAAAAAGTGGAGGATGAATGTTAGGTTAGCCTCATAACCCTTAAGTAGTACACTGTCAAATAAATACATTTATCTGTTAGATAAAAAGACAGCCCAATCACCTTAATCCCCATGGGTGTAAGCCACTACACCAGAACCAGATAAGCTAGTACATAGTCATTTTTAATATTTAATATTATTAAGAGTTGTGTTAAAAGCTGTGTTCCTCTTTAGGAACCTAATCTTGTGAAATGCTTTGCTCTCACTGGGGCTTTTGCACATGTTTGAAAACATCAATGCCTGTGTGAGACTGAGTACATCAAACATTTTTCCTACCATATTCTCCTTTGTCAAAAACACAAACAGTAGCTGTTAAACACTGTGGACAAAAAGGGCTGATAGATCTATGACTACTTTTGAAACAGCCACACAACACGGAGGGATTTGGCTATGTCTGTATTTACCGGATAATAATACTACGATAATATTTACTGAGATGGAAGAACTAAAATGGTATCTCTTTTGAGACCCTTTAAGTACACGATAAGCGCAGCGTTAGTCTTGTTTCTCAAGTCTGCAGATTAAACCTTTAAGAAAACAAAACTAAGCAAACAGAAAAGTAGACTGACGACCAAGAGCACCAACATCCACAAGTTAGGTTGATAAAAAAAAATGTATAAAACATGAATTTTCTCTAGAAGGCCTGCAGCATTGTTAAACTTAGAAACCAAGGCTGCACCTCCTGCTCTTTACAATTCCATACATTCCCTTTGGTTTAGCTGAATTTAATCATGAGAGTGAGAGGATCTCCTTCTCTCTTAGAAACAATAGCCTGCATCATTCCTGTAGGTGTGTGGAGATACCTCGAGCCTTTAAAGAAGTTCTCTATCAAAGCTCTGTCAATCCTGTTGCACTTCTCGATGGCTGCTTCAAAGTTATTGCTGAGCACACCATAGATGTTTTCCTTGTCATTTTTCTTGCCCATAAACAAGAAGAGAGCATAGCAGTCTTTGCCGATGGAGGTGCAGAAGTCCACCATTCTCTCGTACACTGTTCTGTCCCTGGACTCTTTCTGGGCAATTAGGACAGACTCACTGCACACATCTATAGGGATGATGTTCTCCTCATAGTCCTCCCTGCCAGGCAGGTGCAGGACCTGCACGGCTATCTGAATCCGAGGGTTCTTGGTCGGCTTATCCAGCAAGGCCCAGACCCAGTCTGCCCCCAGGAGAATGCGCTGCTCAGGTGTCATGGCTGTGCAGTTAAAGGTGTCTGTTAAGCTCAGGCAGACACTTTGAGTGATGTAGGTCATCAAGAAGACCTGTAGGAAGAGGACATATTTGAATAAAACACTTGGTACTGTTTTGAAGGCTCTTATCGTTATTTTCTAAACAAGTCCACAAGTACCAACCTGAGTGAGCACCTCGGGGCTTGGGCGGAACTTATCCTCTGGGTCTTTGAAGAGCAGGTACTCTTGAGTTCTGGATGAGGCGACAGAGATGCAGTCGCTGAACAGGGGGATGAAATCATTGGGTTTTGGGACAGGATGCCTTCTTAATGTGGAGAAGATACTGGGTCGAGGTGTTAAGTTTTGATTATTGGGGGGTTGGCTTTGAGGGCTACGCTTGAAGGGGAAGCGTGAAGGAGCATGCTTGCGGATGGTCTGGCCCATAGTGGACTGGTATTCAAGGTCAGGGCTCAGAGGTTGGTCTCCCTTATATACTGGAAAGAACAAAGTTTCTATGATGAGATCATGGACCCTTGGTTATCATAGACACTTAGAGCACAGTGTAGAACAGCTACAGCAAAGCTCTGCAGAAAACAGCATCTAGTTTGTTCCAAAAGAGAAGTGAAGGATTAATTCTTAAATAACATTATTTTTAAGCAATCCAACATTTTCTGTCCACTTCTGTTATCCTTAAAACAAACTATGTAAATACTTGTTGATACTCACCAGGATGGGTCTGGAGGTTTCCTTAGGTCCAAGAGCACAACCTGCCCTCTGCTCCTCTCTCCTGCCCTGCTGAGATAAAGTGTGTGTATGTGTGCGTGTGCTGCTGTACGTCCAGTCCAGCCTACAGTCCTTAAGTTTGACGAGAAGTTTTTGTTGAATAAAGAGGATTTTCTGTCTCTTGTTTGGCGGGGGAGTTTCTGCTGACACTGTTTGCATTGGTGTGGTGTTTGTAACTTGTCAAATTTCAGGAAAGTCAACAGAGTACTCATTGACAAGCACCCTGGAGGCATAAGCTTGAAGACCGGAGTAAGCCTGAAGGGATTGGGGAGTAAACAAATGTTTAACTGACTCCTCTCAGAGGAACAAAATGAGGACAGACCGACGGTTTTAGTGTGGTCTTCTACTTTAAAGTTACACGGAGCAAAAGGAGAGGCTTATTGTGGAAGGGTTAAGATTTAGATTTACTGAATAAGTGATGCCTTATATGACATACAGTGCTGAAATTTGGGGAAATGTATATGAAACAACCCTAGATCCAATAAATAAACTGCAGAAAAGAGCTATTAGGATAGTAAATGAAGGATACTGTGATCCTACAAATCAGCTTTTTAGAAGATCACATACATTAAAACTTATAGACAGTGTATGTTTAAAAACATTAGAAGTTATGTTTCAAGTGGTAAATAAAACAATTCCTGTTTCAAATCAAAAAATGTTTAAGCTAATGTAGGGGATTATAACTTAATGTTTGAAACTCACAGACTCAGAACTAATCTAAAATACAGATGTGTGCCAGTTTTGGGTGTAAAATTATGGAATGGACTAAACGATGAAATAAAGATGTGTAATTAGATTTTAGTTTTTAAGAAGACTTTAAAAACTAAAATTATCAAAGGCTACAATGAAATTTGATTGAATTCAATTTTTCAGTTTAAGCCATCATATGTTTAAATAATGTCCTTGTACTGATGTTTTATTGTGACTTATTCAGTTAATCCTGTGATGGTACAGGAAAGGCTAAAATCAGCCTTGGTGCTTCAGCCTATTCCTTTTTCGGTTGCTGTGTTTTCTTTCTTTTTTTTTGTTTGTACAAACATATTATTTTTGTTTTCAAACGGAAATCAAGCATTCATTTAAGAAGAGTAGGGGGTCAGAGAGATACTTAAGTGGTTTTCCTGACATTCACCTGTTCTTACAAATAAAACAAAATGACCAGATGATAACCTCATCAATGTACAGCTGTCCAGTCCATATGGATTTGTTACAACTGCGCTATCATTCTAATAAAGTCAAAATTCAGACGTGTCTTAAAGGGCAACTTCGGTATTTTTCAACCTGGGTCCTATTGCCCCAAGTGTATGTGTGTATACGATTGACGGGTACAACTCGTTTTAAAATTGGCTCAGTATCAAGGGAGCGGATGCAGCCAGCAGCCGCGAAGCTAGATAGGGGGGCAACTGCATCCCGTATAAGTTTGAGCATTAAAAGTGTTTATTTCGCCACAGACCGGTTGCGATCGCCGGTGATAGCTCTCTAATTAGCATTGTATGCAATGCGTTTTCCTTCACGTCCTCTGACCTGTGTGATGTCATCTCCTGTGAGCTGCTGGAAGAAAACAGAGGAGCCATGCAGCGCGCCGATCATAGTGGAGCTGCTTATCCCGAAGGACAGTTGAAAGTTTCACTGCATCGGTATCATGGCTGAATATTTACCAGATTTCGAGAGTGAAAGCGAACCTTTTCATTCTGACGGCCACCCGTATTTATTTGAGGCAGAGTATCACGGACGAGGAGCTGCTACAAACTCAAGAGCTAACGAGGATAGCAACAGAGGGCCAGCGAGCAGGCGAGGGTGAAGCAGCGGCGCCACGAACGCTCTAGATTTGTCTCTGACACACACATTTACTGTTGCCCTAAATCCTCTTCACTTTTTCCTCTCGTCCAGCCAGTACAGACTTGTGGCCTACCGTGTTACAATGCTAATTAGAGAGCTAGCACCGGCGATCGCAACCGGTCTGTGGTGAAATAAACACTTACACAATACATACAATACTTATACGTATTGTATGCATAAAGACATATTAGTTATACTTACTTCATGGATAGTTGACCATTTGGTCCCTGTGGTTTTAATTAGCCTCCTCCAATTTATTTTGGGTACATGAAAAAAGGTATCCAGCACTGCCCTGTTGATCAGAGGGGGGAGATCCTCTAATGTAGTTACACAGCGTCGGGTACTTTCTGTATCATCCCACGACACATCGAGACCACGAATATTGGGCGACAGGTCCCACTCGTTGCAACACAGACATTCTTCCTCTGTGGGCATAGAGTCACAGCAACCACAGGAGCACCACCAGTCCTCAGAAATTCGCGTTCGTGCCGCCGCTGCTTCACCCTCGTCTGCTCGTTGGCCCTCTGTTGCTATCCTCGTTAGCTCTTGAGTTTGTAGCAGCTCCTCGTCCGTATACTCTGCCTCAAATAAATACGGGTGGCTGTCGTAATGAAAAGGCTCGTCTTCACTCTCGAAATCTGGTAAATATTCAGCCATGATACCGATGCAGTAAAACTTTCAACTGTCCTCCGGGATAAGCAGCTCCACTATGATCGGCGCACTGCATGGCTCCTCTGTTTTCTTCCGGCAACAAGCTCACAGGAGATGACATCACACAGGTCAGAGGACGTGAAGCAAAACGCAATGCTTACAATGCTAATTAGAGAGCTAGCACCGGCGATCGCAACCGGTCTGTGGCGAAATAAACACTTTTAATGCTCAAACTTATACGGGATGCAGTTGCCCCCTATCTGGCTTGACTGCGGCTGCGGCTGCATCCGCTCCCTTGATACTGAGCCAATTTTAAAACGAGTTGTACCCGTCAATCGTATACACACATACACTTGGGGCAATAGGACCCAGGTTGAAAAATACTGAAGTTGCCCTTTAATGCTTGTTAAAATAAGCTAATTTCACATAGAAATCATTAATGGCTACTCCAACATATCTATCTATCTATCTATCTATCGATCTATCTATCGATCTATCTATCTATATACAGGGATGTGTGGGGATAATCCGTAAATCAACATAAACTGAAAGTTTTTGACAGAAGCTTTAAAAAGAGGGCCACTGCTGTAACAAAGTAATACAAAAGTAGCAGACAACAATGTTAAACATGTTTAAAGTAATACTTTAAATAGCAAACAAAGAAGTTAAAATGTATCTTTTAAAAACTCTAACAAATATGAGTCCTCCGTGTAACCTTTAATGTTTTACAGCTTTTCTCCATTGGCTTGGCTCGTTTCTTGAAACAGAAATTACATCCTCAAAATAACATGGACCAACCTCCAAACCACTTGGCAATTGTTCACAACTCGATTGTGTTTCTCAGTCATTTCAACAAATTGCAAATGTTTTAGTACATGTCTCAATGTCTCAGGACATCTGTGCAAAACATTAAGTTCAGGTAGCCTCCACTTAGCACAGTTAGTATATATTTAACACAATTTCCAAATAAATAGATCTTGTTGATCAAAACTGACTTGATTCTCAGTCTAATGGTCGTTCTCTCCAAAACACGTCAGCATCGTCTCATTGTATTCATCTTCACATGCACAACAGTCTGTTCATGTCAAATTTAATCAAGAACATAACAGATCTTGACTAATGTTAGTTCTGAAACTCCAGCATTATTTACTGCACTATAAGACATACAGTATATGCTTTATATCTATCTATCTATCTATCTATCTATCTATCTATCTATCTATCTATCTATCTATCTATCTATCTATCTATCTATCTATCTATCTATCTATCATCTATATATATATACATATATACATACATATATATACATATATACATACATATATATACATATATACATAAATATATATACATATATACATATGTATATATATACATATATATGTATATAATATATATATATATATTTATATATATAAATATACACACACACATATATACATATATACACACATATACATATATATATACACACATATACATATATATATACATATATACACACATATACATATATATACATATATACACATATACATATATACATATATATACACACATATATATATATACACACATATATATACACACATATACATATATATATACACACATATACATATATATATACACACATATACATATATATACACACACATATACATATATATACATATATACATATACATACATATATATATATATATATATATATATATGTATATATATATATATGTATGTATATATATATACATATATATATATATATATATATATATATATATATATATATACATATGTGTGTGTGTGTGTGTGTGTGTGTGTGTGTGTGTGTGTGTGTGTTTATATATGGGTGTGTATGTGTGTATTCACACCCATACTTTAGTATGGGTGTGAATACAGTTTTTTTCCAATTGCAAAACACAATAAAATGACATGTATTGCACAAATATTTAAACTGACACACACAGAGAAAAACTTCCTTTCAAGTCTCTAAAACTCTAAACACATTTTCTGCTTCACACATTTTGGGATTCAGAACGTCACTTTTTACTGTAAAAGCAGTGAACACTGTTTTTCTGCATAAGACACAACAATTTGACATAAAGTCATGTTTGCCTTTTTGAAACAACGTTGCCTAATTATTTCTCCTTTCCCTTTTTGCTTTATATTTTTATACACATTTTTCTGCAGTTCACTTTTTAGTTTACTATTTCTACAAGCATATTTTTCTTTATTAATTTAATCTTGAAATACCATTGAGAGTGTGCTCTCATTTCCAATGGCATCGAGAGTTCATATATATGCTGTGCATATGTTGAACTGACTTGATAGGTGAAAAGTTGATAAATAAATGTTTATTCAGCATGTGTGTGTATCTGCAAATATTTCTGTGCATGTGAACAACCTGAAGGATTTTCTACACTGTGATCAGAATCTAGTATTCTGGCAAGGCACTCTTAGTTAGATGAGAGTGCTTTTCATTCTGCCCAACAGTGGGGTTGGTTAGACAAAATATGATAATATGAATGAAGTGTGTGCCATTTTTTACTAAAGTTTGATTTTGAAAATGCTATATAGTTTTGGTTGCAGTGTTTTTTTTCCGGACACATGAAGTATTTTGCTGTTTGGATGTGTGGTTTTGTTAATCGTGTTACACTAAATAATTTTATTAAAAAACAGCCTAGTTTGCAAAATTGTGCTTTAGTAATTTGAGAAAAAATGCAATAAAGGTAAAAGTTTGAGTATAATATGTGATGCCAAACCTTGGAGGCTACTCTTACTGTAAAATCTTATATGTGTGTGTATATATATGCATTTTTATTTCTGATTGTATGTTGTATTCACAGTTGTATTCTGTTAGCCAGACAAAAACTTGTACAGTAACCACTGTCAGTGAAGGACTGGGCTCAGATTGGGAGGTGGACACGAGGGACATTTTAATGGTCCTCTGCCATAGTGACAAAACATGGAACCACTTTGACCTGCAGTGCTCACACAATGCCAAAGGACTGATGCATTTTGGGGGCACTAACTATTTATATGAGAAAGGAGTTTATTTTCAAAACATGTGTGAACCCATAGGGAGAAAAATGTGTTTTTTTCACGTTAGCTATGGTGTTGTGCTGAGCTGTAACACTGTTGTGCCAAATGATCATAGATTTTTGAGAAAGTAATTTCTGTTTCGAGAAATGAGCCAGACCAAAGGAGAAAACTGTAAATGAACTTTCTGTTCTTGTTGTGAAAAACACTCTTTGATTGTGTCACTGTTTCTAAATGACAAAAAATTTATCTCAGGCTTCTTGTCCTGTCCAGCATATATTTTACCTCCACTATTGAAAACATCTCCATCCGTGGACTTTCATGTGTCTTCATATGTAAAGGTCAGTTTCCAGAGTAACTTTTCTCTTTAAGAGCATGTGCTGGAGCACTTCTAATATAAAAAGTCTGTGTTGGCATTTACCGGTATTGCTTGTAATGTGTTTTAATTCAGATCCATAGGTTTGTAAAACCTACCTCAACACAGTTCTTGTTGGGGAAGAGTGTCCCCCTGCAACATTACACTTGGCTGTTTTTTGCCAACAGCCCTTTGTTTTTCTGTCATTTAGCCCATCAAAGTAAATCTTTCTCTAAAAGGTGCTATGAGGAGTATCTATTTCCGGCAACAGAAAGACTCTGCTACCCATGAGCACGCGCAGCGACTGTCATAAAGACGTGACCCAAGACAAAGCGTGCATTTGTTGTGATGCTAATGAATGCAGCTCGGACCTTCCTCAGAACTCTGCTTGCTTTACAACTTCTTTTTTCAACAACTTACAGGATGCAAAGCAATGAGGTAATGTATCTCTTTCTAGTTACGTAGCGGTAGTTTTTGATGTGTGACAACAAGCAATTTTTGGAAAACTTATTATTGTAGTTTTGTAGCCGGCTATATATCACTACTTACAGCCCAGTGCTCTAAGACGAGACTGCATAATATAAATTTGCTCTAGTTTTAATTGTCTTGTTCCTGAAGTTGAGTATCCAGGCCAGTCCAGCCCTGTCCGACCCGACCGCGAAGCTAAGGAATAGCATTTATAGATAACCTATTTTGATGCTATAAACTCATCCTAAAGTGTGTATTTCAATCAGGCATATATCTAAAAGAGAGACTTTTTCGTAATTACTTAGAAACTCCTCATAGCATCTTTGACATCAGATGATTGGTGTGAGGCATGATACATCTGAATTGTCCTCGTTTTCCTGTTTGATAAAAACAGCACAAAATATGCAGAACAATTTGGACGGTGTTATTATTAAAGGAGATGTTGCATAGGAAAACCAGCCAGAGCAGTAGGAAAATTTCCCAAAATACTTCAGGAAAAGTTCAGTTCATTATTGTAGAAATGAGAGACAAAAAATCCTTCATGACTGATTTCCACGCAGTCCATGTCCCCATGCCTGCAGACTGGCTGTGATAATCTTGTGAGGTATCAGCTGCTAGTGCACGTGGCTGCTGCAGTGTTAGGCCGAGGCTGATGAGCAGAGCAGGTGTCAGACTGGTCGACTGCGATAGTGAGTCAGAAGTGAAGGGTCATCATCTTTAAATTAATGTCGTCTGAGATAGTCTCATGTCCTTCCGTAGCTCATCTCTGCCGAGCAGGTACTGAAAGCAAAGCATCATGGGAGTGGTTATGGATTAGAGGTTGGGAATCGGTGGGCGCCACTGAGCGGGGATCAGTTTAAGCAAATCTGGTGCAGGTACATATTTCAATCATCAATGAAATGTTTGATTTTGGACACTTTGAAAAGGAGGTACTTTATTACATAGCCCATGGGGGCCACATTAGGTTTAAAACAAAAATACATTTAAATATTTTGTCCTTTAATTACAAAAAAATGAAGACTGTCTCCAATATGTTTCCTAGTTGGTATTTTGTGACTGAAACTTGAATCAGTTTTCCCAGGTCAGTGCACCACCAGATTTAATGCAGATCCAACACAGCAGAGCAAAATGTTAGTTTTCACTGCATGGAGAGCATGGGCTGAGGATTATTCATGTGGATATTCTTTTCTTCACAAAGCTACCCAGTGTTTACAGAATACTTAAAAAACATTTTTTGTAGATTTTATTTATTGCTATAAAATATGCAGTCATTCTATTCTGATAAATTATCCAACGTGATATAATAGTGT
>JAZDUH010000536.1:7350000-7642500 GCA_036419115.1 Scarus forsteni | reverse complement strand
TAGATACTTTGAACTACCTCTGATGATATCTGGAGCTTTTCATCTGAGTGACTCAAACTTCTCTTACAAGAAATGCAGAGCAGTTACTTGGTAAATAAATCAGCAGCAAACATCATTAGCAACAGCTTGAGTGTCGGCACTTACTGTGAGGTTGTTGATGCTTTCAGACAGAGCTTCTATTTGCAACATGGTGCCCTCTGTGACCGCGATCTGCAACACACACGACACACAAAATCTTATGAACCCAAGTAAAGACCAATCACAGACATACTTTCATTGAAATGGTGAGTTTTAAAGCGTCTCTGTATAGCAGTTAGCACAATTTGCCATCTTTGAAGTATGCAGGAGAGTCAACCTCTACACCAGGGGTGGGCAACTTTAATTACCAAGAGGGCCACATAAAACCATTTCTCCCAGCCTGAGGGCCACATTGTTACAAATTTTCAGAAACTCTCGATGAGTTGGATAAATATATGAGAATACAAATTTGTTATAAAACTAGAATACCAATATTCATATATTACAACATAAATACAACTCATTATGCATAATCAAATGAGCTTGCCATAGAATTCAAGAAAATTTAGCTAACATACATGGAATTAAAGCCAATTAATCTATTTTCAAATCAATAAAATGATGAGTGTTATTCAAATTATTCAAGCTCAAATATTTTGCTGCTGCCATTTTTTAAATATAGTATTGAGTAATACGTGATATAATGTTCAAATGTTTCATAGAAGATATTTAGAGACACTATTATAGCAAAGTAAGTTCAAGAACAACTTACATCGGTTAATAAAATATCAGTCTAGATTATATAGGATTATTTCTATTGGATATCTGAGTTTTCTTCATATTTACAACTGCTGGTTGGGAAGGAATGGCGGGCCACATTTAGTGATGTGGAGGGCCGCACTAGGCCCCTGGGCTGCCACTTGCCCACCCCTGCTCTATGCACTCACACTCCATGTGTCAACCATATCTGGTTTACCATGGTAATGGTTGGCAACCATCTTGGTCTGCTGCGAGGACAAGCTGAGGTCATAAAGAGCGATGACAGGGGCGTCCATGATGGCACAGATGATGATGATGATGATGAAGGCAGGTTAGTTGTTGATGAGGGTTACTGAAGCATGTCCTGGGGCTCTACTTCAAAAAATGTTTACTTATATATTACTACCATCAACATTATATCTTCAAAATACAATCTGAACCATGCTGTTTTTATCTTTAGGATTTGGAGATACAACCCGAGAGACAGGAGGCCTCATTGAAACTGAGAAACTGAAAACTAAAATTGCATAATGCTATTGCTTTACAAGTCGAGTACTGTTTTGGCCTTTTGTCTTAAGAATGAAAGAAATGAAATTTTCACACTGATATACTTCTTTAATGATTTGATAAATTGCTCTATTTTTACATTAATAAGGGCATAAAGCTTCTCCTGATAGGAGCAGGATTTTTTTAGTGAAAAAATACTATTACAGCAATAATATAAATATGCCAGCAACCATACAAATGTATCACTTTTGGTTAGAACTTGACATCGTGTCTTCTGTCATGGCATATACATGAGATCATATCCCTCTTTATTACAATGCAAATATTGCACAGCTTCATTCCAACCGATTGACAGAACTGTATTAAAGTGAAAAAGCTGCAAATAATGACTGACACACACATTTCAAATCCTTGAATGATAATACAGATTTTTATACAAATACGTGATACTGTCCATCAAAAGATATCCAGTTGATACTGTATGGAGTACAGGAAGTGATGCAAGAGGAAATTAGTCCAGAGAGAGGCTGTGCTCTCTCATGATAAGTTAGATCATGGCACAGGTTTGAGGCTGAGGTCGGGTCAGTTGGACATCGGACAGGAAAATCAAATCAAAATATTTAGAGTGTGTAGACTCATGTTCTCAGTGCACCCTTCATGACCTGCAGCTGTGTTTACAGCCCAGGCGGCAGGGTTATAAGGGGTCTTTGAATCTCTTCACTCCTAAGGCACAGGGCAGGGGCTGATGGGTGGATTAAGAGGAGCAGGGAGAGAATGGGCTGAGGTATTATGGGTCACAAGCAAAGGAAGCAGAGTGGAAGCAGTTCCCATTGACTCATGGGAAGCATGTCAACACATTATTGCCGATATCTTCCTCAAGCTGTTGTCATGGAGATGGGTCAGCTCTGCTGTCATCCTGTCCCACCTGGTCTCTGAGGCGGTCAGACTCACGGTCCAGAATGGGGCTCAGGCCTCTAAAACCAGCATAGGGTCGCACCTGCACTCCATTAGCAGACTGCCCTGACTGCAATGAGGATGACTCTATGGGACAAACATAGTCTGTAGATTCATCTGGTCTTCTTCTCCTAAGGTGAGTCAAGTTCGACAAACCCAACTTCTTTGGCTGCAGAAAATAAACAAAAAACATTTCAGTTTGTTAGTAATGTGTTGCGACCTGACACACCAGACAAACCGTTCAATTTACATCACGTTAATCTGGGCAACAGCCAAGAAAAAGTGTTTTGTAATGGACAGAACCTTTTAAAAACATATCCAGCAGCTTATTAGATAATAGTTCTGTCAATCACATTCACTACGGGCCAATCAGATAACATAGTGGGGAGTGTGAACCAATTCATGTAACAAACTCTTTCCAAAACATTTTCAAAGTGGAATGAACCATATCCCTTCTATCAAGAAAAGCTTTTAAGTGTTGTTGATCTGATACATCTGCCAGTCGTAGATGGAAGCTCAGCAAGATGGATCTGTCCAAACACAGACATTGAATGAGATGGATCCAGCTGCACTGAAACGTTAAATATCTCAGATTCTAGTCAAAAATGACTTATGATTTAGCTCTATAGAAATAGAGTTTGACTGATCAAGTTTGAATCACATTGTGTTGCTCTTTGCTTGTGCTACACACTTATGTAGCATAAGTTAAGTTTTAATTAAAAGATAAAACTTATTAGTATTACAGCCAATAATTCTAAGAAATATCACCACCAAATTAGAGACATTTATATGTGACAGCTTTGATATTGTCTAAGTAAGTTTTTATAGCTATGATCAGTCTATGACCTTCTATGTTCCTGCTGCTGTCAAAGCACTTTGTAAACCTCTGTTTCTACAGGTGCTATACAGATAAAGTTCATCATTATTACTATTATACTCATAGATAGATAGATAGATAGATAGATAGATAGATAGATAGATAGATAGATAGATAGATAGATAGATAGATAGATAGATAGATAGATAGATAGATAGATAGATAGATAGATAGATAGATAGATAGATAGATAGATAGATAGAGCTGTCCTTATGAGCACTGAGGGAGGTGCGACAGGCAGAGATGCCAAGCAGGAGGAACACCACCTGTACAATGCCTTTTTTGATTGTAGGTCATAGCACTTGGTAGCTTCAGAATGACAAATACATTTCAGGCTATTTACATAAATGAAAAGGAGAAATAGTTTTTATTACAACTTTTCTGCAAAATGTAAACGACCATCTGCCATCTAAAAAGTCTCAGTAAGAATTACGGTGTAAGAAATGAGTGAATGTACACTGTAAGCTTGTGCTAATATGTACGGTGTTTGTGACCTTAAAGTGAAAAGCAGTTTTCATGTTTGGTACTTTTCTGTTTTTAACCGCCTAACACTATTTTCTTTTCTAAAAATCACTGTATGCAGTGTTTGGTGGGGAGATACTAAAGTGTTTCTCCCATTGTAAGAGCGTATGAAGTTAAACCAGACAACAGCAGTTCAAGGAAGTGTCTACAGCATGGTTTTCATGCTGACAAAAGTCACTGTGAAGTTATCACAGAGCACTTAAACAACCTCAGAAAAATCTTTTTTGTATCCTTTAGCCACTGAAGTTCATGAGTACCTTATGGAATTAGATCTATGTGTTCAAGGTCATAAATGGGTCGACAGAAAGTGTGTATTGTGATTTATTATTCTTCAATTTCTCATCTCCAGTGCACAGAGGAACTCAGAACGTGGATGAGTCTGAAAAGGCAACTAAAAGCTGCTCCACAGAAGCAGAGTGCAGGGTTTACTCTGCTCTCACAGGCTTTAACTGTGAGGGGCTCAGAGCTTAAACTGAGCTGACACACCCAAACTTCACCTCGGATTAAGGTGCTTTCTCTTATATATGTAGGAAGCCAGGGCTGTGTGTGTTCCCTTTTCACAGAGTGCTTTCCTTTATACCCTACAGTAACATCTTACCTTCACTTTAGCTGTGATACTGAGCGGGGTGTAGCCTGCTGCCTCCATGTACTCTCTCTTCTCCTGCTGAGCTTGTCCTCCCACAAGGTTGTTAAAATTGGTGGCTAAATGGCGTCTCAACAGAGTTTTCTGAGGTGGAATGTTCAGCAGCATTGCCATTGTGTCAGAGTTGAACCGAGGCTCCAGCATCTGTGCAAGAAACGAAAATAAAAAGTTCTCTTTATTGAATTATTTACTGGTTATTTTCTTTGGAATTTATTCACCCAATTGAGAGGCTGGAATGAGCAAATATGTATATTTATTTAAAAAGCTGTTCATATCTGATAAAATGAATGTTTTGATAATATATTTTGCAAACCTTGCTTGTTCTGACACACATATAGTAACTCACTATCAGCCCTCCGTGAACACCGCTGCCTCGAAGGTTTGGTGCGTACTCTGCCAGATCCACAGATCTCAGCCACTCCATGACTCTGTGGTTGGACCACTGGATAACCTCGCTGGGAGTGAACTGCCTCTGAAATTTGCAAACACACACACAACAAGAGTACACATTAATTTTTATGTAACTTTGAGTTTGTAAAAATTAATTGAAGATTTTATCATCCTGGCTCATCTTTTCCCCGTCTATCTGTGAGCAGATACTGAAACTCAAAATGTTTTAAGTGTTTTTGATGGAACTTCAGGGAGTGTTGGTGATGGCACAGAGGTGATACTTTTTCTTTAAAGGATTTGTTAATATGGCATGAACAGGAAGTTATCCATATTTTCTAATAATAACTCAGATAGAAATTTGCACTCTAAAAGCACTTGTAGCTCATAAGAAAATGCAAATAAATGTGCAGTGCTCTCATGCACTGCACTTACCTCACTGCCGGGCCTGCGTTTGAGGCAGTTTGGATGAAACTTGTTGACATGGAGAACATGGATGGCACATTTAATGCTGAGGTGATGCAGCTGGCTGGACACTTTAAGGATTAACAAGTCATTCTGGGATCGAGAGAAGACCAAACGTTGAGAGTCTCATATCAACAGAAAAATACATACTTTTGCCATTTAATCTTCATATATTGTATATACATATAAAAACAAAGTAAATTTTGTTTCCATGCACTAACTGACCTACATATCAATGTTGATGCACTCACCACAGTCAGAAACTGCAGCATCTGCCCATCCACTCTTCCTTCATTAAACTGATCCTTATACTGTGGAAGGCCAATGTCATCGAGCCAACCTTTGAACATAAAAGGAAGTCTTTTTTTGTGATCATAAATCTCTAACAGCTTATGTTTTTTTCTTCTAGTGTGGGATTTTATAACGTACGAGTGACCCAGATGTAGTCAAGCTCCGCAGATTTCTCAGGCAGCTTGCTGCCGACTGCCTTGACAGCAAGCTGTAGCTTCTTTCTGTGGAGCGTGTTCTTTATTGCCAGCTCCTGGACACAGAGTGAGAAGAATCAAATGCTTTGTCTTTCACAGTTCCCTTCAGCTTAAAGATGCCACTTCAGGTTTAGTGGGGGACAAAAGATCTGATGTTAAAAAGATGTTTCTGATGAAATAGTTCTGATGAGACGGAAAAGGTTTAAGGGCTTGGGATGATGTCACAGAGTGGAAGGCAAAACTAACAAGCAGGCAGAAAAGCATTGACAGGCGGAGCAGAACATAAGCTGTACAGACACACAGCTCCAACCATCAGACAGGTAGAACTGAGAGGGTCTGAAAGGCTTACAGAATGATTTTCTTTTCAGGTATGACAGATGAATAAGACAGATATCTCACAAGCATCTTATTAAACATTTTTATAGAGGAAAGTGTGTGTGTTTGTGGATGTACCCTCTCCAGGTCCTGAGGGGTGGCTGACTGCAGAGTCTGGCCACTGGTAACCCAGCTGCGAGCCAGCATGGAGTACTGACCAAGTCCAATATCTTCAAGCCAGTCACACACCTGCTCTGTGCTCCACTTCGAAAAGGGAATCTTTGCATCTCTAAGATAAAAAATATGTTTTTCTGTAAATACTTTATTTCTTCAATTTTAGATGTACAAAACAGAACATCGGGTAGCTAGAGAGGAAAAAAATAACAGCCTAAACAGTTACCCCTTTCTTCACACCCCTCTCCCCCAAAGCAGCCTTAAAAAAAATCTGTACTCCACATCAGTTCTGAGGTTATCTGTAATCACATTATACTTAGGAAATTACAGAAAATTAAGTATTCAAAAACAATCAAGGCATGGAGGTGTCATGAGGGTCCTCTCCGCTGTGTGACATGATCAAGAAATGGTTGCCATATCTGATGATCTATTTGATTTCCCTGATATCTCCAATCTAATTTTCTATAGGTACAAGGTACTTTTCTTAGCCAGAACATCCCATATTGGATTGACAGAACCTTGCAGTGACCAAGAGTCTCCAGCTGCTGAGACCAGCCAAGAATACCCGTCTCTGGGTCTGGAGGGAAATCGTATCCATAGACCTCAGTGTAGAAATGAAAACCTGGCACCAGAATCTGTGGAGTTTAGTGCAGGACCAGAACATATATGCTAATTTGCCCTCAGACTGTTTGCATTTTAAACATAGTGATAAAGAGGATGAAAAAAATGAACGTAGTTTAACACGTGAATAATGGAGTCTGTGTGTAACCTTATATTGAATTAGCTGGTGTCTCGAACTAATTGAACATGTGTGTATACTACGAAGACATTCACTGTGCCCAATGACAGTGCCTATTTCCCTCTCCCAACACTCTCTCAGGTGTTGTGTAGCTGGAGCAGTTTGGGCTGCAAACACATTTACAAACACTGACACTAATCTTTTGGACTACGGTTAGAGTAGACTTCATCAGGGGGGTTAAATTACAAAACTATGAATGTTTACTCAAACATTCCTGATTTGCAAATACCGGAAAAATGGGACTGTTGCAAATTGAATTTGTCTTTAAGTTGATTAAATGCAGAAAAAGCATCATCAATATATACATTCTTCACAGTGACTAAACCGAAACCGAAAAAGAAAAACAGAATCTGGTTGAGAAGGATGAAATGCATATGATTATGACAAATGGGGGCAAAAATAGAAGAGCTTGTAATGTTCTTTTTTTTTTATCTGGTACCACACCCTGAATGAGTTTTCGACTTTAAATCCAGTCCCTCTAAAAGATTCAGGGCTCCTCTTTTTTGTAAAAAGTAGTGCTGGGGGGAAGTACCAATGATATCCTGCTCCAAAGCCAGCCACGATGGGGTGAATCATCAGGTTCTGTAGGATAAGCTTCTTGATAATATACAAGTGCTCCTGCATTAGCTGCCCATTAATAATGTTGAAATATAGGAACCCCCAGTGCACCAAGCTCTTCTGACTTACAAAGATGTTTCTTACTTACATGATGTGTTTATATCCTCAAATAAAAGGCATGATGATTGAGTCCAACGTTTTGAAAAACACTTTGGATAGGAAAATGGGCATGTTCTGAAATAAGTATAAAAATGTGGGTAAAGTCACCATTTTTATGTCATTAATTCAACCAATCATTGACATGGGAAGTGTTCCCCAAAGTTCAACATCACCTTTAAGTTTATCAATCAGTACTTTGTAATTCAGTGTATAAAGTTGATCAGATTTTTTGGGACTGATGTTCAGAGATACTTAATGTCACTTTTAATTCCTTAGAAAATTTGTGTCTAAATTGTTGCTTAAATACATAAAATCCCATTTTTGCCAGTTGACATTATCTCTTCAAAAACTTTGATGTGATCCAACACTGATGGAGTGGATTTTTCAGGCTGCGACAAAAACAAAATTACATCATCAGTGTATAATGCTATGTGGTGGTCTTTTTAGCCTAATTGTGTAGGGATGATTTTTGGATCAGCCTGACGCTTGCTGCAAAGAGTTCAATACACAAAGCAAACAGCAGAGGGCTCAAGGGGCAGCCTTGCCGAACACCATGATATAAAGTAACAGGATGAGACCTGTCTTGATTGGTAAGGATGCAGTCAGATGTGCAAAAAGCATTTCCACCCATGAATTCAAATTTTCACCCAGGCCAAATCCCTTAATCGCTTACAACATGTATCTCCAGTCAACTTGATCAAATGCTTTGAGCGCATCAAGTGTGAGGACTGCAGATTTTGACTTAATTTGTTTACTATATACAATATTCAATAATCTACGGACATTAAAAAAAAAGAAAAGCACCTGGGAATAAACCCCACCTGGTCTGTATGTATTATAGGTGATTAATGAATACTTAATCTATTTGTCAGGATTTTGGTAAACAACTTGAGATCACTGCCGAGAAGGACGACAGGCTGATAAGATAATGCGCCTGTCTAATCTTTATTTTTTTTTTTAAGTTAAAGAAATGTTTGCAGCATGCAATGAGTCCAGTATTTTGTTTTTTTATTGATTCTTAAACATTCTCAGTAATAGAAGAGCCAATTCTTTAATAAATGCTTTGTAGAAATCAATATCTAAGCCATCAGGGCCGGGTGACTTTCTACTTGGAAATTCCTTCATGGTTGTGATAACCTCCTGTAGAGTGTTTTCAGTGTTACGCTCATTTTGTGCATTGCAGTCTATTTAAGGTAACGAAAGGAGCACAAAAGTTGAAGAATATCCTCTTTTGCTATAGAACTTTGGGATTTATATAAATTTTCCTAATAACTGTTGAAGCACTTCTTTATTTCAGTAGGGTCTGTAACAAGTGAGTTCTGGTGATTTTTAATTTTATGAAGAGCTCGACTAGGCTGCACACCTTGCAGCTGTAAAAAAAAGCCATTCTAAAGGAAAGGAGAATTGAGTTTATTTTGTATTAATAACATGAGCTATGAATCACAGAAAGAGTATACAGGCTGTTAAAGTACTTAATTATAAAAGTTTACTGAGGCGTTTGTTTAAATGATTAATAAAGAACTACACGGATAAGTATTTTTAATGCCTGAAAAGATAAGCAGAAAGATAAGACTCATTCAGTCTCTGACTTTCAGTTTTGTCTTTTTTGTCTTCTTTCTACAAAATCTCTAAAGCCTGTTTGTTATGTAAAATGTACAATTTTTGTTAAGAAAGGTGATACCAAAAACTGATTTCACAGGCTAAGTAATGTTAGGTAGAGCCACAACACAGAAGGGTTGTTTCTATGTCAAACATCTGGTGCAAGTACACATTTGAGGTTTCACAGGAGTCAGATTTATCACATCTAACCCGATCTGGCCTCATGCTGGGGAGATTGCTGTTTTTTTCTATAAAGAGCTGAGCAGAGATCCTGAAACAGATCCTCTGTCCCATGTGTCTTTCCCCCATCGCTGTGAGATATTTCACACACTCCTATGTGAGGATCTGAAGTGTGTGTGAGTAAAACCAAACCAGATCTTCATACTTTGTGTTCCCTGTGCGAGACAGTCTTGGTCCAGCTGTAGCTCTGAAGCCTCCTCTCTTGAACTCTCCCAGCTCAGGGTCATGACCCTGGGAGGGGCTACCTGACTGGCTCCGACGGATTCTGCAGACGGAAACAACACCACTGTCTCAGGAGCACAGAGTGGTATATACAGTATGTCTTAATGTTTCAAACGTATGTCCGTAAATCTTACTTTCCCCAGAGCTTTTTGATGCCTCTGTGACTCTTCCTGTGTTCCGGTGAGACGGGGGACTGCTCTCCTGAGTCCACTCCAGACGACAGAGGGGACTGGTCTGAAAGAACACACTCCTCGAGTTTCTCCGAATGTCCTGCTTGAAAAAAAGAAAGAGGACTTTCACTGACAGGCAAGCAGATCGACAAAGTAAAAGCAGAGTAAAATAAAACATTAGGGTGTAAACATCCTAAAAAAACTTTTCAGTTATTCATCTTTTTTCTAGATAAATATTGTAGGACAAAGAGGATGTGAACCTCTTTTTCAAATCATAAAACCAATTGCAGAATACCATTATAAATAAACTGTAATAAACCTCTTAGAGTATTGCAAAAAAGTCTCTTACAAAACAGATCTATTAACTAATTCTTCTTCCACAAGCTTCAGTTAAATCAGATTCTACTAAAGGTCATGTTTTTGGTTTCTGGCATGGGAACTAAAACTAATGTGTCCCCCCCGGGCATACCATTAACTCTAAACTTCAGAAGTTAAAGGAAAAATGTACTTCCCCAAAGAGTTGTTAGAGACATATTAGAGTAGATAAAAATAATACTGTGTTCAAATAATGAAACCAGATAACACAAAACAAATTCGAGGGGTATGTTGTTCCTATGTGATATACCTGTTGATATACAATTGATAATGGTAGGTCAGGGGTAGAGATGGTCATATTTCTCATGGAAGGTTGAGGGATTGACCCCTGCTCTCAGTATTCATGTGTGGATGTGTATTTGAGCAAAAATTCCTAACCATGTATTGCTCTCAGTGACATATAAATGTGTATGAATGCATGTAATTGTGATTAATTATTAAAAATGACCATTTTCTGAGGCTGACTTCTCTATCAGAGTGTAGATATAGTACCAGTTGCTGGTGTGACCAGCAGTGCGAGATGGGCTTTGAAATGTCATATGACTAAAAAAGCACTGTATGAGCACAAATCCATTTTCCATTTAATAAATTAGGACAGACTTTCTACAAGGGGTGTGCGATATGACGATATTAAATCATTAAGGATTATAACGATTTAATATCGTCATAGAGCAGAAAGATTGTCAGATCGTCTGTGTGGGCACAGAGACTTTGACACGCGTCAGACTAGCCAATCGTAGCACATTAAGCATGGTGGGATCTCCTGTTTGGTTATGTAGCGTGAAGCCATGGCAGAAAGAGAAAAGGAGAAAAAAGCTTGAAGATGTCTGAACAAAAATCTGTTCTAAAGCAGCTGTATTATTCACTCAGGTTATAGACATTGCAGTTAGATAACATTTGTTTTGAATTGATGCACTTTAAGAGATAATGTTGATATTGTTGTTCATTACCTGTTATGTTTACATTTATTGCACATTTTTATAAAAACTGCACTATTTTAAAAAAACCTATTCAGAGAGTTTCTTTGGCTTTAATTGTCCTTTTTTTTCTTTTAGGGTTTTACATGTTTTATATGTTAAACATAGGGAAATAATGGTCAAACATGCAAATTAGTCTAGAAAAATCCAAGTAAAAAAGAATCGTGATAAAATCGTGATCGTGATTTTATTTTTAAAAAATCGTGATATGATATTTTTGCCATATCGCTCACCCCTACTTTCTACCTGTTTTTCATCTGCAGTTTGTCTGACAAAGCCAAAGATGGATCAAAGAGCAGATGAGATTGTAGTAAATCAACTGTTTGTTTAAAGTGTCCCAGTGACATGGAATGTGTTATTTGAATACTGGTTACTGAAAAGTACAAAGACTACATGAAATGTTTCTTTTTCTTTCACAACTGTGCTCATTCCTTACATATTTAACAAATATACACAAACATTTTAAAATCTAAGACTCCTGATCTCAACAGCACAGTATCAGACAGCACACTGGCTTCAATCACGCAATACCCACCAACATCATAGACGTCATGTTTTCCAGGTGATCCTGGGGTAGAGATGGTTAGTCGGTTAGGAAGAAAGCAAGACAGAAGAAGACAGACGTAGACAAAAAGCAGAGGCAAGAATGAGTTACTGCTGATTAAATAAACAAATTCATTAACTTAAATAAAACTGTAGAAGTCTCATACATGTTTAAAAAAGGATCATGCAAATCCCCAAGCTTCAGGAAAGGTAAAACAATGGGCAAGCAATCCAAGACAAAGTCTGCACATGGACATTTTCTACAGACACTGAGACTGAGTGCACGCATGTTAGCTTTGTGGCTTGTTTTTGATTACCTTTATATTAGAATAAGTAACCTACAGTATGAGGTTAATCTAATCCCATTTCCAGTCCTGCTTGTGACCAGGCAAAACAGAATGCCTCCCACATAAATTTAACCAAGCTGGTGCTAGAACAAATACACCCAATGTTGGCCTCTAATCATGTACATTTTTCAGTATAATCAATATATCATCTGATGCCACTTTTCTGAATACTTACTTTACTTGATATTATCTGCTACATGTGCTACGCCTCAGACAGTGTGTGCAGTAAAAGCCAAAACAGAGAATGTCAGCTTCCATCCTTGTTTGTTTACTTTTAATGTCTAAGCTAGCTGAACTGCACACATCCTCAGACCTGCACTCCTTGCACTTTCAGTCTCTGATTAGCATTCTGCTTTAAGCTCTGGATAAGTGTAGGATGATGATACATGGGTGGCTGTGTTACTTATGCCTGTTTGCTCCTTAAGTGTGTAAGTGTAAGTGAGTGCTGATGTGAGAGAGTCAGGCATTATCTTCAACAGCTCTCTGAGTCATGAGGGGGTCCTAATAATCCTAGTTTTGGAGGAGCTTGATCCCTGGTGAAAACACATTCACTCAATAACCTGCACTGACTCTGCACCTCGGAGGTTTTTCGGTGACAGGGCCAATCATGTTTGGTTGTAGAAAGCTGCTGTGAATATTTTGTTTGTCAGAAAAAATAACTTGTTTGTGTGACCTCAGAACAATATTAGCGGAGCAACTGAGAGGGCAGATCCGGTGGTGACATTTAAATATCAGTGTGAGTATACAGTACCTAAAGCCGGAGCACTGGCGCTCCTGCAGCGAACTGTAGCCAGAGCACAAACATGGAAAAGAGAAATCCAGCAGCAGAGCAGGCAAGAGGTAAAGAGAGGGAGGGAGGGCACAGAGAAGGGAGCAGGTGAAGCAGAGTTAGCTGACAAGTGTTACTCAACAGGTCATTATTAGGTTATCTGCTTCTGAAAGCCCTTTTAGAGACACACCTTAAAATTTTTATGTACTTCAAGCTCAAATTTAAATGCCAGAGAAAATACAACTGACGAGAGTCAAAGTCAACACATTATTATAACAGCAGCAAAAGAATGTGACTCAACACCATGTTGGGTACTGTGCACATATTTTGGTTGTTTTTTGTTTTTTTAGGGGTTTGCTTGTGCAAAGCTTCAAGAAGGACAAAACCATGTTTCTTGACTGAGCACAGCAGTTACACATTCAGGAATCCTACACAAACTACACATTTCTGCACTGCAACGTATTGCAGCACAACATGAGAATGGTTTCTCTGTCCGACCCCCACCAAGTAAAAAAAAAATAAATCTTCCTGTGCCCCTGGATGTACAGTTATCCAAGTCTCTACCAAACCTGACTGGATGCATTTCAGATGATTGAATTGTATCCATGAAGTGTCCCGTGTTGGTTTTACTACTCCTGCAGAAAGACATTTCTATATCTTTTCTCATAATTACGAGGTTCTGATCTCGTAATTACTAGTTCTTTTCTTGTAATTATGAGATCCTGATCTAGTAATTACGAGATAAGGTGTCTAATCTTTTTATACAGTGAATGCAATACGCTTCTGTACTTCACTGCCCATGAGTGCCACTTTAAAGAAAACATGTTCACACCTTAAGCTTTTGGATGAGCCCCAGTGTCACTCCTGCTGCTGATAATGAACATACTTTGCCATCATTACTTTTCTTTGAAACAGTTAGCCAGCAGAATTCCTTTTTTTAAAAGGATGCAATGCAACAACAAGGCTTTAGGCTTAATAAATCTGACCGGGAAACTTTCGGAGGAAACTCACTGAGTCTGTGTTCCTGGTCATGATTACCGACAGGGGAGAGTCGAACGGGTGATAAATACTCTTCATGTCTCTCTCCATCACCATTCAGCTCGGCTCTCAGCTCCTTCCTTTGGCTCAGCTTCCCAGGCAGAGTCTGGTACTTACTCAACTCCATGGGTGGACTCTGCAGAATATATCAAATCAGAAAAACATGAGTTCTGCAGTGGGTCCTCCTCATGTCCAATAAGATGACCTCAGATATAAGTTAGGTAATGACAGTAAAGACAACAGACCCTTATGGCAAACATTCAAAATTAATTAAGAACTTTTTAAAATTTCAACTGTTCGCATTAAGGGAACAGTTGTACCACATTGTTATATTTAATGTTGTCTCAAAAACTGTCTGACAACTTAGAGAGTAACTGAATAAAATGTGTGCTTTTATATAATTATGAATTACTTCCACGGTGTATTTATAATTAGATCTTCTCATATATACAAAACTTCTTCAATAAACAGTATGTTTCATAAGATTATGTGATATAGTTATGCGTAACTCAGTTACATAACGTGTCCTTTGGAGAGTGAAAGTCTGATCATGCCAGTATCTGAGCAGGCATCAAAGTCACCGGGGCTCTGAAGGAATAGGAGGAGAAAGGCCAGCAGACGGAAACAGCTGGGAGGAATCCATGATGCAAAGCACTACTGACAACCACTTCAGGTGGGTCTCGGCCCTTTATGAATGTGTATGTACTATGAGTGCAGCATAATCTGTGGAGCAAAGAAAACGTGGGTGGCTGTGAATGTGGAGGAGACATTTCTTTTTGCTCAGAGGGAAAATTCAGCTGTGAACTTTGATGTCACGCTGAGAAAAGGAACTCAAAGGGAGTCCTGTGCATAACATCACTCCAAAGTCTGGGTTTCCAAAGGCTGCATTACACATTACAAGGTACACACTTGCATGTTGTCTTCAGTTATCAGCCTTCAGAATAACTTAACAGTGTCAGGAATGTGCAGGCAATACAACAAAAAAGACTATTATTAAAAGCTTTTCCTGGATTTATAAAATTATCACTACGCAGTCACGTGCTTCATCAAGGTATATGTGCTGGAAAGTGAAAACACAGCGATGGGACAAGATGAAGGGCTGTGGTGTGTTTAGTGATGGCCTGATTTATTGAAATCTCATAACCAGGGGATGAACAAATGGCCAAAAGGCTTTACTCTTTCAGTCCAAAATCTAATCAGGTCATCCTTGAGTTAGAGTGGACCAGTCTGACAGAATACCTCAAAAGCTTTCTAAAAAGTATTAGTAAACATTGGTATTAGTAAAATAAATTCCTCAACCTCCTTTTATTACAACTGTGTTTTGTAGAAATATTTGTTTGAACCCAATTTGGTGGGCGGACATTTTGACCTGTTACCATTTCTGTTGAATCTTAACCCTATAAAGCCAATTGTATCATATTTGATACATACTTTTATAATACCTCTTTCTACTCAATATGATCAACAAATTCCAAAAAAACCCATCTGAACACAATCAGATAAATAATAAAAATGTCCTCAAATGAACTATCAGTTGCCAAAAAAACCTAATGTATCAAATGAGATACAAAAAAACTTTAGGTTGAATTTTATGGACATTTTGATTTTTATGGATTTTAGGAGAAAGTTAAACAAACATTTCAGCTCAAAAAATTAGAATTTTCTGGCTATAACCTATAGTCTTGGGCCTTAAAGGTCCAGTGTGTAGTTTTTAGCGACATCTAAAGGTGAGGTTTGAGATTGCAGCACTCCGGCACTCCCCCCTCCCTTTGGGAGAAGCCCTGAGCTACGGTGGCCCTCCAAGCACTAAAAGCGTTTTTCAACATGGCGTCGTCAACGAGTGTTTCCAGCTACCAAGCTATCAAATATCTCTGTTGATTCACCACATTTGAAAGTTCAGAGAGCATTTTAGGCGAGAAAGTCACCACGTAGAATACCAAAATGTGGTCATTTGAGCCATAAAACGCACGGATACAAATTTCATTTCGGTATTTCGGACATTCTGTTAAGCGGGCCATTATGCTATCGATGAAACTTCCGGTCGGCTCCAAAACAAGAGCGCAATTTACAAAAGCGTTAAAGAACTAATAGGAGATAATGAAGAAAGCTTTTATTTTGAAAATAGGAAGTTTGCTAGTAGCTGATTATTTTTAGCTGAAGGCCGTCTCAAGACGACTTGACATGTATGATATGATGATTCTGATATTGTTACGACCTGAGGCTGTTTTTAATTTGAGTCCGTTTTTCCAGTATTTTGTCTGATGACCTTCATTTTGAAGCCTGAGGCCGTATTATCTGATGGAGGTTTTATTGAGGGGGGTTTTTCTGATGCCGTTTGGTCTGAGAAATGACAGAGGTTTTCCTGAGACCGAGGATGTCCTAAAATATACACCTTACCAATGTGTACATATGCTACTAAATAACAAATTAGGAGCAAACAATAAAATTAAGGAGTACGGTGAAAATCTTTATCTTTGTCTCATCAACAGCGCTATATAGCTTAGTTATCAGCCTATGTTTTCTGTCCACAGAAAATTGCTTGTGGCTGTGAAATAAGCCTCTCATAGCAGATACATTCTCTGCGTCTTACTCCGACTTCTCCCGAAAGTAAACAAATAAATTCGGCTCCATATAAGAGTACAATTCGACACTTAGTCTTACCTGTCCAGCAAAAAACAGGCAACTTCTGCGTCTGTCTGCAAACTTATCCTTCAATGACTTCCATCTGGGAAAGGCAGCGCCGATGTTGACCCTGTTTTTTATGTCTCAGTCTGTCCCGATTGCGTTTGGCTTCATCCCGTTTTCGTTTCTTTGACAAAGTTTCATGCTCCTCTGATGGCAAATTGTACGTGTGGTCCTCCATGTTTGTTTGTATTAGCACAGCTGCTTGGTAATCACTCTCTTCTTCTTCGTCTATTTCACAACTGTGCATTTCCGGTAGGGGTGGGAAAAAAACGCGAAAAGCGTATTTTTGTCCGTTCTGGAATTCTGATGGAGAAGATGGCGACACAAGATGAAGCCCCCCATAAACGGGCGACCCACTCCTAGATTGATATAAATTACTTTTTCTAAGGTAACGAAAACAAAACATTAATTATTTAAGGCTGATTAGAAACTACTTTAAATATACTTTAAAATAATATATTCCATTTTTACCAAGTCTGTTATTTTATATTTTTTCGTTTAGCATTTAATAATACACACTGGACCTTTAAAGGGTTAATATCACAAACTGTCACTATAACTCCATCTCTTTCAGTCTCTGGGCTGTTCAGCCAGAACTATTCAAAATGCCTTTGGGGTCCTCAGAGCCTTCAAGGAATCACATCTATAAGTAATGAAAATACCCTGGGGCAAAATGAACCCTAAAATCTCCTTTCATGAGTCTTATTGGTGCAAAGGTTAATAAAAATTCTTAAGGTGCCCTGAAGATATCACAGTTACAAGAGAGGGATAACCATGAGGCTTTAGTACCTTGACCCTCAAAATGTATGACCTGTACATAGACCAATGACTCAGTTCTGCTTTTGTCATCAAGAGATGAACATGAGCCTCAATAGCCTTCAACTACCAAGTTTCTACTTGTTTTCAGAAAATGAAAGTGTTCTTGAGATACTGTATTTAAAAGTCAAAGGTGAACAGAAGAGCCCATGACCATGATCTTGAGTCAGAGTTGGCATGAATGCAAAGTTAGAATAAAAATCCTAAAACTGTTACTATGATTTTGAATTCAGAAATATGACCTCAAAAAGGTGGATGGAAACCTTGAAAACAAAATGGCTCCAACAGATGCTCCTGAAAGGAAGACAGCACTGAGAGACTGATTCTTTTTTAATCTAAGTCAAAACAAATTCTTTATTCACTGAGACCGTATGAATGATGTATTCATGAATAAAATAACATCCTCAATGACAGCTAATGCACCGTGTCAGCAGGTGAACAATGTTTTTACACAGCTAGAGGATGTTTTACACCTTAAGCGACTTAAATAAGCCAACTGCATGTAAGCTTACCTACTATGAGTAAGCTGAATATTCAACACTGGATTAAAATAAGGGGGACCTTCCTCGTCTTAGTTGTGTAACATAGTGTGTACATGTAGAGGGTATCTGTGTGAGTTTTAGGGTGTTGGGTAAACATAATTTTCTTTGGGGTCATGCAAGAGATCAGTACCTCCACCCCTACGAATGATTCTGTTTCAACTGGCTCGAACTGTACAGCCTATAGCCAAGACAGACACCAGAGAGAGGAAAGAACATACACATACACACAAACACAAATACACACACACACACATCCCAGAATTAGTAGGTTAGCTCACACTCACCAGGTTAAAAGAACATCAGAGTTTCTTTGGAAAAAAATAAAGTTTATGTGTATTTGATAAACAGCAGTAGCAGGAAAAGCAGCTTTAATGAAATAACTGATCAGATAGATCAAAAAGTAGCAGAGCTAAGATTAAAAAACAATATGTGCATACACAAACCTTTTGGAAGGATCCACTCTGCAACTCTTCAAGACTACTGGAGAGCAGCCTGCGCTGATGCCTGTGGAATAAAGGACTTCAGA
Source organism: Scarus forsteni (assembly GCA_036419115.1). Taxonomy (NCBI): domain Eukaryota; kingdom Metazoa; phylum Chordata; class Actinopteri; order Labriformes; family Labridae; genus Scarus; species Scarus forsteni. The sequence continues at coordinate 7,624,029 of JAZDUH010000536.1, read as the reverse complement.
GTTAAAAATCAAGAATAATTTGTAGTTATTCAACTTATGTTTGCCTATGCACAGTTTTGAAGATGTCAAATTCTTTCATGTGAAATTCGACACAAGTCACAAAAGCTCATATTCACCATGATCCATTGAAGAAGCTTGCATCCCCTGCAGACAGCAGGGATGTGTCCATGGAGTTCTGAATACTACAGCCCATGAAAAACAATAAGTTAAAAGAAGTGCAGGTTATCAAATGTTTTGGTGTCTGCGCCCCTGTTCTCTGGTGAGTTTACCTGGAGTCCAGGTCCCTTTGGTAAGGAGATGATGACAGCATAAGTGGAGAAGATCCTCGTGATGACATCTGTTAGGAGAAAACACTTCTTTAAAATTCTTCAGTATGTTTACAAACACCAATAACAAAGGTTACGCATGTAAACACGGTTCTATGAATCTTGGATGACAACCAGAGGCGGCGCTTAAAAGCACTGGATAGCTAAGCCAACAAAGTCACCCGGACTACTACTACTTATTCTGGTGTCATCAGAGGATCTGTTCCTGCAGAATCCTCTCGCAAGATCTCGTGATTCTGAGTGACAGAATGCTCTGGCGGTCATCCAGGATTCATAGAGCCATGTTTACATACATAACCTTCGTTCTATCTCATCCTTTCTGACTGCCAGAGGCAGTGCTTCAAAGCACTGGATGACCTATACCAACATGGTCACGAGGAATCCCCTTACACACCTCATTGCATTGAGGCTGAAGGAGGTGTCAGAACAGTCCCTACCAGTGGATGAAGGGTAGGAATGTTTAACTTTGTAGGATCTTAAGGTGCTCTGTCCACATGCTCTCAGGGCACAGACTGGACATAGCAGCGTCGACCTGTAGGCACTTCCCTCAGATGAAGGGTCGAATGTGCCAACTGTATTGACTGGTCCAGATTCGCATTCGACATGACCTTATACAGCAATGCCGCATTTGGCCGATAGACAAAGTGTGGAGTTCCCCAACACACTTTGCTATGGTGATGCTTAGGAGGAAGGAAGCCTTGACTGCTAACCACTTTGGCTCTGCAGCTGCTAAGGGCTCAAATGGAGGCAGACAGATATGATCCAGTACAAGGAGCAGGTCCCAAGTCAGTATACCTGGGGCTCGCACAGGACGAGGCCTTATAGCCCCTTTAAAGGAGACACATCATGCTAATGCATGATTTAATACTTACATATAATAGAATAAATTTGAAAACAAGACCTTACACCCCCTTAATTTTCAAAAAATGAGATATTGTATTTTTTCTGATATCCTAGAACGAGATTTGATGCCTCTGAAAATAGGTCATTGCGAGATGTCCGTGAGATTTCAAACGTCATGACGACACGAGGTACCTTTCTGTTTACTGGAGTAATCTGACAAAACACTTCCTTCTCTGTGATGTCCGTCAGCCCCAAACCCTCATCGAGGAACACATCCAGCAGCAGGGGTATATAACTCCCTAGCTCACACTCCTTCATTACCAGCTCTGGCCTGTAGGGGGACTCAATACGCGGTCGCTTCTTTGAGCCTGCCGGAAAATACAGTAGAAGAAGGACACGCTGGCTCAACCCCTGATAGAACTGACCAATCAGAGCACAAAGGGCTGTGACACTGCGAGGTAACTTTAGGTCATCCTTGAGACCAAGCGTTTCAACAAGCGCTTGATAATGGCCTAAAATGAGGATAATGAGAACGCTATTGTGGGGCAATGAAGGAACTAAATGACTTGTACTGAGGGCAGAAATGCTTTACAGGCATCCTAGTCTGGCATAGTGAAAAGGAGAAACAAGCATGATATGTCCTCTTTAAGGAAAAAGTGTCACCAATCTATGGCATGAACTGTGTTATTGTCAATTAAACTGTGTTGCGAGGAAATAGCAGCCACATATACCCTCAGAGTAGAGGAACAGTGACCAGACTCTAAGAGAGACTGCCAAAAACTGCAGAATGAGTGGCACAGAACAGCATTCTCATTCCTGTCTGCACACCAAGATGAAAATAGCGTCCATCTATTCTCATAATGAATGCTGGTAGAAGGAGCCCTGGTATGTGAGACTGTTGTGCAGACGGATATAGGGCACTCAACCAGTAATGGGTTGAGCCCTGCAGTGGCAAGACTCAGTGTTGCAGACGATGAGGGTTGGGGTGCCAAATCTGACTCCTCATTTGGGACATCAAATCTTTCAGTCTGCCATTGGGAACTGTGACAGAGTCTGAGCAGCAGTGGGAACCATGGCCTCCCCGGTCAAGAGGCCACAAGGAGCAACTTGTGGCCCTCCTGGAAAACTATCTGCAGGACTGCCTGAATGAGAGGTAGGGGAGGGATGCATAAAAGAGGCACCTTGGCCAGTTGTGTGCCAAAGCATCCTGCCCCAGGGGACTACCGGTAGTTTCTTTCCTATAGAAAAAAACAGTGTGGGCAATGTGTTGTTATTTTCTAGGCAAACAGGTCTACCTTTGCCCTGCCAAAGGGACACCAAATGTCTTGCACCACTGTCTGAGTGAAGATGCCATTCTCCTGAGGGAAGGCTTGCCCCGAGACAAGACGTCTGCCACCTGGTTCTTTTCTCTGGGTAGATTCATTGTCCCCAGGCTGGAAGGGCGGGGGGTAGGGCTACACGATATTGGAAAAAACTGACATTGTGATTTTTGGGGGTTTTGCGATATATTGCGATATATCTTGCGATATTAAAAATAGAAGAATTTTCACCAGATGACTTGAATAGCTCTGTTTGGGAAGAATTTGGTTGACTCACAATGACACCATTGTATTCGTATAATACAGTTTAATCCAGGCTAAGGGGTTCATCTGTGAATGAAGGAGATTGCTGTATATAAAAGGGATCCAGGAAACCATGTCTCTGTACAAAATAGAATAGGTTTCAATTTCAGTTGCTTTTTTTTTCATTTCCCCAATAAATGGGGGAGTGCCATAGTCACATTGCATGCACGATGTGACTATTGCGCATGCGCACATTGCGATGTCGATATTCAAACAGTACATTGTGCAGGCCTAGCGGGGGGCAGTCCAAGTTAGGAGTTTCTGGACCACCCAAAGCAGACTTATAGACCTGATGCCCCCTTGGTGATGATCAAAAGCTGTTCCGTCACCTTTGGAGGGGGCGCAGTGACAGCAGACCCAGCCGTGCGACCAATTTGACCCTGAGAATTTGACACAGGGCAATTTCCTTCCTCTTTGGACAAAGGCAAGGATGTTCATGCTGTCGTCCATTTGTCTGCTGGACAGACACAATATAATCAAAACAGTATCTAGGTCCACACCTAGACAGATGATGGTCTGGGTGGGAGTAAGATTTTGTTTTTTAACCTGAGTCCAAAGTGAGCAACATGAGACAGAAGAGTTGATTGCACGAATGACGTGAATGTAAACCATTCCCCTTTGCCATCACACACAGCACCTCTGCTATGCTTAGCATGTGGTAGAGCATGACCTTCAAGAACTTGAGGCCCTGCAGATCGAGGACAGGGAGAAGTCTGCAGACATTTTTTTTTTTTGCCACAAGAAAACATGTTGAGTAGTATCCCCAAGGGGTCTACAGGCTCTATGTTACCCTTGACCTGGAGAGCATAAAGTTCCTGGTCCAGAGCTAGTGCTTTTGCTGGGTCCCTTATGATGGTCAATTTGACCCGGCAGGAGACTGCGGGCCAGCGTCGGAACTGTTGTCTGTAATCTTGGGTTAAGGTGGAAGTCACCCAAGGGTCTGGTGATAAAGCAGCCCAGTGACTGAGCTGCTCCTGGGGAAAAACAGTTAATGACTGTCCCCAAGGCCTCAGTACCTAGTCCCCCAACCTATAAGAGGTCCAGAGGGGTAACAGTGTGTGCTGTGGGCCTAAGCATGGTTAAATGGCAAGCGATCAGGTGCCCAAAAGATTTGAGGAGACTGATGACTGGAGTGCTGTGCTTAGCGCTGCAGTCCCTGAGGACCACTGTTGTTAGCCCGGGACTAAAAACAGCACTAAGGAGGGGCTATAGCACTCCTAAGCCTGTGCTGATGAGGCATGCCCCTATTCAGTCCAGAGAGCTGTTGCCTTTTCTGTCTAGCTTGAATGGTCCACTGTAGAGCCTCTAGAGCAGCCAATCCAAAGAGTTCGCCGTGGCAGCAAGCCTGGATGATAGTGGACATCACTGGTCATCAGTGCAAAAGCCTGCAATGATGCATCACTGAGGCAGTGCACTGATTCATCAAGTGAAGCATCCTGGAGGGACGCTGAAAAGGCAAACATCAGGTGAGACATGGGGTTCCCTATATGTCCCATGCACGCAGCTGCATCATAGGCCTTGGACAGAAGATCATCTGTCACCCTACATTGAGGACGAGGACACCTTGCATCCTGCCTCAGGGCTTCATCAGGTATTGTCTGACTCAATAGCTGGCATGTGCTCCAACCTATGCTTAGCCGCATCTTGCATTGCTGCAAGGGCTGGTCTGTCAGAGGGTAAACCCTTAAAGAAAGGTCTGACTCTCTCATCCTTTTCTTCAATGGGGCACCCCTTGCCCCTGAACCCTGACGATTAGTCCTGGTGAAATATTACCACCACAAAGATGTTCTACCTCTGCAAGTCCAGCAGCTCTTACAGCTCTTGGCATGTAGCTGCATTTCATGCGGAGATCCTCAGAGAGAGCTTCCTTCAAATGCTCGAGGCCCAAGCAGGAGGGATAGAGGTAATGGCCATCTTTAGGCTGCATTGGAGCCATACAGGACCTACATCACTGATCATGGTGACTGTTGTTTGCACCAACAGCATTCAATAAGAGCTGGGAGAGGGAAGTGTGAACACTGTCTTCACCTGCAAGTTACTAAGGAAAAAAAAGCTAGTAGGAGAGCAGTAGCTGACTTAAGTTGTTGGGAGCAGGAAACGGCAGCCTTTACCAGCAAAAGGTAAATAATAACTCAGTGACAGCCACTGATTATGTACATACATTTTGGTTTGGGTAAAAGTAAAACAATATTGCCTCATATAAAAATTTGATGAGAAGTGTAGCCGGTTGGTAATGAAGCTTTTCACACCTGTGCTACAGAGGGAGCTAACACACTGGTAGAATGAGTCTACAATGCTGAGGGGTGCTCACAGTTCAGGGGCAACCAACCTCAGGGATGGTGAAGGAAAAAGCTGAAGGGGCTAAGCTCTTGCAGCCCTTGGAGGGTGACTGAATAGCCACAGCCCCGATCAATGATCACATGGCTACTAGTGAAGAGCTCAAGGTAACTCAACTATCCAACATCTGTGAGTGAGAAGATGTGAAGGAACAGTGTGGTGTTATCCGCTGATAACACCAGAACAAGTAGTGCGAGTCAACAGGGGTCACACGTGACTTTGTTGGTAAAGCTACTCAACCTGCGCATGCGCGGCGTGTCATCCAGTGCTTTGAAGCACAGCCTCAGGCGTTCAGAAAGGATGAAATAGAGCAAGATTCTTCAGGAATATTAGTCAGACAGACAGAAACTTGATTTAGAACAAACCCAGTCAGACTGACAACTCTGTGCATTTTGAAAGTACATTTTAAGTTGGAAAATCAGAATGTTTCACTATTTAAACAAGTGGCCACCAAATTATTGTCAACTATGGATGTCCTGCATGTTTTAGAACTACCCTGAGCAAGTGGGAGGCAATTTAATAGAAACAGTAGAAACTGCATTTTAAATTGCATTGTGGCATTTATTCACTCTTTGAGGCAAAACAAGATTTTTCAACAAATATAACTTACACATTTTTCTAAACAAACAAATCTTTAATGATCATCAACATATGAATGTAAACATCTCAGGCGCAACACTGATGCAGACAGCTGGCATCTCCCCCTCCTTCAGCCACTCAGTGCAGCCTTCACACCGGAGTGGGATATGTATTACATTCAGGCCTCAGATCTTCATAACTCGTGTCCTTTTTACATATCAATGCTGTTATCATGTTAGAAGCTGTAATAACATGGCCGAACATTAATGACAATTTCTGACATGTTCTGGTAATCCTGGTTTATGTGCTCTTCATGTTCAAATAGACATTTAAAGGCTCAATTATCATTTTGTTGACAGTGAGTTCTTTACCATTTAGCACAACCTGCAGAGAAATTATGTGTATGAACAGCCTTGGATCATGAGCGAGCTGTTAATTATAAAAGTTCAGGAACATGTCTGTATGAGCCTTCACTGAGAATTAGTAGTCTGTTTTTATATGGAGCTGTTAAAAGCCACCTTCATCATTAATTGTCCTCAATATTGCAATAAATTCACCAAAACATTTGACTTTCCTGGTCCTGAAAACTGTTATTTCCATCTGATAAATCCCATTAAAGATGTTGGTGTAGTGTTAATAAACTAATTTCATCAGATATCTTAATACAAACAGCATAAATTTGTGTGACTCTTGTTTTAGTTCTATCCTGCACGTAGACGCAAAGTGTCAATTGCCCCAGCTCTCTCTCTCTGTCTCAAGTGTTATTTAATGCATTTAAAGGCAAAATCACCTAAAACTCTTTATAATAGGAAAACAAGGGTAGCATTTCTTAATAATTATCTGTATATGCCCATTGAAACAGCAGCGGCACAATACTTTAAAAAGGATTCAGATGGTATTAAGTTTGTATTTAAAGCCCCATGCAGTAAGTTATACAATGCAAACATGAGGGAGATCTGATTGAAATAAAATAAATTAATCTTGTTAAACATATATATTTAGGTAAAAAAAAAAAGTCATATTACCCTCTATAATTAAGTTAGATAAAAGTCTCAGTCATATTTGAGTAAAATAATTTTATTTTTATAAATGTAATTATCATCACTGTAATTGCCAGGAGCCCTTCATTTACACCACAGAGCAGTAGGGGTCCGCAGACCCCGGTTGAGTACCATACCTCATGTCTTACTCTGAATACAGGGGAAACTGCTGTCATGTACTTTTTAAGTAAACAGAAATAGACATATTTCAAGCAACTTTCTGAAACAACTGTTGGAAAAAAAGCTTTCAATTTTTCATCATCTTACCTCTGACCTGAGCATATCAGAGTGTGCTTTGTGTGTCACGGCTCTGAGCCTCAAACTACCACTCAGTTCCTCCTCACTGCTACCTGGTTGGTAAAAATACAGACAAGGGAAAATTAAATACATTGTGAAGTCCCTCCTCTGAGCTAAAGAACTAATTTAAGTAAAGAATGTACTTCTTACCCTGTGCAAGTGCCATGACATCCCTCATCTTTCTGTACTGACCAAGCAGAATGGTGAGCTCCTCTATACGTCGGTCCTGTTTACATTGACATGCAGTTAGGAAAAACATGAGATTGTGATCTCAAACTGGAAATCAAAAGAATATTTTTGTAGATAGAACAGAAAGACATGGAAATATTTTATTTACCTTTTCATCATTTGAAGCCAACAAAGACTCCATCCCAACCTTGAGCCTCTGGTACTCTTGGTCTAATAAACAAAAACAATTCATTAAAATATTTGTTTGCAACACTCAGCAACTTCACATCTTGTTTATTTAGGGCATCTGGTGGTTGCCTGATGTAATGCTGGTGACAGTCGTGACATGCATGCTAAAGTGAAGAGACAAGCAAAACAAACACACACTGACAACAAGACTCTCCATGCAATATCACCTATTACACATCCTGCAGCACAAACACTTTAAATTACGTTATGTTAAGCAGTTGTGCTTGAAAAACAAACAAAACAAACAAAAAAAACAGAGAAAAAAATCTTTATTTTCTCAATTATATAAAATTACACCTAAAAAGAAAAGACCCTCATTAAGACCACTTTTTTAACAAAGACAAATCAAACCTATGAAAGATATCTCCCAATATCCTTTCAAATACAGACACCATCCTATAAAGGGTAACTTGACCAGTTTTTCCACACATAAATATCACATAACCTGCTCACACATGCACAGTCTGTATAGGCTATAAAGGCCTACCATAGCTTCATAAGACCTTCATATGTGAATTGTTACTTCATGCAGCTTGTGCAGGAGGTTAACTCTTTTCAGCTGAAACATAAGTCCCATTATAAGTGCTTTCATGAGAAAGCGCTGCAACAAGTTTTGAAATATTTACATCCAGAGATATTAACATTACATCAGTGAGGCCACAATATCTGAGTGAAGTCATGCTGCAGTATGGTTTGATGCAAGTGCATGCCCCCACATAAACACAAAGGCAGAGACACTCGCTAACAGCGCTCCTGCCTCCCTCTTCATCTGCATCCCTCTCTTCAACATCTCGCCTCTCTTAGTACTTCTGGAGATGGAACAAAGAGTAGGTCAACTTGTTCCTCTCATCTGGTCCCCAGGACGTTCACAGTGGAGGCAAAACATCACACAGAGGTGAATATTACACCTTGAAACAGCAGTATGAATTGGGACATGGAGTTATTGACGAGGAAAATTTTACTAGGCAGAAAAGAAATACAAAATCGTTATCATAACGTGAAATGTTAGAAGCTATATATTAGAGCTTCAATAATACTATAATACTGATAGAACTTTAAACTATAATCTTTCTCTGGTTGACCCCCACACTGCAAAGGAGCTGACATTGCACTAGGCATAACAAATTCCAAATAATAAATACCCGTCTCTTTAACCCAACACTTAGTTTTTTCAATACTTGCAACCAAATTTTCAGACCAAAATTAGTTGTAAAAATGCAAACAAAAATAGATTATATGTGAATGTTGCTCAAAATATGATTGTTTGTGGTATAATATTTGGATAATAACCCCCTTCAAGTAAGCTGAACATATTGCGCAGTAAGCCTGATATTTAAAAGGATATTGAGTCTTAAAAACTTCTCCTGAAGTAAAACTGTTCACTTCACAGCAACATATACAAGCTAGAACAAAAGCTCTGGTCCAATTTCAAACCAGACGATCTGCCACCTTTAGAAGAAGAATACTTCTTGTTACCATTTAAGAAAACATTTTTGATTTGTTAAGATTTAGGCACAATGAATCTTGTTGTATAAATCCTTTTTTGAAAAAACTAATCTTGAAAGAAGGACTAGCAAAAAATTTGGCAGGAACGTTTGGTTAGAAGTTGTACCCAAAAGAACAGCATGGCATGCCTTACATTTGTTTATCAGTTGCTTGATATACACCTCCTCTACAGCAGAGGCCAGCAGGAAGTTAAAGAGTTAAAGTTTCAGCAGAGGAAAAGGGACATGTTTAGATGTTACAGTAATCTGAGTTGACAGACATGCATATCAGTAGCTCGCGCACATTCCCACCGACAGATTTGATCTAAAGTGAATGGTCAGACTGTCAGCTGTGCATACCTCTCTCTGCATTGTCATTTGCTGTGCCACCTCTGGCCAGCAGCTGGGTCTGCAGACATTCAATTTCAGCATCTTTGGATGCTAGGAGCTGCTGCAGCTCTGTGATTTCTGCCTGTGGAGAAGAACAGATAATGTATCTGAGAACTGTGTCAGCCTTCAGGGCCACTGTTTTTTATGACTGAAGAGGAAGTTTAGGTCAGACAAGGCAAATGCAGAGTTCACTTTATAACAAGTGTATTTTATCAGTTCTGCTGGATGATGGGTTTAATCAACTTTCAGCTTCCACATTTCCATGTTGATAATTCATACCACATGTACAGTGAATAAAACAAGGAGCACACTTCTGTTATTTCACTTGAAGATTAGATAGATCTGCACGCTGGCATCAATGTGAAACATGTTACACAAATATATTACATATAGATCAACATATAAGAATGACTTGGTACAAAGTCCATCACCTTTCTACAAAATTATCACCACAATCATACAGCCGTGAGGACCCTCCTGTAAACGAGATGTTGCATCTCAAGGGGCTAAGCTCTAAGAAATTTGTTTTCAGCAGAAACAAATTTGATGACGACAGGTCTATGGTTCATGGATCTGTCACTAACTTTAGTTCTTACATTAGTCCACTTGTCTCCTCTTACCTCCCTTCCTTCTCCCTCACACCCAACACAGCATCGTGTGGATTTGCTGTTCATCATGAGACTGGGATCCACATTCAAGATTTACTGCAGCTTAACAGAAGGTTTTTTCTTGGCGCCATGATGGAGGGATTCATGATTGGCTGTATGGATTCATGTTGGGTGTTGGATGTATATATTTGTATATATATGTTTATGTGCATTTTATATGTACTTTTGTATATATGTATCTATGCAATATATGTGTATCCATAAAATGAAGAGCTTTATGCTCTATTGTAAAGTGTCTTGAGATAACACTTGTTATGAATTGGCGCTACACAAATAAAGATTGATTGATAGATTGAACCTTTCTAGAGATGGCTGGGCCATCTTGCTAGGGCTTGACATTCTGAGTATGCTGAAATAAGTATACATAGCAAATTCTGGAAAAAATGCTAAAATTCATAATTCACATTGGCTCATAGTTGGGATTTTGATGTACACTAATTGTAATCTTAAATGTTGAATCCTCTATTTAATGGATCATGTAATTTATCACAACAATATCACAACAACAGCTATGTATGAAGGGGTCAGACACTGCATCACTGTTGCATGTACATTTTTACAAGAGCCACAGCTACTGCATATGGGCCAAAATAAAATCACTTCTCCCATGACACAGCCGGTTATTGAAACAGAAAAAAAAGTTTTGATGCTTTGCAAAACTTGTACTGAAATTTTAAAAATCTACAAAACACAAACTTTTAGTTGTTATCTGTTTGCTGTGATTTCTATGGGCTTAGTTGTTTGTCATAAAAAACAGCGTTTAAATACATTTTTCACCTGGTTGCCACCACACATTCTTGACAACATCTGAACCAAGTAAGTTTATCTTGGTCTCTTTAGGCCACAGGACATGGTTCCACCAATCCATGCCCTCAGCCTGCTTGTCTTCGGTCAACTGTTTGCAGACTTTCTTGTGCATCATCTTTAGAAGAGACCTTCTTCTGGGATGACAGCCATGCTGATCAATTGGATGCAGTGTGCTGTGTATGGATGAGCACTGACGGGCTGACCCCCCACCCCTTCCACCTCTGAAGCAATGCTGGCAGCACTCATATGTCTGTCTCTTAAAGACAAACTCAGGATATGATGCTTCTTTGGAAGACCATCCTGAGCCCTGTTTTAGGTGGCACCAGTCCTGTCATGACCCCAACACACCTTCAAAAGCATCACTGCCTTGTTAAAGGAGCTGAGGGTAAAGGTGATGGACTGGCCAGGTATGTCTTCAGACCTGAATACTATTTGTGGGGTGCAAGGACTCTAACATCCACCATCATTTAGGGGTGAATTAACTTCTGTTGCCAGCAGTTAAGATAGATGTGTGTCAAGTTATGTTGAAGGGACAGTAAATTTACACTGTCATACAAGCTGTTCAACTCACTACTTTATATTTGATCAAACTGTCATTTCTTATATATTCTAAACTAGTAACTCTTGCTAAGGTTCAAAATGACTATTAGTTTTCAGTATTTTAAATGAAGGCTTATAATAACTCTTTGTTGTCCACTCTACCCTTTTGAACCCAGGCTGATTTTTTTTTGAGAGCTTAATCAGGTTAGCATTTAACACACAGTGCTCCCTGGGTGACACATTTTTATACGCATAACTTTCCAAGAGAACCTGTTATATCTAGTTCCAGTACACAAAAGATGAACTTTAAGAAGCTACAGTATGTACCAGCCAGTGTCAAACACTGATACATTTTGATTGACAGAGAGACAGTAAGAAGAAGCTTAATTTTCCTTTCTTCTGCTTAAGCACACTCTTCAAGTACATGCAAGAATACCTATTCTCAGTCCTTTTCAAGTAATATATAGCCATTTTCTAACAAACAGACCCAAAGCAAATACAATCCAGAGAAGAAAAATCAAAGGAGCTGCAAAAAATAAGCAAATGTAATGCAAGGGGAAACAAAAAAGCACAAGCTGAACAACAAAGGACAACAATGGTGGGAAAGAGGCTGAAAAGGAGGAGGCAGAGGGAGGCAGAGCATCAGCAGAGGTATTTAGTATCCTTTCCGTGAATTGGAACAAATGCTGAGATATACAAGTAACAAGAAGCAAAGTGGAGAATGAGAGAGAGAAAGAGGAGGCACCTGTGTGCTGCGCCAGCGCTCCTCCCAATGCTGCTTCTCCAGCTGTGTGTGCTCCACAGTCAGCTTGAGGCTGGACAGCTGGGTCATGAGCGACTGGTAACACACATGGAGAGAGTAAGAGATAGAGAGCTAGAGAGAGCAGACACACAGGAAGAGAGTCATGACAGGGGATGATTGGGTGAAAGAAAAGAAGAGCAAGCCGCAAAGAGGGGTTAATTGAGAGTAAGAGGGGATTCAGAATGAAAGAGGGAAAGGAGGAAAGAAGCATTGTAAGCATAAAGAAAACAAGTTTGACCTCCTTTAAACAAATCAATGACAATGCCCTCTAAGGACACACGTCTGCATTCCTGTAAAAACATGTAAAAAACCTTATAATTGTCCATATGAAAATATTTGTATGAGATTTAGTTCTGTTCTGTGATCAGTATTTTACTGTGTGATCACCCAAACTGATAAGCTAGCTCATCCCACTCAAAAAAAACCTATCCTATGCACCCGTGCTTAAACCGAAGGACACTGATAACTGGCTGTTTTGCACCAATTAATGCCACTTTTCCAGAGTATTAGTTCAGGAATGTGAGAATGTGTACTTCCACAGCTTTACTGGACTCACAAGCTGTTTTTATATTAAAAATCAGTATCCATCTATAATATCTGTATGACATTGGTATAAACAAGATATTGACCTATAAAGGCAAAAATCTGAAACACATCAGCCGTAAATATCTCATATATGTGGCTATATCAGCAAAAAAGACAATGTATCATAATGATTCACCTTACTATTATCTATCTTAAAACATATAGCATTTTTTTATAGGATAAAAAGTTGTTTTTCTTGCTGTACGTGTCACATTAAACTGAACTTCATTTAACAGAAAAACCTCAGAGAGATTCAAATTTCATTTGCTAGAGTGTCCTGGCCAAGACAGGCAACAAACACTTCCAAAACTACGGGCTTAAAAAAATTACAGTCACAGATACAAAGATATCAATCAATGAAGTCAAGGTCACAGAGCAGAAAACTGTCAGCCAGAACATCTACAGCCTGCTTCATCTAAGGCCTTTAGCTGGCACGAAAGGGACCAGCTCTTCAAGATGCAGTTTTTCTTGCAGCAGATTGCAGTCTGCAGGAGCAGCAGATCAAAAGCTCCTTTTACCCATTTCAAGACAAATTTTAGGGACAAAGAGCAAAAGTAGACTTTGTGACTCAGTCAGAGGGAATAAATACAGTTACACAAGTATGATGAAAGCAAAGCAAGTATAACCCTGTAAATCAGGATGTGCCAATGCTTCAGTCTGCAGATGGTTAGAGAGACCAAACAAGCTCGCTCATACAGAGCATAATGATGAGTTAGAGCCTTAAAATTTGTTATGGACATTAAAGCTTGATGAGAAACAGTATCCAACGATTTAAGGCTTTGAAAAGAAGCATGCATATATAAAACATCACCATAATCAATCAGAGGCATGAAAGTAGCAGCGACAAGACACTATTTTGCAGCAAAAGAAAAACAAGACTTATTTCTGAAGTAAAAGCTAGCGCTGGGCGATATGGCCTTGAAATAAAATCCCCGATTTTTTTCCACAACACTTGATTTATGATTTTAATCGATTTTTCCCTTCCCAAAAGAAACAAAACTCTCAGTGACATAAAAATGAAACAAATCTGGGGTGCTGGTTTGGCGGAGTGGTTAGCACCCCATATACATGCTTCTGCCGGTCCAGGTTCGAATCCCACCTGTGACCAGTTTGCAGAGTGTCCTCCCCTACTCTCTCTCCCCCTTTCACAAGCCTATCCACTGTCTCTCTCCTATCAATAAAGGCACAAAATGCCCCCAAAAAATAAATAAATTAAAAAAAAAAAAAGAAACAAATCAAGTTTTGCCTCTATGTTGTCTAATTGTTTCTCTCTTAAAGTCAAAGTCTGGGTCATGAAAGGTTGATTATGTAGCATGAACGTAGGTAGGTTTGTCTATATAAACACTAAAAGGCTTATGTATTTTTACAGTATTAGCATGAAACTCTCTAATCAATATTTAATCTACTTAAATAACAAATACAAGCCTATAAAAGTGCATGTGCAAACCTTACAAGGCAGACCATCATGAAAACTGTTTTTTTTTTTTTTTTCAAAAATTGCAACTATTTACAATTGGACTAAGGCAAGAAAAAAAAATCTTGTTTTTTAGTTTTTTAAATCTTCTGCAGAAAGTAATTTTAATTAAAGGAAAAGTTCGGTTCCTGCAGCTTTTACATTGTTTATAGAATGAAGAACAACAATATACTCACCCAGAAGGCTTTCCTGATGCAAACGGTGCTTCGGGAGATATTTAGATCAAAAATCGAGCAGCGGACACCGATATAATGGTAGCCCGTAGGGCATGGATCACCGCTCCTAAAAACTGCATTAATCGTCCAAAAACTCATGTTTTTCACCAATATTCCATCATGATTCGCGCCGAATGGACCGCCATTGCAGCCTGTGTCTCTCCACACAGCGCTGTGTGGCTGAAATAACCTCTGAACTGACGAGTTTGTTTACGTCCCTTCGCGCATGCGCAGTACTCTCTGGAGCGTTGCGATCGCTTCGTTATCTGTATATCTGTATACCGTGGCTCGAAACTGTAAGGACGTCCATCATATTCAAAGTCCTCCTCCACAACATCTTCATCCCATAGACATTCGTCCATTTTGCACAAAACTGGAAGAAGAAAGTCGATTTGTAGCTGCCAGTCTTCCCCTGAAACAATGAGCACGCGACTGCGCAAGGGCATGTAAACAAACTCGTCAGTTCATCCACACAGCTCTGTGGAGAGACACAGGCTGCAATGGCGGTCCATTCGGCGCGAATCATGATGGAATATTGGTGAAAAACATGAGTTTTTGGACGATTAATGCAGTTTTTAGGAGCGGCGATCCATGCCCTACGGGCTACCATTATATCGGTGTCTGCTGCTCGATTTTGGATCTAAATATCTCCCAAAGCACCGTTTGCATCAGGAAAGCCTTCTGGGTGAGTATATTGTTGTTCTTCATTCTATAAACAATGTAAAAGCTGCAGGAACCGAACTTTTCCTTTAATCGATTTTTTTGCCCAGCTCTAGTAAAAGCTCAGCTCAATATGAAGACTAAAAGAGTCACCTATCGCAATCTCAAGGTATTTCAAAGATGATGCAGACTCAAACACATTGCCCCTGAGCTGTAATAATAGAAGACAGGCTCTGTGACCTCTTTTATTAATTTGTGAACATCAGCCTTGTTTTTTTCAGAATTCAAAATTAGCTTCAGCTGCCTCAGATTTTTTCCTGCACATTATCAGGGGCCACCTGCAGAAGACAAATGGTTTGATAGTGTGTTGGGGTAATAAATAACAGTGTCGTCAGCATATAAATGAATATTAGCACTAAGAACATTATAACAGATACTGTTAATGTACAGAGAAAATTAAAGTGGTCCCAAGATTATGTCCTGAAGTAAACCGTTTAGGACCAGAAGATATCCTGGGGTCAAGCCATCAGCTTACACACACTGTGATCTGATCAACAGTTACCAAACAAATAGACTGACTGTTCAGGCAGACCATTACTGTGAAGTCTGTTTTTTAAAATGACACAGTCAGCAGTGTCAAACACCTTTGACAGAACAATGAAAGGGGTTGAACAATGTTGAACAATCCAAATACTTAATACAATCACCGACCACTTTAAGAGCAGCTGTGATGGTGCTGTTTTTTTCCTAAATGTCTGATATTCTTCTAAGATGTTATTGGATACTAAATACCTTTTAGTTGTTCACCCACAAGTTATTTCATACTCTTAGCTAAAACACACAGTTTAGAAATGGGCCTGTAATTGTTCAGCAGGGGAAGGACAAAAGCAGATTTTCACAGGAGTGGAATCTCACCAGAGGCCAAAGATGAGTAAAAAAGGTAGGCTAAAGGAGTTGTGAGAATGTCTATGGCTGATTAAAAAAAAGAAAAGGTCCTAAAAGATAATGACCTGCTCGTTTTCTAAGTGATTGGCCTAAAGTTAAAAAGCTCCATCACAGTTGCATTAAAAAAAGAACAGACAGAGGTTTTATTTGATATAGTGTTTACGGTGTCAAACAGGGATCGAGAGGTAATAAAAAGCTCATTAAATAAAATTATAATGTTTGAGAGTTTTTAACCACCCAAAGAAGCTCTTATCCTTTTTTTTCCTAAATAATTTAGAACTGCCTCTTACCAACCTTAAGTACACCTTGGCCCATTTTGGGTACAGATTTACTTTAACAGAGTTATCAACCTTAAATAATTTGCTCGAGTTGTCAGTACACTGTAAATGTTTAATTTAAGGTGAAACAAAAAAGAGACTAAGATTTTCTTTAACTGCATAATATATTGACTTTAGATTCTGAAAGAAACATCATGCAGCTCTAGGGTAAAGATTTAAGGATATACAACTAAATAAATTTGTACTGTATACATGTCCACCAAGGACCCCCTTGAAAATGACAAGACCCATCTCAAGGGGCTATTCTTGAAATAAATAAAATCAATCAATAAATGAATTTATTTATGGAAAGCTCTAACCTGGAGTCTCTATTTGTTATTTCTGTGCAGTGTTTCGATTTACCCCTGCTGTCTATGCTCACAGAACATTCCAATGAGCTTTGAGAAGGATACAATTGGATCATATTTACTCTGAGATGAGGATTTGCTTTTCTTATCTTGTAATGATCATACACTGCACATCTTCAAAGGTTCACAGAATAAGAGTTAACTCAGCATGTTGATAGAGATACCTTTGTGCCCCTCAGTTTCCTCTCATACTGGCCCTTCTCTCCTTCCAGCTCCTCCACTTTGTTCTTCAGCTGCTGCACTTCTTGGAGCAAATCCTGCAGTAAAACAAAATAAATGCATGTCTCAGAGGTCTACACAGTCAAATGGATGTGCTCACCCACTGGCAAACTAGTATGCACATTATTTCAGTCACAATTTAATGTCAGAGTTGTGAGCATCACCCTACAGCACCCATGCTTCAGTACTGTGTATACGGGAAGTATTCAAACATCGGGGTCACATTCAGTGCAGTTATAAAGGTCTCCAGGGCTGGACAAAACAGTGGTTAATAAACTAAAGATGATCCTCCTGAAACAGACAGTACTGCGTGCAGTTATCAACAACAAGGAAAAGGATGAACTTGAGGCCCCAGAACAAAAGTGATAGACTGGAGATCTGTCAGACACACATTTTCATTGCCCATAGGGAAACATGTTCAGAGTCATTCATGATTATAGAACAGTAACATGACCCATCCACCTGGTCAGTGAAGAAGGAAACATACAAACGGTAAAATGTGTTAGTTGAGGGAGGAACCATCTTCATGCAAGTAAACCACATCTGATCAAACATGACCCCCAAATTTTACCGAGATCCAATTCAAATTTGAAAGAAAGGATTTGTAGAGAGAAAACCCTGACTGCAAACACATTTTGTTTGTACAAATACTTCAAACTCTTGAGGAGTTAAGAAAAAAGGTGCTTGTTTCTTAGCCCCAAATGATCAATCATCTAAGTGAAAACCAACAGGAGGTCACACACCAGTTCCTGGTTACTCTGCTTTATTTATATCAACTCCTCAAAGGTACTGAAGCATTTGGACAGTGATCAAAAGACTCCACATCTGCAAGAACCAGAGTAGCACATGATCCCAAATTCTGCAGTACACACTCAGATAAACTTTTAGATCGGCTGTTAGTTTGATTCTGTGTAGAGTTCAAAATACCGGATGGTTTGTGGACTGGTTAAAAAAGGAGAAGAGAAGAAGAGAAGAAATGATGGGGTAGGGAGGGGAAGAGTTCATCCATCAAGTCTCCCTACATGTACAGTCTGTCCTCCATTGTGGATCCGGACATCAGAGCCCATCAGGCTCAGGTCTAAGCTGGCCAACCCGACCTGAGGGCCTTGGCCCTGGCTGCCTTTGGGATCCCCCTGCTGAGACTCCTTCTCCTCCAGGGCTCGTTTCTCCTGGATACGGGAGCTGATCTCCTCCTGAAACTTGCACATCTGCTCCTGGAGCTCACTGATGAGATTAACTACACACTGGAAGGATTGGAGTGATGGAGGACAAATGAAGGGCAGTGGGGGAGATGAATTGGTGAGATTGAGAAAAAAGGAAAGAGGAAGACATACAATAAGTTGTCAGAGAAGAGGAGAAACAGACATGAATTTATCTGTTAATCTATTCACTATTAGGAAAGCCTCTCCTCATTTCACAATGACTGTTAGCTGTTACAAGAGAAATGAAAACATCAGAGGAAATGAAAACAAGTCATATGGATAAGTAATCATTCAAAAAAATATTACACAACATAAAGTGCTACAATGCAGAGCAGATAATTCTGCACTTATGGACAAACAGGTTAAAGAAGGATCTTGAATTTAAAGGACAACAAACAGTGGCAAAAATATTTCTATTAGTTTAATGTACACAGTTTCTTTGATCAATATGTCCACAGAAAGCTTGTGCCAGTCAGATGAAGTCTTTGTTCAGTTGCAGGTGAGGCATTGCACTTAATGTCTTTCTGAGATAGTGAGACACTTGCTCAAACACACATACAGTAGAATTATTTCTAACCCAGTTCTCTTCTCGGACCCTATAAGCACTGACAAAAAAATTAATTTACTCTCAAAATATTCTGTGGCTACGAAGTCCAGACTAAATTAGGGACTGTACCGCTGAATAGTTTACTATATATTTTATCAAATATTGAGCACAAATACCTGTGTACAGGCATTTTGTAAAAAAATAAAACTTGGTAATGGGTATTTGTTTTTGGAGTTAATACAGAACTAAGGTTTTAAATAGTATGAATGATAATTTAAAGGTTAAACATACAATTAAAGACTAACATAACACAGTTGTTTGTTTTCTAAAACTGATGTCAAAATGTTCAGCTTGCAACATTAGAACTGCTGTTTTCTCAAGAGTCAGGACCCAATAATCTAAACCCAGACTGAAATGAGGGAGATGACTAATTGTTAAATACAGCATTATGACGAAAACCCCAAGAGAACACACAAGTATACATTTCGTATATCCTGTTTCCTGAAGTAATAATTGAATATGGTTCTCTTACGGTGATTTTGTGACATTAACTCATCATCAAGGGGAATCAGTCTTATAATTCAAGATCTTAGAAATACAGGCAAAATGCACATGTTAGCTGGAAAAGAAAAAAGAACAAATTAAACAAACAGCAGAATGTGTGCCTTCAAACATCATGGTCCAGGTGCACTGAAAAACCATGTTGCTGATATCTGGCTTTCAGTGTACCAGAGAAATCCTGTAAATCTGCCTTTAAACCTGTCAGCTTTGGGGTGCTGGTTTGGCGGAGTGGTTAGCATCCAGGCACGTCCCACATACATTCTTCTGCCGGCCCGGGTTTGAGTCCAGCCAGTGGCTAGTTTTCAGAGTGTCTTCCCCTCTCTCTCACCCCTTTCACAAGCCTATCCACTGTCATTCTCTCCTATGAATGAAGGCACAAAATGTCCCCAAAAAATACATTTAAAAAACATGTCAGCTTTCCCACCTCACTACGGCCTAGTTTACATTAAACAGTTTGTAACTCTGAATCATGAGTAAAAAATACATATATCTATGAAATTATTTAAAATGATCACCATCTATAAACCAGCAGAGGGCAGAAATGTACATTATTACTCTCAAACCTTTGGTATTGCCCAGACACCTTTATTTGTTTGTTTTTATTATTTTCTTTTTCATTGTTGTGCGGATGATAAGATGAAGAAACTGATTACTTTTTGTAGGACAGAAAGTATCAGAATCTGAAAACTGAACCCCTTGTGTTTATATATATATATATATATATATATATATATATATATATATATATATATATATATATATATATATATATATATATATATATATATATATATATATATATATATATATATATATATATATATATATATATATATATATATATATATATATATATATATATATATATATATATATATATATATATATATATATATATATATATATATATATATATATATATATATACACACACATATATATATATATATATATATATATACACATATACACACACACACACACACACATATATATATATATTCATATATATATATATATATATTCATACAGATGAGTGGAGTGAGTGAGTGTTGATACCTCTCTTTAAAGACAGAAAACCCACAACTGTCACTGAAATAACTTGAAACTGACAAAAGTAATAATAAGTACAAATTTACTGAAAAGTAACTATTGAAACTAAACCCAGACACGTCCATCAGATTGTCAGATGGAGCAGCATGATTGATCACTCCAGAGAAAGCGTCTCCACTGCTCTAGAGTCCAGTGGCGATGTGCTTTACACCACTGCATCCACACTTTTTATTGCACTTGGTGATGTGAGGCTTGCATGCAGCTGCTCGGCCATGGAAACCCATCCATGAAGCTCTCTGCACTGTTCTTGAGCTAATCTGAAGGTCACATGAAGTTTGGAGGTCTGTAGTGATTGACTCTGCAGAAAGTTGGTGACCTCTTCACACTATGTGCCTCATCATCCGCTGACCCCACTCCGTCAGTTTACGTGGCCTGCCACTTCGTGGCTGAGTTGCTGTCATTCGTAAACACTTCTACGTTCTTATAATACAGCTAACAGTTGACTGTGGAATATTTAGGAGCAAGGATATTTCAAGACTGGACTTGTTGCACAGGTGGCATCCTATTACAGTTCCACGCTGGAATTCACTGAGCAGTCTGCATGCCTAGGTGCTTGATTTTATACACCTGTGGCCATGGAGGTGACTGGAACAACTGATTCTGATTATTTGGATGGGTGAACGAATATTTTTGGCAATAAAGTGTATATTCAGTAAAGAAAAAAACAGAATTGTTCTAATTAAATCCACAAAGGTAGTGGAATTGACAAACAGGCACTTCTGTCAAAAAGAAGCTGCAAAAGATCGAACATAGCATTAAAGAAAAAAATAAATTGGTAAAATATCTCCATAAATTGGCATTACACTTGACCAAAAGAAAACCAACATATAAAAATAAGTTATCCACTAAGACTAAAAATGTCAAATAATGTTTTTTTTTGTCCATTGGGATATTAATGTTCGTGGTTCTTACTGTAGCAATCTTTTAACTAAGCATTAACCCCAATATATATTTTTATCCCAAAGTAACATCAACATAAAATTTATTGAAACAATATTGTCTATCTTGTTTAAATAAGACTGATACATCTCAAAGAAATTATATGTTACTAAATTTTCACAAACTCAAAATCAAGAGAAGAAGCCACAAAGGTAATTACTTATGATGTACAGAGAGCAGAAGTGCACATAAAGAGAGAGGAACACACTTCCTCATAGCTTCTGTGCTGATAAAACTTTCTAACATCTAGTAAAATAAATCTCAAACTGCATGGTCAGCTTTTCACAAATCTTGTTCCTGAAAAGCTCTTGTTTAAGTAAATCAAAGAGAGCAACCGACAGCAGTGAGTTTGTGTTAGTGTTGGAGTGGTTTCCTGAGGTGAAAGTGCTTGGCCCTCAGGAATGCACAGAATGGATGCCTGCCATTCCTCCTGCCAGCCTACCGGAGCCTTGCAGCTGTTACCAATCGCACAGGCACAGACACAGAAGCACACGTTCACACTGACACACAATTTTAAGCCAAAAATGTGAACATGTACGCTGCTATTGAAACTTGTCAATAGGCAGACATCACTTCTGCCCACCAGTACTCCGGCTCTGTTGGGTTTAGGTTTCTATGCACATCAACACTCACATAATGGTAACACTACACTAACTACACACATTAACCTGTCAATGTTTAACAGCTCTGTTAGACAGCAGCAGGAGCAGAATGGAAGATTGGTTTCTGTTGGTGATAACCACCCACCAGGAAAAGAAGCTTTTGGGCCCTAAACAGCTTGGAATCAGAATAGAGAAAATTTTAGTTCAGTTTTTTTGTTGTCTGAGCAAAAGTCCTTAGACCTGTGTATCTAAGACACTGTGTACCTAAAATAGAGCTGGTAACTATAATTATACATTTGACCTATGTTAAACATATATCTATGATTTACACAAGATTTAATTATCTATTTAATCATCTGTAGAAAGACATCTAAATTAACAGCTGATAGTGATGTGTGACATTTTAGCCAGGCCAGAAGCCAGGCTTAGGGGTTGGTAATATTGAATTGTAAAAATTAACAACTATACTGATGCTTATTAGCATTTGTCAGTATATCAATCACCTATGTGATTCTATTTTGTCATCTTGTATTAGTGCATCATGTTGAGAATAACAGGCTGCTGTTATAAGTTATTATCACTATTAACAGTTTTAACACATTCAGATTGGTCTTGTTCAAACAACTATGTTCCCAGCCTGTTCACAGACTCCATGCTCTGCAGTCCATCTTAAATGTAATCTCTAAATTGTACTTCAAAACTAATTTTAAAAATGCATGTATTGACTGCATTATATTAGTTGAACATGGATGAAACCTTATATTTAACTTAATTTCACATGTCTTTTATTATGAATGTCTATCTTTTAGGGGTGTAATGAAATGGTCAACTCACGAAACGATTCGAAATACGAAACAGGACCCACGATACGAAATACTCACGATACGAAATAAAAATGAAGGAAAATCCCCAACAGTAGGAAGTTGTGAAAAAATGTCATTTTGTTTATTTTCTTCCTAATGCAGACATAGAAAAAATATTGCTGCATCAGTACAAAATAAATGCTCTTTGAAAAAAAAACTAAATTGTAGTTTTTTCCCTTACTTAGACTACAGTGCAAATACAAACATAGAATCTCAATAAAAAGTGCTTTGTTGTTGTAACAATCAGGATAAGTACATTCTTGAATGAAAAGGAAAACAAACAGCAGTCCTCAGAGCTGCAGTTTAGACCTATAAATGTCTGAACTGTGAACTATAATATTTAGCCTATAGCAGTGCATATACTTCTGATCTTCAAGTATGATCAAATTCTGTCAACTCAACAGTAGATGCAAAAATCAAATATTGTTTTTTTTTTATGCAGACTTACACAAACAAAGTGGAGCAGTTCTACTGTTTGTTATGTGTTCAATGTGGATTTTAATGTTTCCTATGAATTGACGGTCAGTGAATGGAGCAGGAGGGGCGAGCAGGTCAGAGTTCAGAAGGGGAGAGTTTTGTGTGTGTTTGAGCGAGGAGGGAGAGAGCAGTGCAGGAGGTGTAGAGATACTACTCACTGTTTTGTTCGTGAATTAAAATTGAAGTTGGCGTTGTCACAGCCCACAGTGACTGTTAAATAAAAGCAGGTATTCGCAAGCTGCAGGTGGTTGTTCTCGCCGTAGTATACGGCGAACTGTAGCGGCATATTTTGCACACAGTAGTCGTTGTTTTCCGCAATCTTCTCACCGTTCTCTCGTCTTTTACACGGGAAGCCAAAATAGGTCCACACAACTGATTTATTTGACGTAGGAGCGTCAGCTAATTCCTCCGCTTCGTCCTCCTCCATATTGCAGCTGGTGTTTTACTACGGGAGGCGAGGAGGGTTTATTTCATCCTTTTATTTCGAGCGTCTTTGATTTTTATTTCGTCATTTTTTATTTCGCGAAATTTCGTGGCACGAAATTTCGTTTCACCCCTACTATCTTTACAACTTAAGTTGGTTATCCACTGTAAATGGGTTCAAGGCATGTTGGGTCAAATACTTGTTTCTTTGCTACGTACTGGCTGAGCTCAATAGAAACAGCTTCCTAAAATAATAAACTAAGGGATTTAAGTTATTACAACCCCTCTTTTTTAAATGGTGGCTTCATGGCAGAAAAAACAAAAACAAAATTGAGTCCAGGGGTGGAAATCCGGGGGGGGGGGGGGGGACACGACCATAAACAGTAAAATTTCAGAGAAGAATTCTTGGGGAGAACATTAAAACAAATGCTATATTTTTGCTATATTGTTTTGATACTTTCTCAAATGTCTTGCATAATTATATTAAACAATAACTGAGTCATTGTTCCGTCTTAGCCCAAATCCTACCTGTCTACAGGTTTGTTTGTGCTCAACCACCAATTCAAGAGTTGTATTAGTTATTAGAAGGTGTGAACTACACCATTTGAGACTTAACAGAATAAAACAAACAAAATCCAAATATATTACAAAACATAAATTAAAAAACCTTTTAAACTAAATGTCGAGTGTAAAATCACCTGACCTAATAATCTCTTCCTGTGGTTGGGCTTTTTCCCCAGCATTTCTCCCTGATGCTTATCACCCTGCATCGATGCATGTCTGTGTGTCACTGATGTGTGTGCACAACATTGGCCTCTGTGTGCCAAAAACACTGTATCCTGTTTATTTGATCAAGTAAGACCTTTGGTGCAAGACGCTGTCAGGGAACAAAAAATACACAAATAACTCATTACATGAACAAACAAAACAAATATAGATTTGGTAACTTGTGGTGCCAGTGTGGAGCAGCTGGGAGCAACAATGAACAAAGTACACACAAAGAAGTCAGTGAAGACAAACAGGGCCCATCATCTGGACCACAGTGGCATTATCAGTCTTGCTTGTTCACATTGTGTGCACATGTATTGTATACACATGGCTTGAAATTTACCCAAACGAAAAGCTGATTGGAAAGTGTAATCATCCATACCAGGTAATAATATGTAAGTATTAGATAATAATAAGGTAATAAATATAAGTCTCATAGTGCAACCAACTGCAGTTAGCATAGTACACCATAAAATAAAAGATGGATGTAGCCTCAGCATAATTCTCTGCCAGATAACTTTTTTCAAACTGAACTGAGCAAAAACTATTTGTGATTATTTGATAAAGAAAATGCATTTCTCCTTTTCTCCTTCTTTGGTTTTCTATATTTATTTAGTCAAATGTAGAGTACTTGTGCAAAGCTATGACTCAAAGTTTACAAAATATCATTTAGATATAATTTATTTAGATGAGATATTCTTTCCCTATTCTCTTTTTCTAAATCAAATAAGTAGTTGACTTGTCACACTCCAGCTGTTGTCCTTCATACACGACAAAGCAATATGTACTCAAAATACTACGAGTACCACTTTGAATTAAGCACTTTTACTTTGGAAGATTCAAAGACTTTTGCTTGGAAAAAAACAAAATGCAAAATAACAAAATGTCAACTCTTCCATAAGGCATCTTGAGACCAAAGCTGTTTTGATTGTGAGCATACAAATAAAGATTAAATGATTGACTGACTTAAGAAGAAGAAAGTGTACATATAACTGAATACAGTATTAATGTTTTCTTTCCAGCCCTGTCTGTATGTAACAATGAACCAATGTGATATAAGAGCTCAAGTGGGAACCCATCATTTGTCTGAAGTCAGTTTGGCGAATGCTGTTTCAGAGCTGTTTAACGAGGAGCCAGTGTTTAGTTTGAGGCAAATTTTAATTTACTCAGCATTATTCTATAAAAGTCTTCAAAACTTTTGATGGACGGACATTTGTCGTGCTGTTGACTTTATTGCTTTATGTCAGCTGTTTATAAGGTAGCCTGCTGCTGTAAATGCCAGAAGTGGCCATTTGATGTGTTCTGGCTTGTTTCAGAGACTCAGCACTGACACTTGAATCCCATCCAAACATGTTTCATTCTCTTCTCAGTCAGGGGAGTTGAAAGGAGGCATGACCTCACTATCTGTCTGACTATTATTTGGGTGGCAGATCTGGCACTAACATTGTGTTGGGACAAACTTCTGTCAGTCTGACTTTGGATGTTTTAAATGATGTTAGATAACAGCTGGCAAGGAGACAGATTCAATTAAGCAGCAAAGTTGATAACTTTTGAAATAAGATGTTTAGCTAATATGGTGAATGAAATTCTAAAAAAAATCAAAGGTCAAATTACTTTTCATATTGTTATTGATTTATGTTAATATTCAGCAGAATTCAGGGCCTGCTGATGCCACGCTTTGTAAAACAGAGTGTTCCTCTGATTTTTATACTCAAACCGATTTTAAATCAAGCACTGGTCTCAGTTTAATCCACTTGGATGTCCCCAGTTTGATCTCCAACCTTAAAAACTGAATCTGAGGTAATAGTCATATCAGAATTTTGGCTAGGTAAATCCGCTATGGACAAGGACATCTAAATATGTCTACAAAGTGTACAGGACTGATTGACTCAGTAGGGGTGGGGGAATTGCCATCCTTGTAAAAACTAAATTTTGTGTGAAGGTACTCCTCATTTAACCACTGATAAAACTGTTGGGATCTGTACTCCATGTGGGCCTCAGGACAAAGGAGAGGCCTACATGCAACTTTTAAAGCCTGACCTAGAGTCTTTCATGACAGTTAGGAGATGGGGCCACCACCTGCTGGTTTCCCCACTTTGGTTTGACTTTTTATTCAAACCCAAACCCTGCATGGACATTGGGGCCTGCCAGGTAAACCCCAAAGGGATCCCCAATGACGTCATAAAATGCTTAAAACGAGGCCGTAGCCAAAGCCAAAGCCCCAAAGGCATTCATAAGCATCTTGTCACAAAATAGAGACAGAGCTCCCGGCTTCCCCCAAGACGTGACTGCCAAAAGGGAGCACACAACAAAATTTTGTTTCTTTCTTTTCTTCACAACTTAACAAGGCCACAGTCTTCAACTTGCAGGACGAGCGTATAGACTGCCATTAGATTTGTTTTATTTTGTCCTTTTTCTTCACCCCCTTTTTAACTCTTTAATCAAGCGTCTCTGAGTACGAGCACGCCAACTTTGTTAGAAGCCTTACAAAGCATCTCGTCCTCTGTTGATGGTTTGTCCCTGCTGCCACCGGACAAACCAGAACCTCACCACTACCAGAAAGACATGAGGCGGACCACCTGAACCCTGCGAAGGAGATCACAGCAAACCCAGAGCGCAGCGGGAGCGCACAGCAGACCCAAAGCGCAGCAGGGGCGCACAGCGGACCCAGAGCGCAGCAGGAGCGCACAGCGGACCCAGAGCGCAGCAGGAGTGCACAGCGGACCCAGAGAGCACAGCAGACCCAGTGTGCAGCAGTGGACTCTCAAAGCTGACATTCAGAGCGGACTCTTTTCTCTCACTGTCATCTTTTCATCCAAACTCCGGAGGACTGGATCAATTAAAATAAGAGGCTTATGCCTGTTTCAATTTGTGATGCATCTTTTATTTTCAGTCATCCACCCATGATAATTTCAAAATAGAGTACCGCTAGTTGAAGGACCAATACCAGACCAGGTAGACTTCGGCTTACTGGCTCCGTTATTGAGTAGTCACGCTGTAATTATCAGCTGTGGGTGACGATCTTCCACAGGGTCTCTCTCTCTCTCTTTTCTTCCTCTCTACTTCCTACACACACCTCCCTCACAGCACAGAGACATTAAAGGTGCCGTCCGGTGCACAACTGATTTTTTTAAAGGGTCGCCTCAGTAGCAGTGGAGCTCAAAGACCCCCCCCCCCCCCATGTGGTGAGTCTCCATCTTGGCTCTAGAGAGGACAGGACGTTTGATTAAACAAGATACATAAAGCCTTTAGAGAATCCAAAGTGCCGTGTTCCTGCCTAACACAGCAGCAGACTATTTTGATTTCATTTTAATCTAGGATGCTATTGTTTAACCATAAATTCCAAAAAACGCATGAAGCTTTCATCAGATATGTTAATGTTTGTTGACATCAAATGCACATTCCAACAATCACACTGACTCATTTTAAGTGGGCTCCCCATGTATTAAATTGTCTAAAATATTAAGATCAATAAAGAGGTATGCTTTAAGCAAAGTATGCATATGCTATATGTTTTTGTTCAAGTGCTGTTTGTCGGTTGGCAGATAACTCAATTATTTCAGGAAAATATTCAGGGTCATGGCATGCTGTGAAAGTTTTTTGTCCACTACAGGTCAAGGACAAAGTAAGAAGATTTTAGTGGTGATCCAAATTTAGATGCTGAACCAGGATGTTGTGAAGAGTTTGTTGACATCACAAACTAGTGCAGTTTTCCACATTTTTGCTGCTAACTTCACAAAGAATGTCAGAAATGCTTTGGCAGGTCGATGTGCTCTAAGAGCAGATCCAGTTTAACATACCAACATGTTTATATTTGCTTGTCAACAAACAATATAGTAAGCTTATGAAAACATCATGAATTCTGCAGATATTTGATGAAAATCCGAATATCTGACAAAGAATGTTTTAAATTTGATGTTGAAGATGCATAAAAACTGGCAATACCAAACTCAATCATCTCAATCAGGAATACTTTTGAGTGTCCAACAAGTCACTCAATACCTATTTGTAAACTGAATAATATTTGAAGACTAAAGTTCTGCTTTACTTTGACAGGAAATTTTATTACCACACAGGATATTGTTTTTAAGAGTTATTATGAGTCATTTTTTATAGTGTTAGAGTTGAGTTATAAAAAAGTTGGTTGGGCAACATGACTTGTACCAATACAAATTACGATACTTCATAGTATTAAATGTTTGGTCTTTATTATTTCTTAATTAGAACAAAATATATAGCTTATTTGATTATTCACTTATTGTCTGTGACTGGAGTCTGCACTACAAAAAAAAAGGTGTTTTAACCCTAATTAGTGTTTTTTAAGGATATTCCAGGTAGCAAGGCAGTTTGTTGGTTTCAGAGAGCTGAAATGTAGCCTGGTTATTATCTTTGGCTGTTGTATCCCAGTCTGTTCCTCCACATCCTTACTCTATACACAGCCTGTTCTATTTGAACCAAAGGCATGAAAAGCAGCCAAGATAGTAATCAGAAAAAGTGGTGTCTCATATAAAAATCTAAAAAATAAATTCTACTCATGAATTGTCACAACTCTCTCAGTAAAATGGGCCATGCCCTAAAAAGTGTAAACTTAAAAATAAATGGTTACAGTACCATAACACAAATGTCTTATTTAAGTAAATGAAAAACAACTTGAAGTCAAAGCAACAGTTATCAGTCGGACTGAGCAGCATTTGCATCCATACAGACACACAGCTTTGTTCATTTCCATACCTCTGCTTTGTTCTGCTCGGCATCAGAGGAATCTTTAGTCTTTGAGACCTCATCCATGCTGACAAGCTTCAGTTTGAGGTATGACACCTCATCCATGAGATCCAGCTTCTGAGTCTCCAAAGAGGTCCTGTTCATCAGCTCCTTGGAAGAAATGCAGAGTTTAATGACAACAACACATAAAAAGCTTTTAAAAACAACAATAGAAAATAGAAACTTAGCGACAGACAGAAGTTTAAGCCGTAAGAAGTCAGCGAACAAGTCCACTCACCACAAGGTTTGTCCCACACTAACAGAGCAGGCCAGGCTGGGGGCCCAGACCCTCAAAGCTAAATATACACACACAGGCGAATGAGGGGCTCTATTAATATATCGCTGTGCTTCTTTGGTATGGGAGAGAGAAAATAAGGGTGTATCTAAAAGAGAGAGAGGCATGCCACTGAACAAGTACTGTGCATTTTTCTCTGACTCAGAGATACACGACTGTTGGCCAACTCTTAGCGTCACTGATGCTTTCATTTCCTCATTTAAGCACTTTATCCCACTTCCTGTTCTCTGAGCTCAACTTAAGTTGCCTTGGATTAATGTTTAAGTCTCTGACATTCACCTTTGTGGGCAGCTCTAGTTGAGATAAGACTTGTGAGGCGGTAATGTGAAAATTGTCTACTGCGAATTGTCTTCCCACATTAAATTAACCAAACATTTGCTACATGCTCAGTCCTTCTGGTTGGTTCATTAAACATCAAATCTAAACTAATTTAACTGACTTCATTTGTTCCTTTTCTGCTTTTCTTCAAACACATTCAAACAAAAAAAAACAACAAATAAAACCAACCAATAAATTTAAAATGACGTTGATAAAATAAACATCAACATGCTTCACTTTTATATTCAGATGAATTGTTAAAAGAGCATTACATTAGGTTTCTTTGCTCACATTATTACAGACATTTCAATAGATAAAGATTTCACCAGTTTATGAGTTGAAATAAGAGGAAATTGAGTGCTCTCTTAAAAACATATGGGCTGTACAATTTAGAGATGAATTTGTAGAACCAATTTCCATGTTTTCTTTTAGGTTTAACCTCACCTGCATATTGTGTTTTGCAAACTAGAACAAATGCAGAGAAAAGGCAAATATCAGACTAACCTCCAATATTAGAAGTATGTTAACATTTGTATGATCCACTGGCTGCAAAAAGTACCATGATTTCACACTAATTTGGAAAAAATACTAATGCTAAATGCAGTATGTTGTATGCAGTACATACTGCCCAAGACAAGCGTCACCAAAGTAGATCTCCAACATACTAACAGCATGCTTGCTGTGAGGGCAGTTATTATTCAAGGTGGTCTTACTGCAGGTTAGCTTGGCATAGCTGTGCAAGCTTAGCTTAGCCCACATCTTAATTTTAGATCCTTAACTCTAAACTTCTGACAACCTCCTGCAGATTGGAGTTACAAAGAAACATACTTCTACAAACACTTCATGCATAACCTTGCACAGCAGATGGACCTGACTGATTCATTGTCTTAAGTCCTGCAGGTCGATGTTGCCGGCATTTAATAGTCTACATTTTCACTCAACTAAACATTTAACAGCATAAACAGAGAAGATAGGCTGGAGCTACAGAAGTAAAGACAGTTGGAACTGACGGCATGTTTGAAAACAATGGTGGCCTCTGAAGTGGTCTGCATGGATGAGGCAATATCTGCAGTTTTAACAAAAGTGGACTCAATTTCATTTTGAAAGAGGAGCAAATAATGTAACTGAAAGCTTTTCTTAGGGGTAATCATGCTTTTGCTCTTCTCCCTACCGGGAATCACTGCTGGGAAACTGGGACAGAATGTGAAAATCCTCCATGGATGGTTAGTCTAAGATCGGGCTGAACGATATGATTGTTATCATATATATATATCGAGATATGAACATTCAAGATATTAATATTGAAAAAGCAACAACATAAACAATATGGTTTTCTTATAAATAAAACTGCACTTTCAATATTCTTTTGTATTATGATGTTTTTGGTTTTCTGAAAAATGCTTGATTTTCACCAAACTCGCTGTCGTATGATATCGCATCAATATCAAGATATCTGGCATGAATATCGAGACATGACATTTTTTAAATGTCATCAATGTGAACTGAATGAAAAACTTTTTTAAAATAAGCCAGAGACTGACCTCTTCTTTCTCTCAGAAAAATAAAACAAAAAACAAAATAGAAGGAAAACACATTAAAACTTGGTGAGACAGATCAGGCTATCAGCTCATGAGAACTTGAGATCAAAAGTCACCGGGGTCCAGTCCTATAACCCGCCAACAAGTGTAGCTGCCTTGTGACTTTCCTCCAGTTTAATAACCAGCTCCTGATTAACTTTCTTTCAAAAGTAGGTAAGGTGTGGCACACTGGTGGCAAATCGAGGTTGGTGCTCCCAGCATAAGTGATAATTAAAATATTTATGCTGTATTTGACCTGGTAGGCAAAATCAGAAAATCACTTGGATACTTTAAATGGATCCTCTGGACAAAATGAATTTCTAGCTTTAATATTTAAACCATAGAAACTTTTTTATGCGTACTTATAGAAATTCATATTTCTATCACTACATCTATCATTTATTACCTCAATTATTACTTTTTGAAGTAGGGAATAGTGGATTACACACTCAACTGATTACTAACAACTCCTTTTGACTGCAGAGGGATACCACACCATCCAAAAAAAAAAAAAGCTCCCACATGTCAATGCCAAAGCCGCAGACAGAGAGCTAAAACCCAATAATTACTCCAGCCCAGCAGCCACACATGCACACTCATGTGCAAACACACACACTCATAACCTACTTAGTTATGGCAGATGACTCTCAGTTTGCAATCCAACACCAGTGTCACTTAAAAAAGGATAAGCTGCAGTATTTAGAGGTAATTCATCAGAAGTCTGGTCGAGGCCCACAGCTCAGCTGCCTGACATTTGCTGTCATTTGATTATGAGAAGCAGCATGTGACAAATTATCATCTCTCAGGAGCATTTATTGGTTACTCTAAAGAGGCCCAACTCATTTCTAAAACTAAACTTTTTAATATCTTATGACTGATATCACCCAAATCTTAGGTTTCTTATATACACTGAGTCCTTCCTACCTCAACATGCATTCCTAGCAAAAAGCATCACAGAAGTACCTGCGAGTCTGAAATATGTCCATTTGTGACATTCTCTTCTTTGACCTGTGCCTTGTAAATGGTACCATGTTCTTGGTTGGTGCAATGGTAATGTGCACCAACCAAGAACAATGCAATGGCAAACATCACATAGTATTATTTATTCAGTATTATTTATTTATTTATTTATTTGTTTTTCATCATTTTCTTATTCCCTTGAATTTAGTCCTCAACAATTGCACAACATATGTCAAATGTGAAGACTTCTAAACTTGAATGGTTGTAATAAGTGGTGCATCTTACACATAAGGATTTTTATGGGTGTATTTTAACCATCCAGATAGCAAAAAACGTTGATTCAATGTTGGATTTTGGTCAGATTGGTTATTTTTGGTTGAGGTTGAGAAATCTGTTTATTAAACATTTAATTACAATTATCATTTCAACATTTGAGAAACTGTCTATCAATCAATGTTTTAAAGATGATGACATTCAAATGTTGAAATGCTCTACAATGATTTGACATGGTTTCAATGTGCTGATTGGAGGAGGAAGATGTGGTGCTGCGGGTGGTAAAACACAAACTGCTTGTGCTTTGTGTTGCTGGTTTTGTTGAGTGTATTGTGAGGCTTTAATGTGGATAAGGGATCGATTGTGTGGTGTTTATGTTGTGTTTTGCTTGCAGCAGTTCTGGCACTATGAGTTAAGAGTGTGGAGGACTTTGGTGACTCCATAGGCCCTGCTACTAATTTGTACCCTGATGGTGACTGTTGCAGAACAATGAATGAATGAGTGAATGAGTTAAATCAAAATTCAAAACCTTGGTTCTTGGTGCACTTTACTGTTGAACTCCCCTTTAAGTGAATTGACAGGATGTCAGTGGTCATTGTAGGTAGCCAGTATGCGGTAATGGTATGATATTTTTAGGGACGTGACACGAGCATCCCCGCCCAACTCTATGCCCCAACATACAGAGGAAGGCTGAGAAGTGTTGAAATGGCCTTTTAAATGATAACATTGCTTTAATGACTGGTGCTATGCATCTATATAGTCGAATCAATGTTGATACAGTGAAACATTCTTTCAGTGTTGATCATATTATAGTTGAATCAAGGTTGATTCAATGTCACAGTTGGTTAGAAATTAAATGTTGTTTCAATGTTGATCATAGCGAGCACTTTCAATGATTTTTAATATCTGACATCAATGTTGATTGCAATCTCCAGTCTGACTATATTTCAATGTTGATTCAATCATTTTTGCAGGGTTTTTGAATCAGTTTGAGGAGACTGAATAACCTCGGGGATACTCAGAAGGTTAAGTGGGGTAATTTTTTCTTATAGAAAGAGCTTGAAACATTCACTTGTTTTGGGATTTTATTTTTGTTCAGTGCAGCTATTCTGAAGTGGCATCATACTGTTTGGCTACTAAAACAAGAAACACAGGACATGTAAAATTTATGTCACATGGGTACAGTAATTCCCAATAGTACCTGTATTGTGTTCTCAGTCATTTAAGACTGGTGTGGCTATGTTGACTAGCAGACCTTTGGTAAGATAAACTGTAGAACTGCAGTAAAGGATTGGAAGTAAAAAACAAACAACTACTGACATTATTTTAATGTTAAAGATCAAATCAAATGATATCATTTCAATAATAAATCAGAATCATGACCCTCATATTGCAATGGACACTTTGTTCTTGACATACAGTACTAAAAAAACAAGTGATGAAAGATTACCTTAAAATCATATACTGTTCATAAACAATCACAGTATGATTACATGTGTGGGTGAATCCCTTCATTCATGAGAGCTCTGTACTTGAGTGTGTGTGAGAGAGAAAGAAAAGATAGAAGCAAAGAGACAGGCACTCTCTAAGTGCTGACTCAGAAATATTTCTTATTAGATTAGTTGTGGTTCCCACAGCAAGAAACAGCCCTGTGGCACAAAAGCACAATGTTACATACATGGCATTTTTTTCTCTTTCCACTGTCTGTGTTCTTCAAACACACTGTCCAGATAGTCAAACAGACAGAAAGCCCATCGTGTCACTTTTTGGATATGATCCTTCACATTTCTATTCTAATTATAGTTTTAAGGTAATTAAGAGAAGCAGATTTGGGGCATGACAGATACCCATAAACGTAGACAAATTAAAAACTGGGGACACACAAACCCAGAAGTCAGGAATCATCCGTCTCCACTTACACCGTCATCCCTCTTAGCAAATATCTCGTATCACATTAACTATTTGATCAGCAGTCATTAGCTTTGAAAGGGAATGGTTAAACACAAAACACGCCTACACACTAAGACAAATTGACACAACAGCCACTGCTAAGTCCAAAACAACCCCTATATTTCAAGCCTCTATTAATGTACATGGCAGATTGTATTGATAATAAGGATGGATTAGAAAGAGATAGTTTTGTGTTGAGGTTTGAAAGTGCATAGAAAACATCTGCAATGGAAAAAAGTTGCAACTCCATAAGCTTTTAAAGACACTGCATCTATTTTCACCTACCTACAGCACAGTAAACATGTTTTCAGAAAAAGCTTGAGATTCCAACTGGGCTCTTTTGCTTTTTTAGTTCTTGTTCAGTGCAAAAAGGACAGATTAGAGGATTAAAAAGACAAGTTAGAAAAAAGGTGAATTTCACAACCCTGGTGGGATATTTATTTTGGGGCTTTGGCCTTTTTATCCTTGTCTTGACAACAGAGAGTACAAAGAGTCTGTTGTGTCTGTTGAGGGGTCCAAACAGAGGGCTGATTCTGTGAAATGCAGAGCCATGGTCATGTTGTTTCCAGCCTGGCAGACCTCATGAGATTGCCTCACAACTGACGTCAAGAAAGACAACTCCAACAGCTTTAAGGCATTTATTCTGCTACTGAATAAAACCAGCCGTTATATGAAAATATAAGAGTATGGCTGGGAGAGTGGACATGATACCTCATGCTGCTACTGGTGATATTGATGGTCCTTAATTCTCTAATGTTAGGATTAAATAATTGGCTACTCAAGTGTAACAGCCATCTATATGCTCAGTTAAAGAAAAAAAGGTTGCTGGCTCAAACCCTGTGTCTGTTCGCATTTAACCTGACACACCAGATGAGCCGTTCAGTATATTTCACTAGTCCATCTGGGAGAGACCCCACAGAATGTGAACTTTTCAAAAGCATATGTGGCAGGTGATTGGACGATCATTCAGTCAATCACAGCTATTCAGGGCCAATCAGATTAGGAGGTAAGTAGGCGCTACTGCTGTGGTGAAAAGGACGGAACATGAGCCACCTTGTAAAACAAACTGTCAGCATAACATGTCCCAAGTGAAAATATCAATTATTAATAGAACTTTGGAGTCTTGTTTTTTTTTCATTTTACAGACATTAATTTAAGCTGATCCATCCGCACTGCAAGGTTAATGTCGACTAGTATTCTCCCTGTGCATGCTTGGGTTCTCATCCGGCTTCCTCCTGCAGACCAAAACATTTGGTCGGTAGGTTGGGGACTCTAAATTGCCCTCAGGTGCGGGCGTGTATTAATGGCTGTTCTGTCTCTATGTGGCCCTGTGAACGGTTGGAGTAGGGGGTGTACCCTGCCTCTAGCCCAATGACAGCCGGCATAGGCTCCAGCCCCCCACTACTCCAAAAGGGATACAGGATGTAGATCATAGATGGATTTGTACAAACTCACAGTTTCAGCATCAGTTCATCACTAACAAGCACTTGATTCAAATTATCATGAAAGAATCATCTTTTATGATAATTTGCCATCTGTTTGGGCGGCACGGTGGCACAGCAGGTAGTGCATGTGCCTCACAACAAAAAGGTCCCTGGTTCAATCCCCGGGTCAAAAAGGGCCTTTCTGTGTGAAGTTTGCATGTTCTTCCTGTGCATGCATGGGTTCTCTCCGGGCACTCTAGCTTCCTCCCACAGACCAAAACATGCTCATTTGGTTAATTGGTGTCTCTAAATTGTCCTTAGGTATAAGTGTGAGTGTGTACGGCTGTCTCTCCATGTGGTCCTGCAATCAACTGGCAACCGGTTCAAGGTGTACCCTGCCTCTGGACAAATGACAGCTGGGATAAGCTCCAGTCATGGTTACTCAGTGATACTTGGCGAAATCTGCTCTTTTCAGAAGTTTACCGGGAAAACTTGGGGACTGTTTTTGACGAGGTTCAAGTCACATTTAAGTGTTGAATGATACATATGTGTGGTATAATTTAATGTGAAATGATAGTCTTAAGGTAGTTTAGCTAACGGCTAATGGCTCGAGCGGCTAACTGTTGTTAGCCACTACTGCTAACAGCTAATTGTTGTTAGCCATTAGCCGCCATAAATAGCTGGTACTTATGCTACGTCATATGTAGCAGCATCGCTTAATATTGATTGGTCTGAGATGAGTGTGACGAGTCGAACAATCATCCAATGACAAGCTGCTGTTTTTGAAGGTTCTGCCTGTGAAAACATTTCCGAATGGCTCCTTCACAGATGGATTGGTGAAATATTTCTGTGGTGGATATATGGAACTTTCCACTGGCGTGTCAGGTTAGGAACACTTAAGTACTTATTAAAATTCATTTATTTATCTTTGATGACTTTTTTTTTTTTTACATAACTCATTGTGAGCATACTGTGTGTTCAGTTACTGAGAACCACCGATTGTACCTTGCTCTTTCTCCATCTGGGAGTCTCTTACCGCTTTCACACGAAAAATAAGCAGGTTATCCCAGGTTAACCTGTTTATATACGGCAAGTGACTCATTGAGGCCATGGACACAGTTTACGTTACTTTGTACTTTTGTCCCTTCTTAAAAATGTGCAAACTCTTTGCTGATGATAAAAAGGTGGATGGAATTCATTGCTAAGATGGCAAAGAGTCACGTAAGTTACGGATGGAGGGAACAGGCATGATATTATGCCATCGGACGCTACACCAACGTCTTCCTTAAACTAGTGGGTCGACCTGGGTATGATGTTCCCACTGTAGCCGATCGGAGGCGAGCCAATTATAACCCATGTCTGCATGTCTTGCAGGGTCAATGGACCCAGGTTGAGATACCGATTAAACCCCTTCAAACTGCAGACAGGAGCCGATTGTTACCAGGTTTAAAAAGGTTTTTTGGCCAGTCTGAAAGGGGTTATGTGTTAGAGCTTCCTTCTCTTTCAGGCCCCCTTTTCCCTGTGGACCCACTCTGCTCTGATAACTCGACAGCCTAACTGTGATGATAGGTCAGTTTAGCATTCTGTGCCTTACTGTCAATAACTCTACATTCATTCCAATGCCTACATTGTGCTATGAGGTTTCTACCATAAGCAAATGGGCTGAAACTGATGACAAAACAGAGGTGGAACTTCACACTGGTCTGAGTGGGAACCAGGAGAATGAGATGTCTTAGGTAGCTACTGGCATTATAAAGAATGAGAGAGGGAGCGATTCGATGCAGCAGACTTTCTGTTCATGAACATACTTTTTCACACAGGAAAGACATGTTACACACGCTAGAAGGCATACAAAAAAACACATTCCAGGCTCTATAAAGACTGTTTCATTTGTAAAAGAAATTACAGCCAGTGTGTTATATTAAACTAAGCTCTTTAATTGTATTATTCAACCTTTACATGTGAATGCCAAGGACAACATCAATCATGATATAAATTCTTCCTACACCTTGTAGTAAAACTACACGGTGAGGCAACATTGTAGATGTGCTTTAAACATAAGACACAATTTTGCATAACTTTTATTTTAATGCCACACTTGCCATGACAAGAGGAAAGTGTAAGTGCAGTGACCAGCAAAACTTTCTTCTTTTTGTTGGTGTAAATCTCTTAACAAAACAGAGTAGATAATGGCCTTAATTATGTCAACGGTACTGTAAGTGCTTCATTTAGAGTGCCTGAATTTTAGCTATGACACTCCTTTATTTATGTTTCAACAGTGCCAGCGTACATTTATATGCAGAGTGTTGTGTGTCTGTGTGTGCATCCTGTTTGACTGCTGGCATTGGCAAACATGCTAATGTCATTACTTGAGGTTAGTGTCTTCAAATTAGTGTGAACAGGGAGACATGTTACATCTCGTATGCAGGAGTATTTCCCTTTAAGACATGGTGGTATCTAACTGTTAATTTCAAAAAGCAACATTTGAGGCTACTTGATCTTGTGCTTGGGAAAACAGCTGTTTAGTTCATTTCAAAATCCAGTCAATTGATAAAAACTGGCAAATAACATGGATGGGGCCTAAAATGTCCATACTCTGAAATCTCTTTGTGAAAGTGCTATTAGAAATAAGTCTGATATCAGAATAAAAATTTGTACCCTTACTTGGTTGGGGATGGGGGGAAAACTCTGTAATTTCTTTAATCAAAAGTTTGAAAACATTATTTTGGCCAATTATTTCTTCCCTTTAGTAGTACCAATGGGCTTTCATATTCTATATTGTTGGAAAGCCTGAACAGTCACGTTAACAATGGGTATAACTTATCAGGATTGTGCATTCATGGACTGAGCAACACAATTAAATGTGGGGTAGTGCCCCAACAAAAAAAAAAAAAGTGCAAAAATCCTCAGCAACTGGAAGCTGCTTAGTGTTTGGTGCCATATTGTCAATGGCAGGACAACACTGGTAGATCTATTGCACCATGAAAAGGGTGAGAGCTAAGCCTGATGCAAGACTTTTTGTATTGTTCATCAGTGTATTTTATCAGGTGCAGGAAGCACAAAACAAAACAAAAAAAAACACACAAAATGAAGCCCAGTGGTATTTCAATGTTGTGTTTAGAATGAAAGTAAAAACTCTAAGGTTGATTTTTAAGCCATCCATGTAACAGACAGGAAAGAGAAGATCCAAAATTACATTGTGTGTTGTGTAGAAAGTGTGTTTGTGCAATGCATTACCTGTTGAAGCATCTCCTCTGTGGAGGCCAGTTTTTGTCTGTGTTCCTCCAGAGAAGTTTCCAGGTCTCTGATCTTCTCTCCCTGGGCTTCCACTTGGTCTGTCAGAATGCTCACCTAATGGGAAACACATTCATTCTTCATCAGGGGTACGCAGGGGGGCATAAAAATCAAAAACGATTAAGAAAAATGTCTGGTGTGTAAAGCTGTGCAAACTGTCTGGATATAAAAAGCTCAGTTAAGTGTGTGCTTAGATGTGTCCTCACAATAGAAACACTCAACGCCACAGACTTCTGACTTTGAACCACATTTTAGGTCGGTAAAAGTGCAGTCATTTCTGCAACCTCAAGGTAGGAACAAACCGGCTTTCCGCTTGACCGCATTTTTTGGCAAACACACCTATGAACACAAATGGGAGTGCGTGATCATTCAACGTTGATCTAAGTGGCAACTGGACTTATGAAGATTCCTTGAGACCCTTAACCTGAAGAAATCCAGAAGATTTCAGAAAACAGCTGACTGGGGAAAAGCTAGAGATACAAAGTCTCTGTTGACAATTAACATATTAATGATCAGGGTGGTCACCTGAGACACATTTTCTCCTTTGTTTTTTGAAAACAATTGGCATTCAGACGGAGAAGTGAGAGCAACTAAAAACACTGTAGCATGCCAGGCCAGCAGAGGGTGATGAAGGTTTCTAGAGAAACAGCAGTGTTATAACAGCGGTGGGGCGTCGGTGGCGCAGTTGGATAGTGCGCTTGGTCAGTGATCGGGAGGTTGCAGGTTCAAGCCCAGATCCGGGCGACACATGGCGATGTGTCCTTGGGCAAGACACTTAACCCCAGGTTGCTCCCACTGCTGCGTCAGTGGCGTGTAAATGGGCATGAAAGGGCGTGAATGTGTTAGAGATACTGATGGGCAACTAACATAGAAATCCTGAACCATCAGTGAGTGAATGCGAGAGTGAATGGGTGTGAATGGGTAAGTGTGACCTGCGGTGTAAAGCAGCTTTGAGTAGTCCAAGACTAGAAAGGCGCTATATAAGCTCAAGTCCATTTACCATTTACCATTTACCATTTACTTTCCGGTGAAGACAAACAAAGAACAACGGCAAGTGGAACAACAAAGACATAAGAGTTTCTTGTCTGGATAACAAAGTGTTGTCCTGTCTGGACAACAGCGTGCGGCTGTTGTCCAATCTTTAGGTAGAATAAGGTATGTTTTGGGCTGGTTTGGCAGAGTGGTTAGCAACCAGGCACCCCATGTACTTGTTTCTGCCGGTCCAGGTTTGAATCCCTCCTGTGACCAGTTTGCAGAGTGTCTTCCCCTGCTCTCTCACCCCCTTTCACAAGCCTATCCACTGTCTCTCTCCTATCAATAAAGGCACAAAATGCCCAAAAAATACCTTTAAAAAAAAGAGTTATGTTTTAACATTTAGGTAGAAGGAATGTAAAGACAGATAGAAGCAATCCCTGCTATATGAACCTGTTTTAAGGTAATCTTAGAGTAGAGACAGCCTGTTAACATCATGAAGAGTTCAGATGTGTAATCTGATTGACCGCTGAAGAGCAAATGTTGATGGTTACAATAATGGTCAGTAAATACGTACAAAGGCTGTCTGAGGTGTCAGGGCATGTTGTGTTTTGAAGTAACATGGAAGTAGAGAGATAAGGGATGAGAAACAAAGATGTTTTTCAGGTAAGGAGCCAATTCTTTCACAACGTCCCTGACACAAATAAAACAGAACGGCTTAAACGATTGCTCAGCCAAAAGCTTTTTTAATGCATGGGGTCCTTGGGCCAATGGGGACTGACCCCCAGTTAGGATCTGCAGTGGTGCTTTGCACTCAAAGACCAAAGTCTCGTATCGAGTATCGTAGAATTTAAGTGGTATTGGTATCAACTACTAAATTTCTGGTATCGTGACAAGCCTATCTACAACTACAGGAAACGTTTGGTTGAGGTTATTGCTGCCAAAGGAGGGTCAACCAGTTACTAAATCCAAAGGCTCACATACTTTTTCCACCCTGCACTGACTGTTTACATATTGTGTTGAATAAAACATGAAAACTTTTTTTTGTGCTGTATTTGTCTAAGCAGACTGTTTTTATCCAGTGTTGTGACTTAGATGAAGATCAGAACATATTTTATGACCAATTTAAGCAGAAATCCAAGCAATCCCAAAGGGTTCACATACTTTTTCATGAAACTGTGCACATATGTAACTATTTGCCAACGTTTATCTTTTGCACTGATATACCAAGTCAGATTCTTTGTATGTGTTAATGTACTTGGATGCTAATTTTAGCCCAGGAAAATTCTCACCTGTAGCACCAGAGATTCCTTGTCTCCTTCTAGGCGGAGCAGCCGCTCTTGGTAGGTCTCATTGTTGGCTGGAGTACAAAGCTTGACCTGTGCAAAGACAAAAAAAGGTAAAAATGAGTTAAATAAATGGACCGAGTCTACTAATTATGACATGTTATTAGTATATCACTGTTACCTGAAGTAAAAAGATGAACTTTAAATCAATCAATCAGTCAACCAGTCTTTACATGTACAGCAGTTTAATAAAAAATGTTACTTCAAGACACATTTCTAGTCTGTTTTCTAAATATATGTCATTAACTTTTCAATTTATATCTAATTTAATACATTTACAAAGACTTAACATGAATTCACCAAAAACAAAGTAAAAAAGCAACCACAGTCACAGGGCCTGGAGCCTATCCCAGCTGACAGTGCAAGAGGCAGGGTATGCCCTTGACCAGCTGCAGCCAATCACAGGGCTGACACATAGACACAGACAACCATTCATAGACACAGCCACCAAAGGTCAATTTTGAGACACCAATTCACCTAATGTGCATAGCGTTAGTCTGTGGGAGGAAAAGTGAATTCAACAGAGGAAATGCATGGGGAAAAAAGGAAACTCCGCACAGATAAGCTTCTACTCAGGGAGTAGAA
The DNA here is from genome assembly GCA_036419115.1 of Scarus forsteni. Classification (NCBI taxonomy): domain Eukaryota; kingdom Metazoa; phylum Chordata; class Actinopteri; order Labriformes; family Labridae; genus Scarus; species Scarus forsteni. The sequence continues at coordinate 7,581,844 of JAZDUH010000536.1, read as the reverse complement.
CCAGCAACCCCCCTGCTGTGAGGCAAGGCAAGGGCAAGGTAAGTTTATTTATATAGCACTTTTCCTACAACATATGTAACTCAAAGTGCTTCAAGCACTGATCTGCTGCACCATGGAAACCCAGGTAAATGTACTGTGGCAAGAATAAAACTTGATTTTAACAGCTGACATTGTAGTGCCTGCAGTTCTTTACAACCAGCAGATGCGAATATTCAAGGTTAGAAAGTAAGGATGAAAAACAAACGTATTTCTACAGGGTACTGGGCTGCTGATTCATTGGTGTGCAGAGCTTGACATGGCTGAACTGCTGACACTCATGCACAAGACTGAAACAAGGCTGCTGTTGTTCAAATACTTTATTTTCTCTGAAAGCACATGATGAGGGCTAATTAAAGATCATCTAATAAGCTTGTCTCTTTATTACATAACATTAACAAATAATGAAAAAGTAATATTTTTTTATACAAGAACGAAACTGTGTCCATTTTAGTGCAGAAATGTCCAAAAGATTTTACATGAAAACTTTTTTCACAGTCACAAATCCTCATGAGAGGACAAGCTGTATCAGGCTCAGTCTGGTAATAGCAACACCATATAATGTAGAATTACACAAACACGAAAGAGCACCATTTCTTTTGGCTCAGGAGCTATTCTGCCAGCATTTGGAACCCCTTGCTTTTAATGTTATGTATAAAAACGTGTCTTATATTTCCAGGAGTGAAATTGAGAGTCAAGCAAGAATAACGATGCAATGTTAAGATGATGTTAAATATCCAGTTAGTTTTTAACTGAGTAGCTACAAATCATAACAAGAGTTATCTCACGGCACTTTAAAAAAGAGCAGGCTAAAGCCACACTCTTTATTTTATAGATACATCATTACATGTACACATATACGTACATCCAGAGATATATAAATCCAAGCAGAGACAAGAGGACTACAACTAAGAATGTATGATTGCAACAAACCCATGGATGCCCAGACCATAAATCTGTCCTCACCATATTTATCTCCACTGAATACAGATTTATTAGAGGCTAGCCCCTTGAGAAGTGGAATCTCATTTTCAAGAAGGTACTCAAGTGTATATAGTCATAATGGTATTTCTTTTGGAGGTATGATCAATAATAACCACGATTGAGGGTCACTGTAATACTAACATTAAAGTCTATAATGACGATAAACTGGAGAGGACTGATGGCGATTGATACAGGAGCATCTAGTTGAACTGCCATTAAATTGGGTTTAACAGTTTTTTTTAGTTATATGAATTAAATAGTTAAATGATGTCATTTCTGTGGATCCAGAATAAATTGTCCAATAATCAGAGACCAAAAAAAATCCTGTTAAAAAGTATAAAGAATCATAATCAAAACATTTACTATAAATATTACAAGAAAAAGGAATAATTTAGATAAACTAAAATATTAATTTAAAAAAATATTTTTGTTTTGAAACACTAAATTAATCTTCGATGATTAAAGAAAATGTTCAGCCCACCATACAGACAAGAAGTATTCCTTTTGTAATCCAGCCTTGTTTCTACAGTAAAATAAACATTTAGCATTCACAGTCATTCTGTTACTCTGCAGTTCACCTCAGCTTTGCATGGTGTTTCAGCTCATTGATTTTATGGCTCCTGGGCCCCATCCTTTGTCTGATCCTTTCATTACCCAAACCTCAGTTTCTTGCAGTTTCCATGAAGAGAGCTCTGACAACCTACTGCATGTTTCCAACTCAGCCCCAAGCAGAGCCAATGATTAGCCGGTGAGCACAGCGGAACAATTACCAGTTAAAAAAAGTAGATTCTCCTCTCAGGAGTCACGGGAGATCAAAACAGAGCTGACAATAAGGCAAGTATTGCCTTTACATTTATCAGGTGGCCACTGTTATCAAGTGCAACTGTTTCCTGATGTCTGCAATAATTATCACCACATGTCTGTGCAAAATAAAGTTATTGGAAAAAAGAGGAATACAGTCAAGGCTTTCTTAAATGTCTTGAGATAATGTTTCTATGAACTGGTGCTATAGGAATAAGGACTGATTGGTTGATAAATAATGGCTAACATTATGTGAACCGATAAATGGTATAGATTATGGATATGTGCCAGCAATAGGCCTGCAGGTTTTTCTTGGGTGCAACAAGTATCAAGATTAAAGATGAGGTGTAGCTACAATGACAACAAGGATAGAAACACTGCCAAAATTACTACTACGTCTACTACTGTTGCTACTAATAACAATGACATGAACAACAATAAGAGAAAAAAGAAAATTTGCTCTACACGTACACATAGCAAAGCAACAAATCATTAGCTTTTTTATTTATTTTATTAAAATAAAAGCAACATGACGGGTCCAATCAAGAGCACATTAATCAGGTATTCATAAAAGAACATTGAAATGGCTGCCATTTATCAAATGATCCTCTGCATGTTTTAAGTACACATTTTTGTGGATTAAACATCTTAAATTTAGCTGTAAAACATTATCCAAAGGCTGAAGGAGCCGAGGGCAGGTAGAGGAGCCTGCCCTTGTGCCATTTATTGTGTGCAGCTGTTATGCTTGTAAGAGACCTTTCCTGCTATCCTGATGATGACCCAGTTTGAACAAAGAATGTAAACATGCTAGTTTGAAGCTTTTAACTCAACGTCTTATCTGAAGATCCTTACAGAACAAAAACAACTGAAAAGACAGGAGAGTAAGTTCCAAGAATCAGACCACCTTCACAGCTGTCCTGGCTAACCTTTATTTAAATCCTATCACAGAAAGAAAGATAAAAGCCAGTGAAATGCAGTGATACGGTGCATGATGCACTTCTACAAATCAATATTTGTGTTTGGGGATATCCAGCCATGTTGCAATCAAAAAAGGTGACTTTAGAAATTACCATTGATCCTACACAGATATTTTTCTATAATCATGAATAAGTAAGATATTAATATAATGATGCATGATCAAGTATTTAAAAGCAGATATATACACAACAAAGCAGCTGATATGTAAATTGTCATGGTTTTAGGACAAAACACAAGACAAAATTTAAAAATCATGAAGACTCAAAATCGAGACAACTGGACTGTGTGAAGTTTTGGGACCTTAACACAGTCCAGTTGCCTCGATGTTGAATCTTCAAGACAACCATGACCTGGGTGAATCAAAATGAGAATCTAAACAGACAATTTAAAAATCATCAGGAAAAATAACAAATGTGTAAACATGCAAGAATTAAAAGGTGCTGCTTGACTAGCTAAATTTTAGCTTTGATTACAATAGTTGCCTTCCTTGGTTCATAAAATTATAAGATTTATTTCACCATTGTTTGCCAATTTTGACTTTTGTTTTATATGCCCTTGGGTGTTTAACATGTCTTTTCCATGTAAAAGAGAACTTCTATAAACAAGACAAAAAGTCTGCAGCATCAGGACTTCTCCCTTATCTAATATTCATGGCACCAGCAGCTCATTCCCCAGTACCCCCTGAAAAGACCTCCCAGTGTGATGTCCTGCCATTGCATCCACATCAGTTTAATCCGCTGACTCAAAGAAGCAAGCTCTGAGCATGAATGTTACCCCCAAAGTCCACAAAGAACAAATGCTCCATGCACTTTGCCCGATCTCTGGTCTATCAGAGCATTTGTTACATTTGTTACAGCCACTGTTACATGGGCGCATACTCTGGACAATCCTTAGAATCTGGCACATGTACAGGAATACCTCACTCCGCTCTTTTGTTTTATTTTATATTTTTTATATACTATTTATATTATCTTTTATTCAATTTTTTTATACTTACATGCTGCCATAGAGGATGCCAAACAATGTTTCACTGTACAAAACCTGTTGCCTAACAAGTGTTGATAGTGACAATAAAGATCTATTCTATCTATTCTATTCTATTCTATTCTATTTCCACTAAAAGGTGCAGAAATGAAGACAATGTATATATCCATACCAAAGCTGTTGCAGCACCAGAACTCTAAACTCTGATAGAAACCATTTCAAATCAAACAATATTCAGAGAGGTGACACAGCACTTGAAATGTTTGATAAAGATGACCAGGCTGCTCTGGTTCTATCTGTATGTCAGCACTTCATATACTGAGTGGGCCAGAAAAGAACAACAGTCTAAGCAGGAGGGTACACGGGCTGGAATATAAGGTGTGCCTTTTTTTCTTTCATGCTGATTAGCATACAATCAGAGTTGTAGAACATCTTTTTTTTTCTCCTACTTTTCCTCCAGTATTACATGCCATATGTATTAGAGGCTGCAGTCATGGGAAATACATAGTCCTGTAGCACAAAAAATCCAAAGCAAAGACATCTGGTCAGGGGGAATTTTGGGTCTCTGAAGCAGTGCAGTTTTCTGTGTTTTACAGTGAGAGCTTGGTCCAGAGGACTGGGTGGGATCTGGATGACATACAGGCCCGTTTATGATCCAAGTGTCTATAAATGCATGACGGCATGCATAACAGTACCAACTTTAAAGACTTGCAAAACAAGCTCAGTATAAAAAGGTGTAGAAATGAAGACATAATGTATATATCCATACCAAAGCTGTTGGAGTATCAGAGCTCCAAACTCTGATATAAACAATATTCTGATAATACAATAATACAGCATGTCTGCCTGGGAACCGAAAACTAGTTGATATAGTAAACATTGATTATACTTGCCAATTGGAGAGGAACATTAAAGAAAATAAATGAAAGACAAGTAACTATTTTCCTAAAAAAAACAAAAACAAAACAACAACAACAAAAAACAATGTTTACAAAAATAAATGTTTCCTCTGAACCGTAACTGACAACAGAAAAGTGTATTCAATGGTTCCTTACACTTTTTTTTTCTTAATTAGGTTGATGTTGAGCACACAACCAATACAGTAGCTCACGGGTTAATACCTTTTAAAAACTTTTTGAAAAACTGCTAGATTATAACACACATTTTTTGCTCTTAAATAAGTTCTAATTTTCATGTGTGTATTATACACGAGTACAAGCAAAATACTTTGAATATTTTGCCTTACCAACATCACGATTGCAACACATCTAACACAAAAAGCTGAAATATTCACTTTCACTGCGAAAACAGCGGCAAAACAGGGCACTGCCATCTCTTGATCAAGGAGACGCAAAATGTAATTGGTTCAAGACATCGGTGTGTTGACAGCTGCTCTCTGATTGGCCAGTACACCATGACTGAGCATGCTCGGGCAAAAATTAAGTAATTGTGCATACATGAAACAAAAGGTGTAGCTGCATCTGTTTGAGGGAGAGAGATTCGTGTACAGTATTTGTTATTCAAATGCTGAAATTTCATTGATTAAAACTTTGAATAAAGGATTTTTTTTTTGTCTGAGGGAGTTAAGTTCAGGCAACATTTGGGTGCATATTACGTTGGAATGCAGTGCTTTTCAGGCAAAAATCGAGAAAAATGGGCTGCGTGTTATAATTGAGAAATTACAGTAGTTGTCAGAAGTTAATCATAATCACTGTATGTCCCCTTGTTATATGTTTTCTGTTGATTGGAAGTAATGTCTGTGGGGACGATATGATCCTCTCTAGTTAATACTCCATGCAGCACCTTCAGGTGCAGGACAAAGTTGTTGGTCACTCAAGTAAAAATGCTCATATTTTCATTAAGTTTTATTGTTTATTGTTTCTCGTGCAGACTGTCAAACTGAGCAGCAAATGACAGAGCAGGAAGAGGAGCAAGAGTCGAGCAAGGTGACAGCAGGAAGTGACCACTGTAACACATGTTAGCACAGATGCTAACAGCTTTGGTAGCACTTTTCAGAATCAGGATCAGAATCAGAATCAGAATCAGCTTTATTCGCCAAGTATTTCCAGGAATACAAGGAATTTGACTCCAGTTTCAACTGCACTCTCTAAGTACAATTATGAAAGAAAGAACACTAAGAAAAAACACTAAATATTAAAAAAAGTACAAGAGAGCGCAGTACCGAGGCGGCCATCCGCGGCGCCATCTTGGAACAGATCTGGACCACTTTTCCTGATTAAGTGAAAAACAAATAACACTGCAAACATCTCTATAGTAAGGATATCTTCGCTCCAATTCTTACATGTTTTGACAAGAATTTGTTTTACAATGTGGCTCACGTTCTGTAGCACAGTAATGCCCGCCTACTACATTTTCTGATTGACCCATAAGAAATGTGACTGACAGAATGATCATCTAATCACCTGCTGAAAAGCTGTGCGGCAGCCCCCCCAAATATGTTTAATGGGCTCTTTCCTCGATGGACGTGTGAAATATGCTGAATGGTCCACCTCGTGTGCCAGGTCCAAATAGAGGCCTTGTTGAGAAAAAAGCTAAACACTACAATAATCTTTCTGTCGTGTCTATTCAGGCCAATATATTTTTTTGTGTAGTTTCACCCTAAACATGGGGTAATTACAAAGCTTCAGTGGTACCGTTGACTGCTATATCTGTGAGTGTCTGCACTTAGCTAGTAGGGCTGGACGATTAATCGGATTTTGATCATGATTTCGATTTTGCCATCTGACAAACATAAAAACATTATAATCGAAGAAAAACGATTAATGTGCCAGACTATGTGGAGTGCCATGTATGCAAGTTCCTGCGCCTCATAGCGCTTCTGTGTTCCACGTGCAGAACATGTTGTCAAATCCCCTGTTTGGTCCTGGAGCATGTGGAGCACATTGGGTCTGGTTGACCACACCATTGTGTCTCTGAGTATAGGTTTGAAAGTGTTCCTGTAGAGTTTAATGTTCATGAAGCTCAGCAGTGAAAAATGTAATGAGAAAAGGGAATTTTTGAGGAAAATGGATGGATTTCTCGGGTTACAGAGCAATTTGATTGTCTTGAATTTCTTAATATCATTTCATGATTGCATTTATCTTAATTTATATAATTTATTTATTCTGAATTGCTGCACATGAAGTTAATAATTATTGCAGACAACTGTTGATTATATTCCTTGACTGCATAAAACGGTACACATCACAGCTTTTAGGCCAATGGTTTTTGTTCAGTTGTTTCTGGAATGATGGATTTTTATTGTCCAAAAAGAATATTGCAAATTTACTTTCTCTGCACTTTGTGGGTGGTTTGTATGGTTGGTTCATGAAAGAAGTTGACCTTTTCCTGGATGTTTACAGCAAAACATTCAGACACTTTTATTGAAGGGGTTGATTTACATAATGCAGAATGGATTCTATTTTAAATTCTTGAAAGACTTCTGCTTTTGTCTATGTTTTTTTTACTTTTAGGAGACAGCTTTTCAGGATCACTTTAATGACATCTCTAATGCCCTGATTTATAACATCTGATAATATCAGACAAACTAAAGCTCTCAGTCAGAATGATTATGAACAGGCTTACACAAGCATAGTCGCAGAGAATTTTTCTCTTCATTAAAGTCACATGTTTCCCTGATAGGAGATGAACAGGGTGCAATGAAATACTGAGCAGCTAGCTTGCTTAACCAAGAATGCAGACCAAGTTATATACTGGACATCATCTACACGGTAATCAACCCATCAATTTGACATCAATGATTGCTTTACCTTATGGAGCTGATCATCTGCTTCATTCAGGGAAACAAGTCCCTTTAGTTTTAAGATGACTTGATGTATTATGTTTTATCGAATTTGGCCGGATAGGTATTTTATTTTAATGATAATAACTTAAACATAAAATGTTATGTTGCTTAATTGAACAAGTGACTTTGCCCTACAATTTTAATATGGGGTTGAACACGCTGAAAGAAGCAGTTAGAAATAAAAGGGTCTTTTTTTACCAATTCAAATACAAAAAAGGTTTTACTTTGGTTTTCAGTGCTCAAAGGCTTGGAGGCTGAGAAATGATGGATGTTTGTGTTCCTGTGATATGATAAAATGAGGTGATTTGACTTGAGATAGAGCTTTATGTATGAATTTACCGAGTTTAAACTTCAGTTGAAGTTATGGTTACTATGATCATCAAAAGAGGATAGTCAAGATCAGATCATTATTGTTCAGTGTGCCATGGAGTCCCTGTTTGGTCAAAAAGCTTTCTAATAGCTGCTATTGACATCTGATATTTGATATTGTTACATTTTTGTTTTTTTTTAAAAAAGGTATTTTATCAGATGGTGTGATGTAGGGAGAGGGTGCTGTGATATGTTTTGTTGTGCTATGCATGTGTTTGTGTGTGTTTGGATTATAAAAGCATTAAGGGTGTCTACGTTTCACACGAGCATGTTTTCTGTGTCACTGCAGTATCATTGTGCTCAACATTATTATAGTTGGACCTCTAGTATATGTAAGAAAGGGACTTATGGAACCATGTTCTGATTTTTACACCTATCCAAATTTAATGTAAAGGCAACTTACGAATTTCAACAGGTAGGACATAAATAACACACTTTATCTATTTTATTTTTGACCACATAAACCCCAGCAACAAGAGTCAGTCCAAATTTAAGACACAATAGCCCAATGTGTTAAATGCAGCAGAGTTCTCATGACAAACTTTGGCACTGATTAAATCGAGTGCTATCAGACACTGCTTTGTCAACAACAATCAGCTGATGGATAAAACTACTAATCTGATAACAGAGTCCATGTGATGCATCCCCTCAAACACACATAGCAACACACATGGCAGACAAGCATAATTTGTCTTTGCACCAGTGGAACAAGTTGAGGAAACATCCCGGCTCTTGAGTTGAGCAAAGCTTCACCATTTAACAGTTCGCAGAGAGGAAACAATGTGATAAGAAGAGGACTATAACATGCATCCTGGCTGGAGTTATCTGACAGGGACGTCGGAGCTTCCCTACATGTGCACGACAGATATTTGTTTCTCTTAAAGTTTTGTTAATTGTATGAGACTTCAAAAGTATGGAGATGTCTCATGTACTCACCTTTTTCAGCCAGGAAAAGTGCCGGTAGAAGTCAATGGGAGTCTCCATGCTCCCAGCCCATTGCTGCCCTGCCCTTCTCCGTGTCTCTGTTTGTCTCTCTCAAACTGTGTTCGTCATGTGAGGATGCGTGAGCAAGTAGAAGACTGGCTAATCTAAAAGTCTTGCTTTGTAGACTGCTGCAGCATGTGAGCACTGTAATGCAACTCTGTGTGATTGTATGTGTGTGTGCAACTAAGATGGTAACAGCTGTGGAGGAGGGCGTTTTACGATCCCTGCCTTCTTAGTTAGACAACTCCCCTTAGTTTCCCTCTTTCCTCAACCATACTCCTCTCCCTCTTTTATACCATGACTTCTTACTTTTTACTTTCTGTTCCCTTCTTTCTTTTTCTTTTCTCACTTCCATCCTGTTCTCTCTTTAATCAGACACTCACTGTTTCCCCAACAGCCTCTTCTTGAACTACTCTCAGGTTTGAGTTTTCTCAATTTTTTACCTCCTGTCTCTTCTGTTTTTTCCAAACTCTCCCTTGGTTCTCTTCTTTTCCTTACTTCTCTGTTGCTTCCCCTCTTTTCTTCTCTCTTCCTGCTTTGACTGGTCTGACAGCCAAATGGCCGAGCCCTGAAAAGAGGTGGGTGGTGGGAGGTTTTTCGTCTTTCTTCGTCATCTGTTAATGTCCAAGTCTTGGACTGTATCCTCCCCCCTCTCTCTCACTCCCTCCCTCTCAATGCCTCTCCTTCTCTCTCACTCACACGGCACACACACAAACTTCAAACCAGCAGCATTTGATGACAGAGAAACAAAGGAGAAACAGGCTTAATGTCGGCACAAAAACAAAACCATGCCAGACTGCTGTTCTCCTCTTTCATAAAGTTACTGTCACGGTGCCACAACACTTCAAACTAGCTCAACAAAATGATAACATCCGAATGACAAGCTCAAATTAAATAGAAAGAGCTTTAAATGTATCCAATCTCATTAGTTACTTTTCAAACAGGAAAATAAATATTGAAAAAATATATATGGAAAAAAATCTGCAAACGTTTTTCTTTTCAATCTTCCTCTGAGAACATTTTTGCATAAAATACAGTGATGGCCTGACTTAAACCAATTCAAACAACTTCACCTTTAATTTAGTCAGTAACTTTTGTCTGATTTCTCTATTGTTGAGGGTTTATAGTGGAACACAAGGACATTGATTAACCTCTCATGGATCAATTAAAACCATTCAGAGTTTTTAATGGGAGGAATAAACAGGTATAGCTAAGTATGCTGACCGTTTGTTGCCTAAAACGATCTGGCTGAGAAGGCAGGGAGACAGAACTTTAGCTTCATAATAACAAAAATAGTCAAATGAAACTAAAAAAAATGTTTCCATGATTTTTTAGCCATCACACTGACCGATGAGGAAAATCAAATGAAATTTTGCCCTGAATCCATATATTTCTTCTTTCTGTGTCAACACACAATCTCTTGCTCAGATTGAAAATGGATACATTGTTTAAAAATAAGAGGTCATCATTTGGAGACATGCTCTCGTCTCTGGGTCAACAGTAATGAGAAGAACTTCCTGCCACCGTTACACTAATGATGCTTCCTGTGTTTACATATACATCTGTGGCTGTGTTTCATAATGGAGTATCCCTGGAGAGAAGCCCACAGGGTGCAGACTACTTCCAAGGGTCGAGGGCTTTTGATCCTGTTCCTGTCGGCCAGCAGGGAGGAGCAGGAAGAGGGAGACGGTAGTCAAGATGAGGACATGTGTGAGCAGTTGACCTCACATTTAAACTTCCTTCATACTGAAAACTGTGAAAGTGTTCCTCATGCTTCTGATCAATAGTTCTTCACTCACAGTAACAGTTAACTTAAAAAGTGTTCTTTTGTTTCCCAAATCATAACTACACTGACGTCCTGCTCTGACCTTGTCAAGGTGTGTATGTATCATTTGATTGATGACTTACGCTCTGCATACTGTCTTCAAATGCCTATTGATAAGAACATGTGTGTACAAGAGTCAGGACATTTACTGGCACAAATACAGTCTGGTAAAGTAGTGAAACTAAATCTCAAATGTTACAGAAAAAAATCTCCTGGTTGAATTAAAGGACTGACAAATGAAACAATAATAAAGGAGGATACAAATTTAATATTTTAGCACGTAAAGCTTTCAGTAATGCAATTAGGTTAGAGTACTAAAGTAATTCATTTTTGTTATAAACTGAAACTAGAAGTAGAGAACTGCCTTCAAATGTCCTCATATTTGTTTCAAAACAGACTTTTTCTGCAACTTTTTTATTTATATAATTTGACCATTCCTGCAAATTTCTTGACCTTAAAATCAAAACAATAGGGGATGGGGTGCTGGTTTGGTGGAGTGGTTAGCAACCAGGCACGTCCCATGTACGTACTTCTGCCAGCCCGGGTTTGATTCCAGGCTGTGGCCCGTTTGCAGAGTGTCTTCCCCGACTCTCTCACCCCCTTTCACAAGCCTATCCACTGTCTATGTCCTATCAATAAAGGCACAAATGCCCAAAAAAAACACTGAAAACAAAAAAACAAGCAAAAAAAAACAATAGGGGGTGTTTATCCGAGCTAACAAACGAGTGGGTGGAGTCTTAGCAACTATGGGCTCTACTTGAGAGAAAAATCAAGCAGTTTCAGTATGAATGTGGAATTAAGTATCTATGCTATATAAGAAATGAGACCGACAACTTCTCTCATGAAATGCGTTAACATAAAATTTTCCATGGGAGGCATGTAAAGACAGCTACGTTATCTCTCCTACTGTTAATTTACGTTATGCATCAGTGACACAATGCCTCTTTTTTTTTTTTTTTTTATGTATTTTTTGGGGCATTTTGTGCCTTTATTGATAGGAGGGAGACAGTGGACAGGCTTGTGAAAGGGGGTGAGAGAGCAGGGGAAGACACTCTGCAAACTGGTCACAGGCGGGACTTGAACCTGGACCGGCAGAAGCAAGTACATGGGGTGCGTGGTTGCTAACCACTCTGCCAAACCAGCACCCCCACAATGCCTCTTTTAGCAAGCTTTATTTATTCTAGTGATTGTATTACCTGTAGCTAAACATGAAGTCTATGTCAACAGAGTTCCTGGGTCACTTCGATATACCAGAATATACTGAAATAACTGAGACCATCACTCACCAAATTCACTTATGCAACTAACATTAGCTGTACTCTGGTTTCGACATCTTCTTTTCAGCTTTTGAATGCAAACTACGTACTTACTTACCCTTCACAAACCAATCAGGTAGCAGTGTTCCCCTACCTTCCCAGAGAAAAAAACTGGTGATGTGAGGCCCTTCTTGCTAGTATTTCCATGCTCTTATGCTTGTATTGTGAAAGTTTCATTGAATTCAAGGCTCCCTTCAGGCGTGCACATGTTCCCAGTTCACAGATAATCTCTTATATACCTCTATGTTCCATCCCAAATAATGAGGGCTAAATTGCATGTGCAAACTAAAAGAACTGCATGTGCCATTAGTAGGCCAGTCATGGGTGATCTACTAAGGTTGTATGTGCAGTTTTCCTTTTCTGATTCAAATTTAACATAATCTAAAAGTCAGCATTCATACAGTTAGACACAGACTGCAAAATACCTGATAATATTTAGGGGGTCCTAGGCCTGTCACGATAACAAATTTTGCTGGACGATAACTGTCCAAAAAAATTACTGACGATAAACGATATTATTGTCAATATTATTTTGATTTTTTTTTCATTTTTTCATTAAGGTATTTATAATATATGTCATAATAAAGTGAGTACACCATATCAAAAGCAAGAGAGTATTTAACTGTAATTGGAATTTTAAGATTTTTTAAATAAAATAAATGAAACAATATAATAAATGTAACAAAATAAAGAGAAAAAAAACAATGAAAATGAAATGGACTGTCTTTTAGGAAAAACTGCATGTATATCAAAATAATCATATGAATCAAAAACAATAAAAAATAGATCCTGTCTCTGTAAAGAAAGAACGAAACTCCAATAAAACACACACAAAAATAAAAAACATAAATAAAAGGGAGTTTGTACAGTTCCTGAATTGTTTGTGACATGTACTTTCTCCCAGTCAATCCGTTCTGTCTGTCAAACGTTTGTAACATTGCTGGCTTTTCACCCATGTTGATGAGTTGCATTTCTTTTAAATGTAGCGAACCACACTGTCTGTGAGTGTGCACCTTTTTTGCACTTTTCTTTATATTTACTTAGCAGACCAAACGCCTCAGCAAGCGCTGACTGTCAAGGATGGAGGTTCCGCTGCACCTCCCCTTCTTCTTCTTCGTCACCACTACTTTCAAACAAATGCGACATATCGGCTCATCGGTGTTCGTGAGCTCACACCTTGTTCATTCTGTTTAAAAACAAAATATTCCCACCCTGGGGCTGTGTCAGCCTGCTTAAGAACCGTATCTTCCGTGCCATCATTCATATTAGCGTTTGTTTCCTTGTTACTCCTCAGGATGCTCACTTCAGCTCTCTCCGTGTGTAAGCGCGAGCGGCCCCGCCTCCTCCCCAAAGATTGCATCAGGGACAGATGCTCACTGTCCGCTATAAAGCCGCTAAATCCACTATAGAAACAATGCACCCCGGTGTTAAGAAAAATGGACAGAGTGAGCCATCTTCTTCTTCAGCCTCTTTGGTAGAAAGAGAGGAGGAAAACACGCATGCACGTGTCAGTCCATCGAGGCCGGCAAACTCACCGCTGACATTTTTATTTATCGTTCGGTTAATTGATTTATTGATCATCGTGACAGGCCTAGGGAGTCCCAATCACCTGAATGTTGCACAACAACTCAGGGCAAAAGCTCTCAGGCCTCACAGTGTAGGTCAGAACCACTACAGGGGAGGGTCTTGTGTTTTTGCATTGGCTGTTTAATTGGCTCTGCCTCCTTTACTGGTGTTTGTGGCTGCTTCAGCTCGTAGCAGTGGTAAAATCATCTCCACTAAATGTATCATTATGTCACTTTCTTCAGCTGTCTGTGCGACTGCAGCAGCGGAAATGTTCAGAAATCTTTAGAGCTTCATTAGACAACCCTATAAGCTGCAGAATACATACAAAACATATATTCAGGATAACTCATGGCATAACAGGTTGTGATTTTTATTTAAACAAATTTACTGGTATCCAACAATCCCAAGCTGTCCATCAGACTGCCATAGCGGTTTTACACCAGAACCACTATGGCAGTCTGACAGATGTTTTGGGACTTAAAACAGTAATTTGTGCCTTCACCATCTGAATGAAACAAACAACACAATGTCTGACACCAGCTTTGTGATAAAATTCTTCAATATTTTTAAAGAAAATGCAAAATGTACACTGAGGGGGAGGGATAAAATCCACTGGACTGATGTTTGTTGCAATATTTGTCCAAAGTTTAAAAAATACTGAATTCACACTTGATCCAAAACATATCTGGGTAAACTACTGCAGCATCTGATGGATTTACCTTCAGACTGTGGCAAAAAGAGCCACTCGCTGGAGGCTCAGAAATGTGATGTAGTCAGCTCTGAGTGAAAACAGTCATTCTGGCTATGAAGGGGACATGGGTTAAATGACCGCCTACACGAAGTATTAAGAGTGCAAAACGGAGATAATTACTTTATGCTTGTTTCTGCATGAGTATGATGGTACACTGGGTTGTCCCTCATATTCCAGTCCATTATAAAGACAGATAGCCTCCAAATTAGGCCTGTGCAATATATCGTTTGAACATTGCCATCGCGATGTGCGCAAGCGCGACAGTCACATCCCAGGACGTGCGATGTATATATATTTTTTTTGAACAGGCAAACTTTTGTTTTGCTTCATAAAAGCAGCAAGCTGCTTCATGCTCCACACAGCCTCTCTTCCTCTCTCCTGCTGTAGCGCCCCCGTTCAAACATACTCATCACACAGCCCCCACCATTCAGTGCACAGCCCTCACGAGTAAATTTCCACACCCACGATCCTGGCAGCACCAATCCCCACTCACCCATTCCCCGCGCTATACAAACTCAGATCCAGGAAATAGCATAGCTGAGCATGTCCGGAGACGCGGAGGGGAGCAGTGAATGAGGAAGACGTCGGCAAACTGGTGATTTTTAGCGTCATGTCAGTCCGCGTCTCTTGCTCTGATCTACCGCCTTGCGCGGCCTTATGTTCCGAGTCCATGTGGGATGAAGAAGGAATATACCTGGGGCATTATTTCCGTGAGGGAATTCCTGGAGCGTCTCATCCTCTTCCTTGTCAGGAGTCCGTCAAAGTTGGCTGAATATCCCCTCAGAACGGCTGACCGACCATAACCCGACAACGGTGCCGTGAGTGCCTCTTGAGTGTGTGTGTGAATGCTGAATGTCCGTTATTGAATAGCGAAAGGAGATAAATCAGTTGTTTACCTTGAGTTGCATTGAGAGTGGGTCCGTGGTAAAACCTGGACTCGGTTTCTATTGCCAAGCCTGATTTCAGTTGGTCTGAACTGGATTGAACTGTGTGTGAAATTTGTTTTGAAACCCCGGAACAGATTTTGTGTTTATACTACAGCCTTAAGCTTTCTCTTTAGAGAAATAGGTTAAAACTCAGTGTCTGTGATTTGTTTAAAATATTAATTTGCTGTTAATATGATTTGTTGATGACTATAAAACTGCAATAACTGTACTGATGTTAACTAAGCTATCCCAAACACAGCCAAATCATCAAACATATTCTCTAGCTTATACTGCAGCCCTTACTTTAGAGAAGAGAGCTTTTCATAAATTTTATATTAAATGCTGTTAAGCAATAGGAAAATCCTGGTTTGCAGCAATATGTTATATAACTATATTTTCATTAGTCTATAATAGGCACAAAGATCCTGATAAGATATTACAAACATTTTCTGCAGCATTTATTTTATAGAAGGGGCTTTTATTTTTTACATATATCATCTACATTTATTGAGGAAATGAAAAAAAGCAACTGAAATTGAACCTATTCTATTTTGTACAGTGACATGGCCTCCTGGATCCCTTTTATATACAGCAATCTTCATAACTCACAGATGAACCCCCTTAGCCTGGATTAAACGGTATTATATCAATACAATGGTGTCATTGTGAGTCAACCAAATTCTTCCCAAACAGAGCTATTCAAGTCGTCTGGTGAAAATTCTTCTATTTTTAATATCGCAATATATAACGCAATATATCGCAAAGCCCCCAAAAATCGCAAAGTCAGTTTTTTCCAATATTGTGAAGCCCTACTCCAAATCTTTCCGTCATTCATCAAAAACTTCAGACAATAATGGAAAAAATTCAATTAATGCTGTTTATGGCAATCCAAATATGTTAACCAACTTTATGGAAGATTCTCTCCCTCTGTCATCAGCTTTCTTTATGTAACGCTGTGCCCGTGTAGCCTTGCAGAGCAGAAAGACCTGCCTGATTCTGAAATCCTGCAGGTCCGTCTTGCCAGCCTCCGTTGTCCAACAAATTCACCTGGCTGAATTCTTAATGGCCCAACCAGGGAAGAGAGGTGGGAGCTGCAGAATACGGATGTGACGACAACCGGAAGTTGAGAACCGGAAGTTGAGAACGGACATGCCGATAAGCCTATTGTCCTCATGACTACTCAGTGAAATTGGCGAAATCTGCCCTCAGAAGTTTACTTGTAGGGATTGTCTTTGACGAGGTTCATGTCACATATAAGTGTTAAATGAATCATCTGTGTGGTATAATTTAGTGTAAGACGATTGTATAAGGCCGTTAGCTGTTAAGTTAGCGGCTAACGGTCATTACTGTTGTTAGCTGTTAACGGCTAAGTTAGCCGCTATGACTGATGTCCATGAGCTGTTTTTAACTGTTGTTAAACATTAGCTGCTATATTAGCCGCTATGTATGCTACATTATAGGAGGCAACCCTGCTTGATGTGGATTGGTCTGTGATGAATGTGACGAGCCAAACAATTGTCCAATCACAAGCTTGTGGTTTTTTTTTTTTTTTTTAACGTTCTGCCCCTGAAAACAAATTCAAAGGGCTCCTACCCAGATGGACTAGTGAAATATTTCTGTGGCAGATATATGGAGCTGTCCATCTGGCTTGTCAGGTAAGTGCCTGTTTGCACCTGCCTTCAAAAGTGCAAAATACGGGGAAAAAAAAACTGAACACTATCAGATTTGGGTTTGATAAATCCCATTGTGGGTAAATAATTACATTTGCATTTCCTCCCGAAATTTGGTGCGTTCTGATAATTTGCAAAATGCATATTCATCAAGGTAAATGGATTGCACAATGCATTTTGCTAATTTGATGATGTAATCCTTGGTGGATGCAATTAGTGGATCAGCTTTGCATGTGCTATCAAGTTTGCATATGTTTTATATCAGGCCCTATATGTGTGAACCAGGTTTTGTTAGAAAGCTGCTGTATGCAATGAAAAATTAAAAATTTGTAAACTTCTTTATTAAAAAACAAGTTAAGGACAAAATTCAAGCTGTAGCATGTGTTTAGACAACTTTTTTCTTAAAAATAGGAGGAAAAAATCATGCAATAATATAACAAGCCCAAGCCCTTGTTTACAGATCCATAAACAAGTTGAAAACACAGGACTTCAAGCTTCAGCTGTCATCTGAGAAAATGCACTGAATGTTTGAAAATTTGTTTTTTTTAATTTTGAACATACTTAGGATTTCCACTCTAATTGTGCAGCTCAATAGTAACATGCTATATTTGGGATTATCTTATTCTTTATCATTAACTACAGCCTTCACTTTAACATGACATCTACTCATGCACAATGCAAATGAATGGGTTAATCAATTCAATACAAGAAGAAGTAGACATAAGGAGAAAAACATCAACAAATACGTAAAGAGAGAAGTCAAGAAAAGGAGGCTAAATAGAGGAGAACTCAAGGACAGGACAGAAATAAAGCCAGAGGGGTTGCTTCAACAAGCGGCTGTGTGCAACATGTGAGACATCTGCTGTTGAAACAATGCAGGGGCTGCCGAAATGGATCCAAGATTCACTTTCTCTTTTCAGCTTCAACTGCCAATAGTGTGTAAAGCTCAACACCACTGCTTGAGCAGAAAACAGCAGCCTCTGCAGGACAACACATGGCTACAGCAACAAACAAGCTCAGAGGATTCAATCTTTAAACAGCAAGAACCCGAGTGAACTCACATGTGAATATTAGAAAGAAAAGACTTTAACTAAACGGCATGTACACAGAAAAGGACCTTTAGAAGCTTACCTTGACAGTTGTGAGCAATCCAACTTTCGGCTAGAGACTTTTATGTTGACTGCGACCCTAAGTGCCTCATTTATAAACAAACTCACTTCAGCAGAGAGGGGAAGGATGTCCGAACTTCAGAATAGCAGTGAAAAAGTGGGACGCAGTCTGAGGTGGCAGTTCAAGTACAGTGCTTAGAAAAAGAGGTAAAACAGTAATAGAAGACTTAAACATTACAGTAAGAAAGTCTGGCAGGAGGCGCAGGACAGACAGTGTGTATGTGTGTGTGTGTGTGCGTGTGGGTGTGCGCATGTGTGTGTGTGTGCGTGGGGGGGATTTTAGTGCAGGAAGTTGATTACAGCAAAGTTGTAATGGTGTCTCTGAGGAAAACTGATTGGAACCAATCGCAAACCTTGTCGTCTCTTTCTCTCTGTCCTTACTGGGGTAAAGAGCAGCTTTGCATGCAACAGAAAATGTAATGGAATATCAGCGGACACACATGCTGACAGATCTGATTTCTCTGCCGAGCGTTACGTGTTTTTACGGCTTACTCCATTTATGATGAAAAGAAAAAACAATTTATCATCTTAGACCAGTAACATGGCAGGTTTGCAGTTCTTATTAGTGGCAAACCAATACCCTTTGCATGAAGCCCCCGTAGCTACATTCAAGCCGGATTACCAACAGGGCTACTAATACAACGCCTACAAGAGCTATTATCACATAGGACCTGCTGCTCCGCATGACTGTCTCAATGCAAGCATAAAAAACAAGTACTGAGGCTGTGAAAGGCTGCACCAGAGCAAACAGGCCTTTTTAATTTGCAGTAAAAGGTTAAGGGTGCTAAAAACCATAAATGAATTTTTTGTGTCAATTGTCACTAAACAGTGATCTACTTGATTATCTTTGCACCATCAAGGTTGAAACACAGGTGCAGTCTAACTAGAGGAGGCACAACCATTCTCAAATGAAATCAGACTGTTCAACACAGTTCAAGAAATTCTTGTAAACTGCTGCATTTTCAGTTCTGGATATTACTTGGTTCCAGGCATCATCTCTCGCTCTTTTGGTTAAATCTGCTTTGTATGTGCCTGTGTGTCAGTGTACTGCATTGAGGAAACTCCCGCCCACAATTAAGTGTTCTATAACAAGATCTTTCAATAAAAACATGGCAAGGCAACCAACCCTCCATCAGCTTTTAAATCTGATGGATGGAGATCATGATGCATTGTTTAAAGGTGCTATGAGGAGAATCTATTACCGGCGACATTAAGACTCTGCTACCCATGAGCATGCGCAGCGACTGTCGTAATGTTGCGTCCCAGTAACCTTGGAACTGGGAGTGACATCATCTCCGACTTATCGGCGTTCCAGTTGAAGTCGGAAAAAAACATGCCGATCTACCAGGCTATTATTAGCTGTTGTTAGCACGCCTGCGTTGTTGTTCACAAATATCACATTTTTGTAAATATAAGTCTAACAATACTATGTATACAGCTGATCTAGAGCGACACACCCCAGTCAGAAGTGCAAATAAATTGATTATTACAGGAGCTAAATAACTGTTCACACTGGGGATATCCATCTTCTTTTGTCAACTCGGGGTTGGCGAGGTTTCCCCGAGTTCCCAGTAGGAAATTCCGACTTCGGGGGATGTTTCAGTTGCAGTTTCCGACTCAGAACTCGGAAATTCCGACTTCTGACTACAACAGGAACGCACCAAAAGACGTGACCCAAGCCAAAGCATGTGTTTGTTGTGATGCTAATGAACGCAGCTCAGACCTTCCTCAGAACTCTGCATTGCTTTACAACTTCTTTTTTCAACAACTTACAGGATGCAAAGCGACGAGGTAATGTATCTCTTTCTAGTTACGTAGCGGTAGTTTTTGATGTGTGACAACAAGCAATTTTTGGAAAACTTAGTATCGTAGTTTTGTAGCCAGCTACATATCTCTACTTACAGCCTGGTGCTCTAAGACGTGTCTGAATAATATAAATTTGCTCTAGTTTTAATTGTCTTGTTCCTGAAGTTGAGTATCTAGGCCAGTCCAGCCCTGTCCGACACAACCGCGAAGCTAAGGAATAGCATTTATAGATAACATATTTTGATGTTATAAAACTCATCTTAAAGTGTGTATTTCAATCAGGCATATATCTAAAAGTTAGACTTTTTTATAATTACTTAGAAACTCCTCACAGTCCCTTTAAAATCCACAAGTCAATAAAGTTGCAGTTAGGCCTGGGAATTATATCAGTTAAATTGATCAGTTCAAACATTTGGATAAAGAAGGTTGGAAAATGAAAAGTATCAAGTGTTTAAATGAATTTAAACTTACTAACCAAGTGTGTTTATGGAATAGTTTTTTTAAATAGCAAAATAACGTACTTGTAATGGGATATTAAAAACACAACATTCAATAACCCTTACTCGTTAATGCTATGGTGAAACTGGCCTGAAAACCTAACACTGTAATACCATAAACCAGTCCAAAAGCTCTCAGAACTTAACCAGACCACTGTACCACTGAAGCTAGAGACCGAGGTACTGTACATATTGAACCAAGGGCAAAAAGCACTGATGCTTCCCCTCTAACTAGTGCATGGCAGTTACTTGAGTTTCAATTTCAATCAGAGTCTTGTCTGCCAAGGTTAGTGAATACAGGTTGACCTGTGTCCTTGAAGATGAAAACTTAAGAAAGAAAGAAAAGACATGAAGAAAGGAAGAAAGAAGGTGATGGCTGTTTTCACATTACAGAGGTCATCTTCACAATGATATGCAAAGCCAGAGCAGCACAGAATAACTGTTCTATAGCATGGCAGCTAAATTCCTCTCCCCTCCTTCTGATCCACCTCCTGACCCCCATGACTACACAGTGTTTGTCTCTGTGGGGAAAACAGTGATGATGTATGATCATCATAAGTTCAATTCTCTGTCTCCACTGAAAAATCAAGATCATCTGATGTTTGTTTGCCACTACGTTTGGTAAAATGAGCAAATAAACATGATGATATGAAGGTCGACAAACTGGCCACTTTTTGTGACAAACCACAGGCAGTCTGTTTCTGACAAGTGTTTAAGGTTACAAATCTTAAGTGAAAAAAGCCTGTGCTTATTTTTAATACATTTTCATTACTCCTCAAACTAGCATTGCCTATTCAGAACTGCTGAACAAACAGAAGACCCCAGTCTCTCTTGACTAATTAGTTAGAAATGACTCTGACTTCTCATGTGCTTCAACACCATGAGCCACACTTTCCCATTCACACCCATCCACTGATGTGAGGGCTTGTGTGTGAAGTGTCAGGCAGTAGCAGCCAAAGCCTTTCAGAGACTTTCATAAACATTAACATGCCATTGGCACAGCATGGTCACACCTGCCTGGTGATGTGCTCAAGGACACATTAGTGTGTGACTGCAGGGGCTTCACATCACCTCCCCTTACCCTCTTAATAAAAACAACCAACTCTCCAAAGAGCCAAATCAACTGCACCAAAATAAACACTAGCAAGCATCTTTTCAACATCTGACAAAGGTTTGTCTTTAGAATTAAACATGTTTAAGTTAGGGGTTTGTATTGGCCTATATTGAACCTGGCTTTAGGATTTGTGCCCAAATACATGGGTGATAATACAATATCAGAATATATCGACATAAACAGGGTGATACTTCATGCTTTTTTTCATTATAAAATCTTTTTTTAGTTTGTTATAGCATTAAGAAACCACAATATATATGCAAAATACAGTTTCAAAGCAGTTTTGTCAGTTTCAAGTTATTTCCAAAGCATTGTGGGATTTTCTTTCTGGAACAGAAGGGTATCAAGTCTGTATGTACCCCAGCCTAAAGAACAAAATGAGTGGATGTATTTTTCTGCAGCCAAAGAGTTTCCACATATGTTCATATTGTCATATAATAGTTCAGATGGATTAGATGCATGTCAAATTCAACTAAAATTTAGGCTCAACACTCAAGTATGTAATCAGTAATTCAATACACTTTCATTGCAGCTGTGGTTTTGTGTGAAAGAGACACTAATGGAGGATATCAAAACAAAAAACAATGCTCTTCAAAGACAGTTTATGCTTGACAAACAAAGCATGAGAAAATTAACTAAGAGTCTATCTGTACTGATGCTTATTTTCTGCTTTTTTTCATTTAAATAACAGACAGAAAACCTTGATGAAAAGTGCCAACATATCACTATGCTACTACATGGACCCACTGAGGTGAAATGCTATGGGACAGATATTTAGTGAGGCATGTCTCTCAGACGTGGGAGTAGGCCTGTCACGATAATCAATAAATCAGTTCATCGATTAATAATAAAAACTTCCTCGGTAAGTTTGCCAGCCTCGATAAACTGACACGTGCATGCATGTTTGTTTTCCTCCTCTCTTTCTACCAAAGAGGCTGAATCTTTCTTAACACCGAGGTGCATCAGTGCATCGGTTCTATCGCGGATTTAGCAGATTAATAAGAGTGATCCATCTGTCATTTATTCTATCTTTGGAGGGTAGGCAGGGTCACTCGCGCGAACACACGGAGAGAGCTGAAGTGAGCGTCCCGAGGAGAAACTATACAAACACTAATATGGATAATGGCTCGAAAGCTACAGTTCCGGCTGCCACAGCACAAGTATGGCAATATTTTGGTTCTAAATAGAATCAACAAAGTGTGAGCTCATGAACACCGACGAGCCGATATGTCAAATTTGTTTGAAAGTAGTGGCGATGACAAAGGGGAGGTGCAGCGGAGCCTTCATCCTGACAGTAGGCACTTACTGAGGTGTTTTGTTGGCAAAGTAAATATAAATAAAAGCGCAAAATGGTGTACGCTCAAAAACAGTGTTGTTTGCTACATTGCAAAAGAAATGAAGTCCTTCAAAACGTTTGAAAAGCCAGCAATGTTACAAACGTTTGACAGACAGAACAAATTGAGTGGGAGAAAGTGCATTTCACAAACAATTCAGGAGCTGTGTAAACTACATTTTATTTGTTTTTATTGTTGTGTGTGTTTTTATTGGAGTTTCGTTTTTCCTTTACAGAGACAGGGTCTATTTTTTTGTTTTTAATTATTATTATTTTCATTTACACGCAAATTTCCTAAACGAGAGCCCATTTGATTTTCATTGGCTTTTTTGTTTGTTAAATGTATTAATTTTTTTTGTTTAATTTATTTTATTTAAAATATATTGACCTTCCAATTACAGTTAAATACTATTAAGACATTAAAGTTTAGGGGTGCTGGTTTGGCGTAGTGGTTAGCATCCCATGTACTTGCTTCTGCCGGTCCAGGTTCGAATCCCGCCTGTGACCAGTTTGCAGAGTGTCTTCCCCTACTCTCTCACCCCCTTTCATAAGCCTATCCACTGTCTCTCTCCTATCAATAAAGGCACAAAATGCCCCCAAAAAATACATTAAAAAAAAAAAAAAAAAAAGGCATTAAAGTTTATTGCTTTTGATACAGTGTACTCAGTTTTTTATATAATTTCATTATTAAAAAACGAAAAAAAAAAAAATAATAATAATATTGACAATAAAATCGCTTATCGGCAATAATTTTTTGGACAATTATCGTCTCGCAAAATTTGTTATCGTGACAGGCCTACGTGGGAGATATTGAAAGTTGAGTAAAACACAGAGCATACATCATTTTGAGATAACAAATAAGGTAAAATGTCATGGTGAGCTAAGAGTTGCTGTGAAGAGCAGCACACACTGTACTCACCGTTCCAGTGTGAAGCCAGTCCATGAGAGCCTGAGCTGTCTCTGAAGGAAGCTGGGCTCTGAGGCTCTCTCTGCCCTCCTGGCTGGGCTGAAGATCTAGGGCAAGTTTGAGGTCCTCAGCTAACTGAACCACCTGCAGAGGACCAGCGCTGACAGGAGAACCCAGGTCATACATGCTGTTAGTGAACTCCGCTGCTGCTGCTTTGGAACCTGTGGAGTTTGTGGAACAGATCAGGAAGGCACGAAACAAGAAGATAAGTCATAATACAATTCAAACAGAAGATTGCATAACAAAACTAATCCATCTGGTTTATCAAATGGGGCTGGAAAATATATCAGTTAAATCAATTTATTCTGCAGTAGATTTTACAGTTAAGAATTAACATTATTCTTGACTTACTCCAACTGTAAATTGTTGCAATGTTTTGTGTTTTTATATATAAATACTGGAAATGTACAGTTTTCATGATTCTGGGCCTTGTCAGGTTTTGAACAAGCACATGTTTGGGCTGATCTTGTTTTTTAAATTAGATTAAATCTTGATCAGAGAGTTTCATGTTAATATGCTGTGAAAATAGCTCAGCTTTTAGTGTCAATTTAGACAAAGTACATCATCAATATTACATGACATGCACCTTAACCATACGAGTGAAATTCTGTTTGGTTTTGAAGAGGGAAAATTAGTTTAAAATCGTAAATTTCATAGGAAAAAATAGAAATGACTTCATTTTCAGGCCATATCGCACAGCCCTAGTTACCTCCACCAAGGAAGTTATGTTATCGCCAGGGTCTGTCTGTATGATTGTTTGTATGTTTGTCTGTTAGCAAGATTATGCAAAAAAATTACTGGATGTATTTTACCAGAGGGGTGGTCTGGTTCAAATCAGAAGCCATTACATTTTGGTTGTGATCTGAATGTTTGTCTGGATGCAAAAAATCACCCAAGTTTAGTAAAAATCCCACAAGTTAACACTGGGCTGTATTCGAAAAAAAAAAAAACCATAACTTTGATATCTCTGCATGGATTAGCCTCAAAATGTACAAGACAGTATATACAGTATCTCACAAAAGTGAGTGAACCCCTCACATCTCTGCAAATATATTATTTTACTTTTTCATGGGACAACAGTGAGGAAATGACACTTTGATACAATGTACAGCAGCGAGTGTACAGCCTGTATAGCTGAGTAAAGTTACTGTCCCCTCACAATAACTCAAAACACAGCCATTAATGTCTAAACTGCTGGAAACAAAAGTGAGTACACCCCTATGTGAAAGCCTCCAAAAGTGTCAATATTTTGTGTGGTTAGTTACCATTGTTTTCAGCACTGCCTTAACCTTCACCAGAGCTTCACAGGTTGCCACTGAAATCCTTTTCATTTTCCCATGACATCACAGAGCTGGTGGATGTTTGAGACCTTGCGCTCCTCCACCTTCCTCCAGAGGACGCCCTTCAGATGATCTATAGAGTTCAGGTCTGGAGACGTGCTTGGCCAGTCCATCACCTTTACCTTAAGCTTCTTTGACAAGGCAGTGTTTGTCTTGGAGGTACTTTGGGGTCCAGTGGCAAAATGTGAAGCTCTGGTGAATTCCATGCCCAAGAGGGTTAAAGGTAGTGCTGAAAAAAATGGTAACCACACAAAATAATGACACTGTGTGCATATGATCACAAGTAAGATACAAGAGCTTGTCATCTGTAAAATGATCTGCAAAAGAAGACCATTTAATTCTAGCAATATAGCTATGTACTTCAGTTATAATTTTTACAAGGAGGCAATAAGGAAAAATGATTGTACTGCAAGAGCAGGGTGAGTTTTGTATGAAAGATATTAACAGTGACACTGAGCTCTTACTCACTGCTGCATGTTAAAGCAACAAATAACTCCACGCTCCAGCAGGAGAACTGAACATGAGCATGTATAATATGGAGATAAAAACAAGGAGAACAATACGCCCACTCTCGTATTAACTCTGCATGCATCCATGCATATTTCTATCTTTTGATTCAGAGCACACAGAGGCGAAACATTATTCACACAATGTCAACTCATATAACACTACAAACTCGAGCATAGCCTACAGTAAAGGTTGCTTTGCTAGTTAATGTTGGTTTGAGGGTCCGGTTGAAAAGAAACTGGGATTAATTTACTTATAATTTAATGGAAAAGACAACTAAATAGTTTAATAAGCTGATTGATGTAAAGAAAATGACTGATAAGGAGGTTCACATGTATACATGCTTTACACTGTGCCACACCAACTAGAGGTTTATTTGATTTATTAAACATACACCTTTGGTTTAAAAAAGATCTGACATTGTATTGAAAAAATAATGACTATTCATCAAACAACACATTAGCAACAACATTAACATTTGATAAAGCCACATTAGAGATACAAATAAATAAAACAGTTTCTGGAAAATTATATTTTGGTTTTGTTTACCAAATCTTGCTCACTGTTGTCTCCAAACGAATGTATCAGAACTTCTCTCAAAGAGAACTTTGTTTGTAGGAAATTCTTAAAAATAACAGATTTAAGGTGATTTTATCATGGTACAAAACATATAATTCAAAATGAAACAAAAACTAATGAAATGACCCCATTATTGCACATCCACCTTAAACTCTACATGTTGATCCAATCAGACACGATGCTTGTCTGATTGGATCAACAAAGTTTTTTAAGGAATCTGACAGGAGGACTATCAGGGTTGCAAAGAACAAAAACTAAGACAAAGCAGCTGGACCCAGATGAAGATTTACTACAAAAACAAGATTTATTCAAACAAAAAAATCAAATAAAAACAATATCTCATACAAAATGAAAACTCAAATAGAAACAACTAAGAAGAAAAACACCAGAAACAAAAGTAACAAACACACAGGGAACTGAGGAGGAAGACCGACACACCAAGTCAAGGGGAAACACAGAAGGTAGGTTCTAAAAGTTATTTTTGTTTAGGAACTTTCCTAACTAAAGAAATGACCCAGCATGGCTGCAGCATTTCTGCATCGGCCATGATAAGAGCTGTTCGAAATTCTCCGAAAGTTAAGGAAAGGAAGTTTGTTGCTTCCTTTATTATCTCCTTTAGCTTAGGAAACACTGGACCATTAGAGTTTCCTTTACAAAAGGAAAGGAGAAGAGTGCCCCATAATGCTTTGCGGCAACAATGTATATAAATATGGCACCACTTCAAATAAAATGACAACTTTAAACAACGTTCATGCTGATATATGTGAATGAAATAGGGAGAATAGTTTATCTGTGACATTCTGCATGTATTAGCACACTTCAGGCTTGAAGTGTCCCGTCAAAGAAGTCAACATTTACAGACGCTTTCACCAAACCACAAAGCTGTGAGCAGAAACACTCACTGAATGAACGAAGGACAAAACACGAGTCAAAGGTTATCGTTTGATTGTTGATTGTTAGCGCTGACAGGTCAAACCTACACAAAACAACACTTTGAGTTAAAGCTTTCGTCAAGGTTTACCTACGACACAAGGAATCGTCACTGCATAAATATGACACAGTCCTTTCCCCTCCTTACTTGACTCTGTGATGTTTTCTCTCAGGGTGAAGGGAAAGTAGATAGGTAAGGAGTTTTCTTGACATTCTGAACAAACCCAGAGACTCCATGCACAGAGGATAATGAGACAAATATAAGACAAACCAGGAACAAGTGAACACAGGTGATTGACCGTCACACGGTGTATGGTGTACTCATCAGGGCAAACACGATGGGAAGTTAAACCAGAAATGACGAACAGAGGACACACTACAAAATAAAACAGGAAACATCAAGGACTAAACCAAAACCAGAATAGTGGAATTACATTGAAGCAGATGTGAGGCAGGAAAACCAAGAGCACCAACACTAAAATAAAACAGAACCAGGGCAAAACAGACAACAGAATTTAAAAAAAAAGAATAACTCACATTTAAATTCTTCTCCAGATTTTTATACGTGGACAAGAACATTTTGACACTACGTTTTTTAGCTTATAAATAAATTTTAGTTTTTTAGCTTTTTAGATTATAAAGTGGAATGGGGCTTAAGAAAACTCATTTTATAACCCATGTAAACACATTCTAAGTAAGTGTAAAAGACATTATAATGTTTTATAGTGTTGTATAATCTCATTTAAAGCACTAATGATAAGTTGTAATGCTTTATAACAGCTATCACAAATCATCATAACACCAATGTTTAAAATGAAAAACACTTATCATGTTATACTGTTCATATAACTACAAGAAATTCTAAATATTTGTAATGATTCAGAATAGTAACACTGACACGCTGTTGAGCACCTCATAATAGTCACCAAGATCAAAGTTTGAGATTTTGTAATATTGTAATACATCATAATAAGTCCATTCTGCACAGTATTATGATGCATTAAGTTGTAATCTTATGCTTTAAATTGAGAAAAAATAACATTCACTTTAGTCAAAAAAGTAAACCATACGCTATGAACTTTTATATTTAACTTTAACTTTTTTTATGATCAATATTTCAAACCAAGAGTGGATCAAATTTAAGACATTTTTATGAGAATGAATACTAAAACATATGTATTTTAGGAGGTAAAACATTTGACAACATTTTAAAAGCATAACTGAAGCTAGAGAAAAGGCTGACAGTAAGACATGGAAAACTGAAATCAATATTTCTGTTAATAAAAACAAAAACAGCAACAACAGAAAACACACTGTTGACAAACGAATACGAGTCAATTCAAACTTTGGTACAGAGGGTAATGTAAAGGCAAATTACAAAATGCTACATTTATAATCTATTTTACCTATTTGCCAAATATAACACAGTATAGGTATATTCATAACTCATCTACTCTGTGTTATAATGACTTATGATTTCAGTTATGAAGTATTTCTAAATGAGACACATTTTGATTATTCATGGTATGTCTGAGGAGTCATTTCAGGGTTACTTTGTTTTACCATGTTTCTTGGAAAAACAAAAAAAAATGTCCTCTAGAGTGAAGAAATGGCCAGTGAGGAGAAATATGGTTAATTCTTACTGTAAATACTGTAAAGGGCACAGCATGAGTCAGATTGAAAACATTATAATGTAAATTATTAAGTGTGAAGTGTTCACTTTTCAGACCAAAGGAAGATCAACTGTTTAGAAAAATAACATGTTGATCATGGAATACAATACAGCCAAAAAAGCTGAATTCTACCGATAAGTGTCTCTCATTTCCTTGTTAGTGATTGGCTGATGTTATCGCTAATGGGATTTTTAATGTATTTCTATTTGTGGTCACTGAAAGCCGGAACAGCTGCTCAGAGCGCTGAATGAGATCTGCATGTTTTAAGAAAGCAGCAGTGAAATGATGAGCATCAGACACAAACACGGTAGGTCTGAACCTGCTTGAATTCAACCACACGTGACAGGACAGGTTGTATTTTCATGGAAAACAAAAAACAATATATTGAATATTAAAAAAAAACAAAACACTTCAGTTTTGCACTCTGTTGATGCACCCAATGAAACATTAATCTGGCTGTAATGTGTTGACTGTGTATAAACTGCCAGTGGCACACACAGAACCCCTTTTGCACATAAAAGCCTTTCCCATCATCACAGCCAGTTAAACACAAATGTGAAGTATGAGGTGAAGTATGAGCTCAACAGCATCTTACACACCTTACATACAAAACCACTCACATGCATTCATTCATACATTCTTAGGGTTGCACATTTTTTCATGCAATATGAAGGTAAAAAGACAAAACTTCAATACAGGTATCATTTATATGATTGTTTAAGATTGTTTATAATAAGAGCTTTAGTATAGGGTCCTAAAATTCTCATGAAGTCATGCATGAAAAGAATGAATAATGCTCGTGGTTAAATATTAGTAACACACTTATACAATCAGTATCTCATGTCTGGCTTTGTTCATCAATTATTGCATAAACTAAAGTGTTTCTATCATCATGAATCATGAGAAATAAATGATTTTATGATCTTCATACTTTCCTAAATAAGTTTCCAGTCAAACGGATGAGACAAGAATGATCAATCTGTATTTTAAGTCTTATAATAATGACTTCTTCAACATGACAATTAGATCATGATTGTGCACTTTAAATAACGCTAACCTCTACTACAGGACTGTTACATATAATGGATATTACAAACATCAACAACAAACACATCTGGAAATGCCTCAGAACCCACATGCTCATCATTGATAAACTCCTGCATTAAATTCATGATAATTTTCAAAAGCAAGCGTGCTGTCAGAATAACCTATGGTAAAACCTTTTTGACAATAAGAACATCAATCTGATATGTCAAGTCTGCATCAAATTTTTTTAAAGATCATCAGTATGATCAGTAAAAACAAAACAAGGTAGGCATCTTTTTGATACCATGGCAAGGAAAGAAGGCACTGACAACAGATATTTGGTAATTTACTGTATTTAGTCATCAAACATTTACCCTTGCAGGCTTTGTCCAAGGTGGTAGGAAAAGGGAATAAGTACCAAGACTGTGCTATCTTTGAAGTTCACTTGAGACACGACAACAAACAATGATATTGTTTTAAAAAAATAAGTTAATAGCTGATGTGTCACACAGCCTCAAAAGTGACTCCACAGTCTTACCTGCAATGATGTCATCCATTTGCTCCAGTGCCGCCTCCAGCATGTGACTGGCATCTGTTTCCATGGTGATAGTGGCTAGCATCAGCTCTCAGGTGATCCAATGCTCTGGTGAGGATCAACATAAAAACATTTCATTATATGGAACTACAGTATTAAACTGAAATAATGAACATACATGTGACTGTAATGTGATAAAATGGAAAAATTGGACAACTGGACAGTTTAGAAGATGGATTAACCACATTAGCAGAGGGCTAAGATACAAAAGACAAGACAAACTGATCTTTACATTTAATTTAGTATAAGTCCTCTTTGACAGCTTTTCTCAAATGAAATTGATATTTGGAATATTTTTGGTTAAAATAAAAAAACTAAGCTGATGTTGCAGTCTGTGCATGAAAACATAGTGTAGCAGCTGTGGTGCTATAATGGACAATGCATCTTGTCTACATCAGTACACAAGATGCTAACATGTGACTGTTGGCTTTAAATGTTCTCTGCCTTGAGGAACTCCAAACTATATATAGCACATACAATGTATGCCCTAACAAACAGATTAGAAATTACACAAATTAACAATCTGCTTCAAGAAAAAATGTCCTTGTGATGTACATAAAAATACAACTGATTGAAGTAGGAATGTAACAAAATGAAAATTATTATATCACAGTTATTGTGACCAAAATTCCCATGGTTATTATAATTATTACAGTATTGTTGCAGTGTGCTCAAAATGTTCAAAAAGTACTTTAACACAGTCTTGAAATCATTTAACCCCTCTGGTATTATAATTTGAACAGTTCTTTTGTCTTTTTTTGTCAATAACTGTGTCAGGAAATGTCCTGTATGTAAATTTGTTTACATTTTTTTCAGGTGGCTGATCGCTCTTCTTTGTCTCTCTGCAGTAGCATGTTGGACCTGGAGAGGCACACACGGCTGAAGAAAGCTCCTGGAAGGAGCAGCTTTAAGTTGAGTTGGACTATCCCCTATGGGAGACAGGCAGCAGCATTTGTCAGCAAGTTCTGCTCAGTAGGGCTGTGTGTGTGTGCCTGAAAATAAATTGTAAATTCTTTTCTTTGTCTCTATTCATCTCTCTGCCTAAATATCCTTTTATCAACATGAGAGCCACTGCAACTCTGCTGGTTCTGCTCAATTCTGAATTCTTACTGGATTTGAGATATTTATTGTGAATTGGCTCTATTCTAATAAAAAATGGTGATTAATATTCCAATTGTGATCAAATAAAACCCTTAATGCAACACGTTAAAGCATGACATGTGACTTTGAAAAGCACCACTACATGCAAAAAAGTGTATGATTAGCCAAGAGGTATTGCACAAACAGAGAGACTCACTAAAGCTCCATATTTGTACCTCAAAGCAGAATTGACTGTTCTGTATCATTGCTGCCGCCGGCATTCCCCTTCATCTCCTGCTCTCCTGCTTTTCACCCATCCTCCCTTCAGTCATCCCATCTTTGCCTGGCACCCATCCTTTTCTCTGTCATCTCTCCTCTCATCCTGCTGTCACGCTGTCATGCTGACTTATAGATGAATACACATCAACATGCAGAAATCACTGGGAAGGACAGTGATGTAATCTACTGATGCCCTGGGAGAACAAAAGCCCCCTGCAGAGCAGCCTAATGCTCATCTACATTAGCACCAACTCTCACAGCCACAACTCATCATGACAGACTCTGACAATCTGGATTAAAGCAGCCAGACCGCACGTTCAGTACAATCATTTCATCATAAAAGTACGTCCCTGCAAAGTGTTTATTGTGCCATTATTGTTATCAGTGCCTCAGTTTTGTCTTGTTCAAACTGAGGGGGACAGCACCATTTAGACACTGTGACAGAGGGACTCTGTTTAACTGTGACAACATTTGACCTCAACTAGACAACACTGGTTTTGTCTTTGTGTGTGTGTGTGTGTGTGTGTGTGTGTGTGTGTGTGTGTGTGTGTGCGTGTGTGTGTGTGTTTGTCTGTGTGTGCTTTTAAAACAGTACTTGTGAGCAAGGACGTTGTAGTTTCTTCATGACTGTGAGCTGGGATAATAAAAAGGTGCTGCTGTAGAGATTGGTCTTGTTCAGTCTGGAGCTGACAAGACAACTGAAACCCTGTTGCCCATCTCCATTACAACACAATCTGTACAACTGCTACATCTGCAAAAGGGTTTTTGTGAGTGTTATGGGAAAGGCTGACTAAAAGAGAGAGAGGAAGAGAGAGGGGGAGTATGTGTGAATGCATGCATGAATCTCTGTGTGCCATAGGGGTGGGTTTTGCTCCTTTTTTTAAACTGATACCTCCTTAAAACTCCCTAATGACCTGAGTCCTTAGTTTAGTATTATCTGGTGGAAAGACAGACAATCATAGAGTATTAGATGCTGAGTATAGGTGATGACTAAAAGTTAAACAGATAATCATTTTCTTTACATTAAATTGTGACATATCATGAAGACTTTCAACTCACTTTTGTGTAATAGTTATTAACTTTTACATTGAACAAGTCACTATTAACCTTTTGTCAACACTTTAAGCAAGTTAATGAACCTGTATTCAGCAGCTTTCAGTGCAAATTTCAACAGTGGTTAACATTCTTGGCTAACAGGACTTGCCACAAAGTGTTGATGCTTTTTCAGAGCATATCTGAGAAGATTGGAGAATAATTGAGTAGCACCAACAGAGGATAGCATTATGTCTTCATGCATACTCCTTTCAGTAGCAGCAATGGCTATTTTTGTTTTAATGCTCATCAGAATCCAATGCTGACGAATCCAAACGCACATTCACACAAGTGGTTGTACTTTAAACCATGATGTCCCGATATGGTATCAGTGCTCGTTAAAGCACTGGATCATTTTTTAACTAATGTGGGATGGAAATACATGTTGATCATCTCATCCTGACTGAGCTCACTTTACAACAGTTTGTAAACATGCAAGTGATGTAGCAGCAGCAGCCCTGTGGCTAAAATGTCGACAGTGTTGAAGTACTTTATTTAAGACCGTGACAAGGGTCCAACAGCAAGTTGCAGCATCTGCAAAACTATCTTTTAATATTGAGGCAGTACTAGAGCTACTTTTATTAAAATCTATTTGACTGGACATGCAACAAAGTACTGAGCATTTATGAAAGCCACTACGGAGAGGGAAAAGGCTGCAGCGCTGACACAACAAACGTTAAGACTTTAAAAGAAGGATACATATCCTACAGACAGCATTAAGGCTCCAACGAAAAGGAGGGTGAATTCAAACCTTTGGTCAACCACACCAACTCTGTTGTGGAGTATGACATTTCATTGCCTTTTGGAACTTCTAACTCCACAGCATGCCCTGCTCTCTTAACATTACTTCACTGGAGCAAGGTCCTTTACAGCTTACAGTATAAGGGGAGGGTTTGGAGGGTCTCATACAGCAGAGCATTTCAAGCAGGTCATTGAGGAAGCAGAAGAAAAATACGTACGTGCCATTCTGCATGACAACGCAAGGAAAAGGAAAAGGTGATAGATGATATGTGGGCGCAAAGTAGGGATACACGATATTTATCGAAACAATACAATCAGGGACAGGCCGGCCGATTAAATCAGCTGATTATAGCCCTTTAAAGTATTCAACATTGGCCAGAGTTTTGCCGGTGTAACACTGATATACTCTTAATTTCTCTTAAAACAGTAAATGCTGTTCTGTGTCCTGTTTACAGAACTTCGAGCAATATGTGCAGTGCCCCATAAAATGTTTTGATTTCCTCACACGTTACTTGATGTGTACAATAAAAGCAGTGGTTTTACCTGCACTAAAACCTACTTCTGATGCACTAATGAGGACTCTGGGACTGACAGGCAGATGTGAGTTCATAATTCATCTATGTATTTACACTGAAAATAAGGTTATTTATTCTATTTCGCATAAATTGGCTGCAGGTTTGCCCACTATTTTATCTTGTACTATAAAGTTCTTTTTTCTTGAATACTGCAAAGTAGAAAAAAAGAGGCTTATGGAAAGAATGTTGTTGCTTTCCTTCCACAGTTACCTGTTTACAACTTTTTAAAAGCTGTTCCACCTGTACTATAACCTACTTTCTTATTTTCATCAATAAAAAGTACAAGAGAAAGAGTGACTCTTTTTAAGGGTTAATAATTTATTTCCCAAAGGTTTAAAGCTTTTCTGCATGTTTTTATTACTTGAAAATTCCTGTCTTGTGAAGATAAACAAATACTTGTAATACTTAAAAAACTTGTACATGAATATTTTACTGTAAAAAAGTTTGAAAAAAAAACATTATACATATATATATACATATACATATATATATATATATATATATATATATATATATATATATATATATATATATATATACATATATATATATATACATATATATATATATATATACATATATATATATATATATATATATATACATATATATATATATATACATATATATATATATATATACATATATATATATATATATATATATATATATATATATATATATATATATATATATATACATATATATATATATTTATATATAGATATACACATATATATACACACATATATATATACACATATAAATATATATATATATATATATATATATATATATATATATTTTTTTTTTTTTTAATTAATCTGCCCATTAACTAGGGATCAATATTTTATCTGCCAAATATCAGTATTGTTCACAAATCTGTCTAAATGTGTGATAGTGAGCACTTCTGCTTTGCTGAGATAATCCATACCACCTCACAGGTGTGCCACATCAAGATGCTGATCTGACATCATGATTAGTGCACAGGTGTACCTTTGACTGTCCACAATAAAAGGCCACCCTGAAATGTGCAGTTTTGTCTCACAGCAAAATGCCACAGATGTTGCAAGCATTGAGGGAGCGTGCAATTGGCATGGTGACAGGAGGAATGACAACCAGATCTGTTGCTCGTGCATTGAATGTTCATTTCTCCACCATAAGCTGTCTCCAAAGGCGTTTCAGAGAATATAGCAGTACATCCAACCGGCCTCACAACCGCAGACCACGTGTAACCACACCAGCCCAGGACCTCCACATCCAGCAGGTTCACCTCCAAGATCGTCTGAGACCAGCCACTCAGACAGCTGCTGAAACAATTGGTTTGCATAACCAAAGAATTTCTGCACAAACTGTCAGAAACCGTCTCAGGGAAGCTCAACTGCATGCTCGTCTGCCCTCATCGGGTCTTAACCTGACTCCAGATCGTCACCGTAACAGACTTGAGTGGGCAAATGCTCACGCACGACAGCGTGTACCAGTTCCCAATAATATCCAGCAACTTCGCACAGCCATTGAAGAGGAGTGGACCAACATTCCACAGGCCACAACTGACAATCTGATAAACTCTATGCGAAGAAGATGTGTTGCACTGCATGAGGCAAATGGTGGTCAAACCAGATACTGACTGGTTCTGAGTCCCCAGACCCCCAATAAAGCAAAAAAAATGCACATTTCAGGGTGGCCTTTTATTGTGGACAGTCTAAGGCACACCTGTGCACTAATCATGGTGTCCGATGAGCATCTTGATGTGGCACACCTGTGAGGTGGGATGGATTATCTCAGCAAAGCAGAAGTGCTCACTATCAAACATTTAGACAGATTTGTGAACAGTGTTTGAAAGAAATGGTAATATTGTGTATCTGGAATGAATTTTAGATCTTTAAGTTCATCTCATGAAAAATGGGAGCAAAAACAAAAGTGTTGCGTTTATACTTTTGTTGAGTATATATATATATATTTTTTTTTAATTAATCTGCCCATTAACTAGGGATCAATATGTTTATCTGCCAAATATCAGCATTGGTATGGGCTTCAAAGAATCCACAGACATCCATAACTTGATGACATAACACATAACAAGAACAGACGACACGCAAGTTTTACCATAGACATATGGACATCTAATTTTAGTCTGGTCAGTGGTTGGATCAAGATTTCAACATGCAAAAATATATTAAATATAAAAATATGAACTTCTTGGTTTTTGGTAATGGTATTATATCGGCCATGAGAGGCAGGAAATTATCAGTTACTCTCTCACTTTCTGTCTTCGACTCCTTCAAAATACTTTTCTTTCCTTCACTGCTTCTGCCATGATAACAACTCTAGCTTTAGCTAGGGGAGGGAGGGGGAAGTGACGTATGTATGGTTTAAAGCTAATAGGAACATCCAAGTTTCTATGTTAACTGTCCAAGAAGTGCAATCATAATTTCACTGTATTTTACCCCAATATTCAACTGATGAAGGAGTGGGAAAAATCTGGGTATGATTTTTTTCCCCCTAGGAACCATTACAAGTGCCTGCAGGTGTTGCAACTGAACTCTACTTTTAGTCTAAGACAACAGCGTCGCCTTTCAAACCCACTGTCACCTGTGATAAGTAAAAATGATTGCACTTCACTTCCCTTTAAAGACTTTTAGGTTTTAAAAACTGGAGGTTCTAATGGAAACTATTTTTTAATCCAGATCCCTTATGAAAAAGATCCTAATTTCATTTTTTGTTAGCAGATGTTTAAATTGAACAGAAATGTTTTACTTGTATAAATGCTGTCAGAAATAGCATGTGAAAAACATGAACACTAACTACTTTTAATGCCACTTTATTTTTTCAGGGTTCCTACAGCTAAAGGCAAGTTAAATTTAAGATTTTTTAAGGCTTTTTAATGCCTATTAATATTAAATTTAAGACCAACGACTCAATCAGCAAGTCAGAGCAGAAGATATAAAATATAAACTTGCCAAACACTTCATTCAGAACACTTGTAGAATCTAAAGTGACCAATACAACAGCTCTGCCATAATTTC
This sequence comes from Scarus forsteni, assembly GCA_036419115.1. Taxonomy (NCBI): domain Eukaryota; kingdom Metazoa; phylum Chordata; class Actinopteri; order Labriformes; family Labridae; genus Scarus; species Scarus forsteni. The sequence goes on along the minus strand of JAZDUH010000536.1, from coordinate 7,544,520 downwards.
TATCTTTACAAATATAATAATGTTCAGTTTTTGATTGACACCATTGAAAACATATTCACCTAATCACTGATGTTATAATTTTCAATGTCAGACTGCATTATATCAAAAGTTTTGGCCACATGAGATGGGCAGAATGACTTTTCCAATTTTCCTCTTCGATAATAATCATACCTGCCAGCACTCAGTTTTCCCCAGATTTCTTCCACATCACCCTTGATTTTACAAGCCCCAATTTTGTTAATGACAGTAAGTGCACAACAACAAAGGTTTCATTTTTAAATCTTAGATTGGAAGCCACTAGAAGCTGCTGCAGCTCTGTTAGTTTGACAGAGGCTGAAAACATCAAAAAGTTTTGAACTGTAAATAAAAGTGCACATTTTTCAGCAAATGCAGAGTTCACAGATAAAAGGCTGCTGCTTGGGAACAAAACTTTGGCTGAATTCAAAAGCTTAAATGTTAAAAAAAAGTGAGTTTTTATCAACATGTTACACTGTGATGTTCAAGTTTTAATGTAATAAAATAAGAAAGATAAATAAATAAGAACTAAGCATAAACACTTGGTGCCCCCCTCTTCAACCCCTATTTACTACTCAAATTACGGCAGGCATAACAGTGATCTGTGTGTGCTGCCTGCTTACTTTGAAATGCTGTATTAAATTCTGGGCTATGTGCACGTATCTGTACTGGACGTGGTCTTCACACCAGTGGCAGACATGCAGGTCCAGTTGTTTTGTTTTCATGGACTGGTTGAGGCGCTCATAAAACATTAAAACAAACACATCCTTGTTAAAATCTGAAAAAAGCTGCTCTGAAATGTATGGGGCTAATCCAAACTTGCTGATGCATGCGGTCTTGCCAGAACGGCATGCAAACGAGTGGACAATGTTTGGGAACATTGCGTGGAATAAGTCTCCAACTCCCTCATTTGATTTGTATGACTGGTGTTTTGTCACGGTGTTCAGACACCACCGTACCTCAGCTTCAGCACAGGCGTGCCCCTGAACATTGTCCAGAGATTTGGTGCTGCTGTCCCGGTGGTTGATATGGGAGGTGGGGGTGGAGGCACGACAGAGACAAGAAAAGCAGAACTGGGACATACCTGGCATTTGTTGACAGCTTGATTTTGTTTGTGTTTCTAAATCTTTTGTGTCTACTTTGAAACATTCAGTGTTTTTCATTTGTTGTCAAACATAAAGAGATTACTTTTCACATTGAATGCAGTTTTTTGAAGTTTCTCCAAATTAAATTGTTAAGGCCTTTGTCCTTTTAGCAACTATGATTATCGATTATCAAATGATTAAAGAGTCATTTCAGTATGAAAGTTTGACATAGGTAGTGAATCTTCTGATGATAATACATTCACACTGATCTCTCTGAGGTTATTTGCAAGTTTGATCTCCGTGAGGTTGAATTCATGCATGTGAATGGAGAAACAGACACACCTTATCCAAGCAAGAGAGAAACACTCCAGAAAAACAAGTTTGTCAAAAGGAACAATGCTTGACCTGTTTTTAACAGCTACCCTGATCTCAGAGTGACAGCCTTCTCCTGAGAGGGAAGGGAAGCGAGGATTTATCTGTTTTTGCTTCTTTGACAAGCTCCACAGAGTTTAAAAAAAGATAAATTCAATCAGCAATTACCTATATGCAGTCCAAATTTTTTTTTCTAGCACTAACATTCACCTTATTTTTCAATGACTGAGCATCACTTTGTGCCATATATTCTCTCTTACTTGGTAAGAATACTGCTAAGACAAGTAATAAATAAATGTAAAAGACAGGGACTAATTCTATTGTTTTTGTAGTGAGTTTGATATTCTGTAACATTTGCAGCAGACAGAGGGAGAAGGACTGTAAACTGTGAAGTAGAGGTATATTTAGTCTGATAACTGCTTTTCAGTTTAAAGGAACACTACACCCAAACAACAATTTGGCCTCATTTTCTACTCACCCTCATGCTGAGCAACACTCTGGAGCACTTTTTTGATGTCTCAAATGCAGCCTGGGGTCCGGGGAGATTTTAGTCAACAAGCGTCCATCTAAGTCCACAAAAGCGTGCCTATTTTCCTTCATACTGCTCGTCGCTGTAATCCAAGTATCCTATTCAAAAGCGAGGTCATTTAATACATTTTGAGCCTAAACAGTGCTATAAGCGTGTACTTCCGCGCGCTCCTGCACTCGTAATCCGCCTGGATTGGTCTGCAGCGCTTACGTAGTGCAGGAGGAAGCGTTTTGCTTGAAGCACATGGTATAATCAGGGTTCTTGCCGGTTTCGGATTGACCGAGCACTTACGAAGACGGCAGGGGTGGCGAACAAAAACTGGGTGATTGCTTGAAGGTTTTTCACAGCAAGCTGGTGTTTCTCCATCTTCAAGTGAGACTCGAGCACTTTCATGGCCAAAGTCCCTAACTGGATGGTTCTCCTGAAAAGTTTACAGCAAGCTTCGTGTCTATTGCTGGAGACTGCTTCCAACCAACATAAAATATCTCTGATTTAAAAAAAACACACACTTGCCCATGTTTTTTAGCCTTGCAGAGCACACAGACCTGCCTGATTCTGAAATCATGCGTCTTCGTCTTGCCAGCCTCCACTGTCCAACGGTTTCTCTCAGCTAAATGCTTAACGCCCTGCTGTCTATTGTTTCAGTTTTAATTATAAGTAAATAGTCATATGTGATTTCAATGACAATGTCTCACACCTTTTGTACAACTGAATTACTTTGACCATTAAGCTGTGACTAGCCTGACTGCATTCTCAACTCTCTGTATCATATGGAGAAAGAAAGAGGCTTACATCTTTCCTTTTTTTAAAAATCGTAATAGTTTCTCAGTAAGCGAGAATGTTACTCCTGAGGCTCCTTTGCTGGCCAACACACATTCAAATAGAAATCTATAAAAAGTACCATCTCGAAGCTAAATCTGCAGGCTTAAACACTGGTTAGATTATCTCTTCTATGACTGTGGGGCGGGGGTTGATCTGTGAACTGTGGCTGATGCACGGCTGCTGGGGGAGCAGGGATACATACTTTCAAGAGACTCTCTGCACTGCACTCACTGTGCTGGACTGCTGTACTCTTTATTGTCCTATTAGTCCTGCAAATGTGCATTTGAATCGGCTCAGTCCTCTCAAGGACACACGTCTTCTGCCCACTCTATATATTATCTGACTGTATTCGCCTTGACCGTTATCTGTTGCACTCACTTCAGCTAACTTCTTTCATTTGTGCTGTAATCTTGTTAGCCCTCAGAGTGAAGTAATGAACCATGGAGAAACATGAGTGCCAGTCAGTGATCCTTCGGAGGGTAAAAAACAATGTACAGAATCAGATATTACATCAAATCCTCTTCCTCTAGAAGGACATCGCCCGTGTACACCTAGTAAACATTGTACTCAGCAAAATGTTAACATAATAGCTTTGATAAATTACAATCCTACAATACATTAAGGAAAATCTGGAAATAATATAACAACAGTATCCATGTCACAGACTGTGAGCCATTTTGCTCACAACGTATTAAGTACATTTTCTTTGCTATCATAAGCATTCATGCTACTGACCTGTAGGTGGCTGCCAAACTGACACCAACTTATCCAAGGCTGACAGTGTATTTTTTCCCATATGAGCAGCATTTTCTTGCAGTCTTTTGATATAAAATTATGAACATATTGTGACCACATACAAGAAGTTCACATATACTATATAAAAAAAGGCATGGAAACTAGGCCTGCACAATATATTGTTTGAACATCGGCATCGCGATGTGCGCATGCGCAATAGTCACATCGCAGGACGTGCAATATTTTTTAAAATTTTTTTGAACACGCAAACATTTGTTTTGCTTCATAAAAGCAGCAAGCTGCTCCATCCTCCGCACAGCCTCTGTCTCTCTTGGAAGTATTTCGGCTATAAAAAAGATGATACGGAACAAAAAACAGTGCCAACAGTGCCTCGCCGTGGTTGCCTCAACACGAGGTAATAGGTCGAACCTGTTCGACGTATTACTGTATTGAAACGCCATCATATTGAAATGCCATCACAAGCTCCTGTATGACCAGTGCAAACCAAGGACCCCAGGTGAAACTTCGTCTACTCAAAAAACAATTACGGAAGCCTATGCCAGCATAACACCCTATGATAGGAAGTCCAAACAGCTTTGACAAATCACGGATGCAATAACTTTTCACCTGGCGAAAGACATGGTGCTATTGAACACCGTCTCTAAAGAGGGGTTTAAAAAATGATCCGCAAGCTCGACAAGCAGTATTAAATACCATCACACACGTATTTCTCCTCTATTTTGTACAGAGACATGGCCTCCTGGATCCCTTTGATATACACCAATCTTCATAACTCACAGATGAACCCCCTTAGCCTGGATTAAACGGTATTATATCAATACAATGGTGTCATTGTGAGTCAACCAAATTCTTCCCAAACAGAGCTATTCAAGTCATCTGGTGAAAATTCTTCTATTTTTAATATCGCAATATATAATGCAATATATCGCAAATCCCAAAAAAATCGCAATGTCAGTTTTTTCCAATATCGTGCAGCCCTAATAGAAACCTTTTTTTTCACCGTCTAACATTAAATCAGATAAAACTTTTCCTGTTTTTGGTCAATTTGGATGAACAAAATTATTTATATTTGCTAAATGCCAGAATAATGAAAGAGATCATTTTTTTAGACATTTTTTTTATTCTTTCTTGACAGCCAGAACTTCACATACATTTAATCAGTATTTGGTAGCATTGCCTTTAAGCTGTATGACTTGGCTCAAATGTTTTGGATATGCTTCCAGTAGCTTCTCACAATAGTGTGCAGGAATTTTGGCCCATTCCTCCTGGGTGAACTAGTGTGACTGAGCCAAGTTTGTAGGCCGTCTTGCACACACATGCCTTTTCAGCTCTGCGAATAAATTTTCAATGGGACTGAGATCAGGGCTTTGTTATGGCCACTCCAAAACACTGACTTTGTTATCCTTAAGCCACTTTGTAACCAGTTTGGCAGTATGCTTGGGGGTCATTGTCCACTTGGAAAACCCATTTGCGCTCAAACTTTAACCTCCTGGCTGATGTCTTAGGATGTTGCTTTAGTACTTCCACATGATATTCTTTCCTCATGATGCCACCTATTTTGTGAATTGTCAATCCCTCCAGCAGCAAAACAAACCCCCTAACATGATGCTGCCACCCTCATGTTTCACAGCTGGGATGATGTTCTTGGGCATGCAAGCTCCCCCCTTGTTCTCCAAATGTAAAAATGGTCATTATGGCCAAAAAGTTCAATTTTCATTTTGTCATACCGCAGAACATGTCTCCAAAAATTAAGGTCTTCTTCCCTGAGTGCATCTGCAAACTGTAATTTTGCTTTTTTATGTTTCTTTTGGAGTAATGGCTTCTTCCTTGGAGAGTGGCCTTTCAGCCCATGTCGGTATGAACTTGTTTGACTGTTGATAGTGACACACTCTTACCAGCTTCAGCCAGCAAGTTCTTTTGCTTTTGTTCTTGCGCTTGCATTTTTGGACCAAATCAAGTTCATCTCTGGGACACAGAACCTGTCTCCTTCCTGAGCGGTATGATGGCTGACCATTGCTTGGGAATAATTGTTTGAACAGATGAACATGGCACCTTCAGGCATCTGGAAATTGAACCAGACTTGTGCAAGTCCACAAGCCCCGTGCTGATATCTTGGCTGATTTATGTTACACAAAGAAACAGAGCGTTTCAGTTGTGCCTTGAAATACATCGAAAGGCTGCCTCTAATTAACTCAAATATTGTCTATCAACCTATCAGAGGCTTCCAAAGACATGACATCATCATCTGGGCTTTCTCAAGTTGTTTAAAGGCATAGTAATCTTAGTGTATGTAAACTTCTGATGTTGAAGAAAATAATTTTGAAAAATGTCTTAAAAAGTTCTTCTCATATTATTCTGGCATTTAGCAAATAGAAATAGTTTGGGTAATCTTAATTGGCCAAAAACAGGAAAAAGTTTAATCTGGTTTGATGTTAAACAATGAGAAAAAAGGTTACGTGCCTCTTTATATAACGCATGTAAACTTCTTGTTTCAACTGTATCTACATATGCGTGCAGAAATGTTGGTAACCTTCTGTAAAAGAAAGAAACCCACAGGTCACTGAAATAACTTGAAACTGACAAAAGTAAGAATAAAAAAAATACTAAAAATTAAATAAGGAAAATCAGACACTGATTTTGAATTGTGATTGAATAGAATCAATTTAAAAAACAAAATAATGAAACTGGCCTGGACAAAAATGATGGTACCCTGAACTTAATATTTTGTTGCACAACCTTTTGAGGCAATCACTGCAATCAGGTGATTTCTCTTTAAACTCTCAATGAGACTTATGGACCTGTCCACAGCTATTTTCACCCACTACTCTTGCAGTGCTCCAGCTGTCTCAGGTTTGAAGATTGTCTTCTCCAGACTGCATGTTTCAGCTCCTTCTACAAATGTTCAATAGGATTTAGATCAGGCGTCATAGAAGGTCACTTAAAGATAGTCCAATGTTTTGTTCTGAGCCATTCTTGGGGGTTTTAAGTAGAGATGCACCGAAATGAAAATTTGTGGCCGAAGCCGAAGCCGAATAATATATAAACGTTGGGCCGAATACCGAATACTGAATACCGAATATCCAATATGGAGGCAAAGTAGTTCACTATATTTTTTGATTGTGCATTAATAGTTTAGAGTACATTTTTAGACATGTTTTTAAAAGAAAGTAATTGTTTATTAAAAATTATGACATTTTTTAATATTCCAGTAGTCTTTGCTTTTCAAAAAAAGCCCAACAAAGTTTTTCATTCATATTAAGCCTTCAAACAAAACAAAACATGCATTAAAAATATTAATGTACACTGATGGATATATACCAATAGACCAATAATACCAACAATACTGCTTTAAGGCTGTCACTTTATATTCAATATTTGAATAACCGATCAAATATGGGAATAAATATCCGTAACCGAATTGTAAATAAATATTTGAATGTAAAATATTGAGTGTGGCGACACATCAGGCCTGGAACAGTGGACCGTTCTGTCCAACACAGGGCGCTGTGAGCGCAGGTTGTCCCTCAGACACATCCGCTGCTCTCTCGACCCAAAGAGTTTCCGCTCCGAGTGGAGACATAAACAGCTATAACTGTTCTGTGGAGAGCTGTGTGGAAGTAGTTTTGGTTCTACACCGTTGATGGCAAACTTAAAATCAAAGACCAGGCTGTGTGCTCTGTGAAATACAGTTTAGTCACTCGTCCTCCACTTATTTGCGGGCTCAGCTGTCGGCTTTTCAATTTTTGATGTGATTATATTTAAATATTGTATATGAATTTCTTAAAAACAAATATTGAATCAGACATTTTACACCTATGGTCACACATACTGTATGAATGGAGGTAAACTGATCTTTGCCTGTTGCTGGGTAACTGCTAGGGGTGTCCTGATCTGATATTGATATTGGTCTGATATCAGCAAAAAAACAAATAAATATTTTACGTTCTATTTATTTAATCTAGTGGTAGAATATGCTTATGTGTAAGTTAAACACAGTGGTTATTTGCAATTGAAAAAAATATGATTTCTGTTTCTACTGGATTTCTTGAGGTTACTTTTAAGGGTCTTCTCATTTATTTTTAATTTCTTTTATTTTACTGTACTATATTCTTTTGTTTAAGCTTAAAATCTGTTGAAACCATTGGCCAATAACAAATCAGTTTTTCTCATAACCTACTATGGCTTACTATTGTTCTCCATTTTAGTAATCTCACTTGATCAAGCCTTTTCTTACAGTCCATTCTACAAAATAAGTAATAAAAGTATGTATGACTCCAGCTGATATCGTATCGGATCGATATCAGTATGGGCCAGTACTCAAGGCCGCAATATCGATATAGCATAAGAGGTGAAAAAGTTGCATCGGGACACCCCTAGTAAACTGCAGCAACCCTGTGGCCTGACTGGATTCAGCGGTCAGAAAAATAATGTGGGTACACAGCAAAGAAAAATGTTAGCCAGACACGATAAGAATGGCTCCAGAAGACTTTACTACTTTTACTTTTGTGGCATGGTTCACAAGGAGGTTGATGCATAAAGAAAGGTGGCAATTAGAATTTGTAGAATGAGAATTAAAAGTAGATCAAGTAATCACATACATGTCCTGATGAAAACTCAGATGAGTCGAAACGCGTTGACATGTCCCTGACATAATGAAGGATTTTAAACTTCATCGGAGTGCCTCGGATTGTATGTTTTTCTCTTAAGTACTGCCATCCTTGGATCCATGAAGAGCACCTGATCTTACCTCTGCTTCATACGTTTTGACCCAGTGCAGCACCCACCCCTACCTTTTCTTCAATCACACATATACACTATATTACCAAAAGTATTTGCTCACCTGCTGTGACTCACATATGAAGTTAAAGGATAAGTTTGGTGTCTACAGCTTTCACATTGTTTATAGAATGAAGAAGAACAATATACTCACCCAGAAGGCTTTCCTGATCCAAACAGTGCTTCGGGAGATATTTAGATCCAAAATCAAGCGGCGGACATCCGTATAATGGTAGCAGACGGGGCACGTATAGCGTCGCTCCTAAAACTGCATTAATCGTCCAAAAACTCATCAGTTTCACCAATATTTCATCATGTTCCGCTCTCGCTACTCCTCCATTATAGTCCGTGTCGCCCCAGACATGATTTTGTAACTGTACTGACCTCTGAACTGAAGAAGAAGAAACTTTGCCTCCGTGCCTGCGCAGTACTCTCCGGAGAGCTGCCTCCGCATCCTCCTTTCGATGAGCTCCTCATCTATAAACTCTGGCTCGAAACTGTAAGGACACCCATCATATTCAAAGTTCTCCTCCACAACATCTTCATCCGATAGATATTCGTCCATTTTGCACAAAACTGGAAGAAGAAAGTCGTTGTGTAGCCGGCGGTCTTCCCCTGAAACAATGAGCCGCACTGCGCAGGCGCAGAGCAAGCGCTCTTCTTCTTAAGTTCAGAGGTCAGTACAGTCACACAACATGTCTGACTCTGGAGTGACACAGACTGTAATGGAGGAGTAGCCTGAGCGGACCATGATGAAATATTGGTGAAACTAATGAGTTTTTGGACGATCAATAATGTTTTAGGAGCGGCGCTGTATGCCACGTGTGCTACCATTATACGGATGTCCACCGCTCGATTTTGGATCTAAATACCTCCTAAAGCACTGTTTGCATCAGGAAAGCCTTCTGGGTGAGTATATTGTTCTACTTCATTCTATAAACAATGTGAAAGCTGTAGAAACCAAACTTATCCTTTAACTTCATATGTGAGTCACAGCAGGTGAGCAAATACTTTTGGTAATATAGTGTATGATGGTTTACCAAACAACTGCAGGTTGTTTAAGAAATTGCTCATAAAATTTAGAAATCTAGTTTGTTACTTTCTTTAGTTTTTTTCTGTGGTAATGAAAAAAGGAATTGATATCACTTTTTAACAGGTATTTTAATGACGTTTACAATTCTGATATTGTGACACCAAAACCAAATCCTGTTGAGAGTTTATAACAATTCCCAAAGGAACTGATATCATTAGTCTTTTTTTTAACTTAACTATTCTGTCATCAGTTCCTTTCACTTTTATCAAGGGTGTCGAACCAAAGAAGCCTAAGACATAATCATGGTAGAAAGAAAACAGAAGTGGTAAAACTGTTGCTTGGTTTTAGAGAAAAAGTCACTTAGAGCATGACATTTGGTGATTGAGGAGAAGATAACATCAAGTTCGACAACCTATAACTGACTCTTCAGGATCCATTTGAATGTTAATAAATTAAAATAAAGCACTTGCAGATACATGAAACAATCGAGCTTGATGCATTAATTAACAGGTTGACAGCTTAAATGTATCTGCAGCTGAAGGACAGCATGCAGAGTTTTGTAAATGTATGCACACTCTTTCATGCCTGGCAGGTATCCAGTGTGACCACATTCTTGTAATGTCAGTTTTTAGGATCATAATGTGGGGAGCAACTTGCCCAAAGGCACCAACAGCTAAGATTCTTAGTTTCAGCAAAAAAAAAAAAGAAAAAGAACAATGTCTGTAGCTGTGTGTTGACTTTGATGTAGACATATTCAAACATTGAATGGTATTTTAGTCATTTAGGCCAGCACGGTGGCACAGCAGGCAGTGCACAACAATGACCCTCTTGCCTCACAGCAAGAAGGTCACCAGTTCGATCCCTGGATCGATCATGGCCTTTCTGCCTGGAATTTGCATGTTCTTCCTGTGCATGCTATAGGGATGTCCCGATCCGGTATTGGTATCGGTCAAAAAAAACATATATCGGATTATATCGGCCTGCATCCTAAATCTCCGATATCAGCACTCTGATACAAGCAGTCCATTCCAATATATTTATTTTTTATTTTATTCAGTTGTAGAATATGCTTGTGTTTAAGTTCAACACAGTGGTTATTTTGCAATTAGTGAAATACGTTTTTGTTTGATTTATTGAGGTCACTTTTCAGGGTCTTCTAATACTTTTTATTCATGTTGTTTTAATTGTACTATATTCTTATGTTTAAGGTTAAAATTTATTTAACCTATTGGTTAATAACAAATGGGTCAGTTTATCTCATACATACTTTTGCTGACTACTGTTCTCTGTTTGAGTAATCTGACCTGATCAAGCCTTTTCTTACAGTCCATACTACAAAATAGGTAATAAAAGTCTGCATGATTCCTGCTGATATCGTATTGGATTGATATCGGTATCGGCCAATACTCAAGGCTGCAATATCGGTATCGTATCGGAGGTGAAATAGTTGTATCGGGACACCCCTAGCATGCAATGGTTCTCTCTGGGCACTCCCACAAGACCAAGAACATGCTCATTAGGTTGATTGATGGCTCCAAATTGCCCTTAGGTATGACTGTTGACTAACTCGCTAATGTTGCCCTGCTTTCAGCAGACGACCAGTTCAGGTACTATCGTGCCCCTCACCCAATGTCAGCCGGGATAGGCTCCAGCCCTCTAAAGGGAGAAGAGGTATGGATAATAAATGGATGGATTTTATTTATTTAGGGCATAGTGCTATGAGGTGGAGTGTAATTAGTACTTTAAACATGAGACAAATTGATGTACTGTACAAAAGAGATGCTGAACTATAGAAATTTCAAGATAAATGAAAAAGTTAAGGTGAAATACATTTTAAAGATTCAACCAAAGCCAAAGCTGCTTTAACAAAGGCAAACAGCAAAGCTGATATGAGCTGACATTGAGAGGAATGCTGCACAACACTTAGCCTCTGGTTTATTAACATAAACATGGCTTATTACTTATCATCAGGCTCCTTTACTGTAATCAGAATAGGATGCTGAAACACAGGCACACAGCTGCTGAAATATGATCATTTCCATATTAATTTCCGCAGTGAATGTCCCACAACAGCTTTTAAAGATAATGTAGTGATGTATACTGCTGTACAGATAACAGTTTTGTTCCATAAATGCCTCTGATTGGCAGAGCTGGTCTCAAAATGGAAAAAATACAATGAAACAAAGATAACAATGAGGACAAACCTCACTTATTGGAAGTGCCATATAAACAATACCCTGAACATAGGCCAAAGAGTGCTCTCACACTTTGTCCAGTAGCAGTTGTGAACACTCACACAACAGGTCACACATTCCCATTCACACTTATTTACCTTGACATTTACTCAACTGTGGTTTAAAATTACAATACTGAAAAATGTTCTGTCCTCTGGGGAGGGCATGACAGAAATAATTGAGAACCACTGCACTAGACTAAGTTTATTTGTTTATTTGAAAGGATCCCCATTAGCTGACCAAAGGACGACAGCTAGTCTTCCTAGGGTCCAGACAAAACATACAACACACACAATTTACATTCTCAATTACTCACAATTACAGAAAAAAATTACAACACCAAAAGTACTTGTTAAAACAAAAACAATAAAATTAGGAAAAGCTACATCCCATATCACATGACAAAAACTCAATCTAATAATAGTATTATCCAAGATAAAATGATGGTGTCAACAACAAATACAATTTCAGTCTCCTTTTAAAACCAGTTTTATCCTTAATTTCAAGAACCACTACTGCAAGTTTGTTCCAAAACACGGTTGACCTATACAATATACAGTCCTCTTTATATAGTCTGACTTAGGTAGGGGTAATGAAATCTGTCCACTATTAGCTGCTCTGGTGTAATCTGAGTGCTTATTCGAGCAGTAAGTTATATTGTTATAAAGAGACTTTGGAGTCTGAGTGTTAATAATTTTATGAAAGTAAGTTAATATATTAACAGATAGTCTATGCTTGACCACCAGCTAAGTAAGACATTCATGCATTTCTGTAACACGAGTCCTTGAAGAACAACCAAGAACCAGTCTTGCAGCCTTGTTTTGAGTCACTTGTAATTTTCTAAGAAGACAGTTTGACGCAGCAGGCCATACAACAGAACAGTAATCCAAATGACATAAAACCAATGTAGAAACAACACGACCAAACACCTGGGAATCTAGAAATGGTGCACATTTGCGCGTTATAGCAATAGCTTAACCCATTTTGGCAACAACTTTGTTGATGTGATTAGACCATGACAATGTGCAATCGAGCCAAAGTCCAAGAAGCTTTACCTTTTTTAATTGCTGTATAGTTTGGTCATTTACTTGAATATTCATTATAGGATTATCTGATACTAAGTCCAACTAGCATCCCTGTAAAATTCACTGAAAAAAATTCTACTCAAATTTTGTTATGTGACTTGGGAAGGACTGGTACACTGTTCAGTTTGGATATCCTCTAGTCAAGAGCAGGCTGGGCTGTGAGGGTTTTAAATGGCCCTCAGTCTTCCATGCACTGTGACACCTGCCTCATGTACAGTCAACTGCAGGTTGTGAAGTGCCGCTCACACTTTGAACCCCCATACAGTCCAGTGTTTATTTTATATTTCATGCACTGTCACACAGAATGACATACATCTGTTGCTTATAGATTTTTGTTTGGCATTGTTTGGATGGCCTGTTTGCAACATTATGCCGTATGAGACCTCTGACACTAGGGTGCCTCCAACACAGCATGCTTTATCTCAAACTGGAGGTTCTTCAATGACATAGGACAAATGGCAGAGCTCCAAATGTCCGTAGTGAAACTCAGTCGTAGTGCACTTTAATTCACCTTGTATCTTGCCTCTAACCTTACTCCAGTAAAGCAGTGTCTGTAATGTAGTGTTGAGAGGGCAGGGCATATCAGGGATCAGAAGTCCTCTAAAAATGACACAAACCTCCATTCTCCACCACAAAGTATCTGTCCATCGTTTTAAAGTCCAGTAAATTTTGCAATGTTCTGGCGTAAACTGTGAGGTCTTATCACCAAACTGTATGAAATATGTGTGACTATAAAAAAAATTATATTGTGATGTTTAAGGATCAGAGAAAACCCTGACTTTTAAATGTGCCTCTGTAGTCTGCAGCTCTCATCATGAAGAAACCACCCTGCTGTAATCAACATTCCTACTTGCATGGACCAGATTCAGTTTTCAACTATCAGGAAAAACCTGAGGAGCAAAATGAAAATGTACCTTGAAGTAAGTTTAAAGCTTACACTAATTGCTTTGTAAAGCCAACAGTTTACTGATGAAATGGCTTGTCATGTTTTTGTCTTACAAATTCATCAATGTTCAATTATAAGTGGATGCAATCACAGAATGTGTTTTTTTTTCAACAGTAAAACATCAAAGTGTCATAACGTAATCCTCAACCATATCTGACAAAACACTTGAGGAAAATGGAGTTGAAAAGCAGACTTGACCAGTCACGATTAAGATCCTTGACAGGAAAATGTTACACTTAGTACAACTTGCCTGATACAACAGAAAGTCGGGGCATTACAGAGTACAGAAACTAGCCAAGACATCTGGATGTGCATGTATTTCATATGTCAACAATGAAGTCTCAAAGAGCATTTATATTATGGAATGGTATGACAATAAAAGAAGATGCAACTTTTAGTTTGATCTCTTTTATCTAATGAAAAAAACTTGTGACAAAAATATTCCTGCAGAACACATTAACAAAAAGGACTGAGAGTTAGGGGTTTCTCTAAGTTAAATATTAAGTGAACATACCCTGCAAATATTGACAGAAGGCTAACCATGAGCTGCAAAGTGGGAGACTGACTTAAGAATGCAGTATAACAAAAACCTTCAAGAAGGGTTCAATTTCAGAGACAGGCCAGTAATACCAGGAAATGCCAGAATGGGTGAACTTTTGAGGCTACAAAGAGGGGTCAAACATTAACACGGTGCAAGAGAGAGATATTCGCACACAAACACACACAGAGGGAGAGGGAGACAAAGAGATCAGGGACAGAGGGCTGTGTGTGTTGGTTTACCGTTCCTCCTCATTTGGCTTAGCCTGTTTGGATTAGTGTCACCAGCTATAGGCCAGTCCTAAAGCCCGCAGGCAGTCCTGTCACACAGGGTAAATACAACTCTGTGTGTGTGTGTGCGTGTGTGTGCGCGTGTGAGTGAGGGAAAGTATATGGGTGTGTGAGTTTGTGTGTAAGAGAGATAGTGAGACAAAAAAGAGATGCATGCATATGGGTAAAATAAGCCAACATGAAACACCTGAGCAGTGGCATGCACAGACTTTTTTAAAGGCAGTTGCAAAAAAAAAAGGCATATAAAGCACATTCTCCCACTGAAGAGGGCACTACATTTCACATTTTTTCAAGGGCACTTTAGACATTTTATATGTTATACATATGACTAGGGATGCAACGGTAAGAAAATTTCACATCACGGTTATTGTGACCAAAATTATCACGATTATCACTATTATAGCGGTATTGTTGGAGTGTGCTTAAAATGTTCAAAAAAAGTTTAACACAGTCTTGAAATCATTTAAACCCTTTCATAATATAATTTTAACAGTTCTTTTGTGTTCTTTTGTCAATAACTTTGTAATTCAAGGATGTCGAGGGGAAACTGATTGATGACAGTCACCCTGTCTAAAACACAAAGCTGCGGTGAAAGACAAATGTGCGAGATTAAACCTGCTGCAACTTCTCCAGTAAACGAGTGGACTGAGAGACAGAGAGGATTTATAGGAAACTTACAGGATGTCCTATAAGTAAATTTCATTACATTTTTTTCATACAAAAATAAAAGTAAACAATTCTTGCAAGTATTTGTCATTATTATGTTACAAATGCTTTAAACGTGTGTAATAAGAAAACTGAAAACTTTGAACTTTAAACAGTATAAACTTTATAAACATTTGCAAATGAACATGTTCAAAGTTTTGAGATGATCAAAAATAAATCTAACCTATTTTACATCCACTCACACATTTTACTTTGCCAACAGCATTAATGTACATGCTACAGCTCGTTGTTTTAGACCATGTTCAGGTTTTTTTTTGTTTGTTTGTTATACTAACGATAGTCCCTGAAGCAGTTAGCCCCCTTCATGACTCTCATCTGGTCTCCCCCTTCCATGACAGATCCTCGACATCTCTTTCTTTAATATTTCCAAATTACGAGTTATTAAATCCATAAAACACAAACTATGATGGTAAAAAGACGATCTACTGCGAAATACGGCAAAACGCGGCAAATAAACAGCGGAAAAACGGCAAAAATACACTCCATAATAATAATAATGCTGTTATTTACAACCTTTATACATTATTCCCACAGAAAATATTGATAAACTGCCTATAATTCACTCAGGTTTGGCTCTCTGAATCCTCTCTTTCTCTCTCTCAGTCCGCTCGTTTACTCGAAGAGTTACAGCAGTTTTAATCACGTGCATTTTGGTCTTTCGCCGCAGCTTCGTGTTTTCAACAGGGTGACTGTCATCAATCGGTATCCCCTTAGCATCATCTTAAAATCCAAACTTAGTAGCAAAACCTGTTAGTCTGAGCAGGGCTCTAACTGCTATACAGGACTTCTCAGAGGCCAAACATTGCAAGCAGCGCATGTGTGCCTCTGTCTGTGTGAGACGGCTGCTTCACCGAGGCTTTTCCAGGCAAAGAGCAGCATCACCGTGAGTTACTGACACAGTGTGGTGATCAAACACAGTTTAATTTTAGTAGGACACGGTAATGATTACAGTGGAAAATTTTACCATGATTTACCATTTTACCAGTAAGCGCTACATCGCTACATATGGCACATTATATAGCCTTAAAGACAGATTAACTAGACAGACTACTCAAGTTAGTTTGGAGTTAGCATCAGCATCCAAATGAACTGTGTAGATTTAACATTGGACTGTGAAGAAGGGGGTCTGGGGGTCAGATGCAATTTCCTGTATTTTAGTGCATTTTATAACCATATTAGAACCAGCTAATCTAAACTGGTTCTATGACATACAGTTCTGGCACCATTGCAGTAATAATGTTTAATAGTTCTTCTTGGTCCTAATGGTGTTTTGGCGTTCAGTGTGTTTTGCCTCCCTATAACAAGCATTTAGGTTCCCCAGAGGGAACTTTAGTGAGCATTTGTCAACAATTGGGCCATGGGGCTCCCTTATGGCCTAATCTGGGGGGTGGATTTATGTGAAACACATCAAACATGAAGCCATTCCTGCTAAAACGGTCAAATCCCAATTCGACCGTTAACAGTTAAATTGGTTTTATTTGATAGGCAGCTGTTGATCTGGTCGTCTTATACAGGAAATAGTTCAAATACCGGGATACTCCTAATATTATTTACTAGTCCCAGAGGGCATCTGTTTTTCACATTGTTCAAATTATTTATGTATGACTTAGAATCTCAAATTAATTTAGGATGGTATTTTTTGTTATAGACAGAAAGACAAACCGATAGACTGAGAGATGGACTGAGGGACGGACGGACGGACGGACGGACGGACGGCAGACAGACAGACAGACAGACAGACAGACGGACGGATGGATAGAAGGGATGTAACCGTTACCGGTACAATGGTAAACCGTGGTAAAATTTCCCCTGGTAATCATTACCGTGTCCTAGTAAAATTACCATTAAACCGTGTTTGATCATCACACTGTGTCAATAACTCACGGTGATGCTGCTCTTTGGCTGGAAAAACCTCGGTGAAGCAGCTGTCTCACACAGACAGAGGCACACATGCGCAGTTTGCATTTTTTTGGCCTCTGAGAAGTCCTGAATAGCAGTTAGAGCCCCGCTCAGACTAACAGGTTTTGCTACTCAAAATGGACAAAGTCTAAAGTCCGGTTGAAGTTTATCAGAATTTTCTGTGGGAATAATGTATAAAAGTTGTAAATAACAGCATTAGTATTATTATGGAGGGTATTTTTGCTGTTTTTTCGCCGTTTATTCGCAGTGTTTTGCTTTTTTTTGTAGTATATCGTCTTTTTCTGTCATAGGCACTACTACTACTGCGGGGTAATAAAACAAATGTAGACCACTGGGCAGAACAAATTACTGACAAAACATGTTGAAAGGGGAGTTAAAATAACCTTTCTATAGAGGACTGCATTCAGTGTTTTCTGGTTCTCATTCAATAAAGAAATATAGCCCGGATGTGATAAAACTGCCACTGAGGCTGTTAGCATTGATTATAACTTCTGGTGTTGACAACCTGCTGTGGTCTAACTTGTAGCTCCCACCTCTTCCTGCTCTACAGGACTTTGATTGGGCCATGTTACTTTAAAAGGGAGTCCAGGCAAAGACAGCAGCTAAAGTCTTACACAAATAACAACAGATAAAACAGAATGAAAACACAAAATTATTTCAAACATCAAAATCAGCATAAAAGTGCATAAAATGGTCAGATGATAATAATATTATTTCAAGCCTCTAAACGAATGCAATGCTCCAGTTTAAGCAAATCAGACTAAGATGATGGAGCAAAGTAAGAACATTTTGCTCTTGGATAAAATATGACAAACATACAGCTAATGAACATATGCTCAATTACCTGATCTTAACCTCTATCTTAATACAAAAACAACAAAAATTATATCAATTATTTCATACTACTAGTAACCTCATGGCATCATTGCCTTGAACTTATGTTTAGGTTAACATTTTCAAAATGTCTTTTACAATCTTAACATTTCATTGAAAAGCTCAAACAAGTCTGAATAGAACCATGATTGACTTTTATCTTCAGGACTATATTTAGCTCTTACAACTCATTACACTACATTGGAGGCAAAGATCGTTAGTTAGGTCCAATACATGGCACAGAAAGAGAGACAATGAGAAATAGAGAGATGTAGAGAGAGCCAGAGAGTGTGTGTCGGTGTGCATGTGCTTATGTGATGGCCAGAGTGAAATTACTTTGACAGGAGATGTTGCACAGCTTTGTAACACACTTTTACACACAGAAGCAGAGTACTAGGCGGTAGTGTTGATGGCAAGTTTGTCAGGCAGAACAAAACAACAGCCTCAAGTACATATGAGTACTCGAGTTCTCTGATCCTTGGAATTTCTTTTGCCCTATGATATTTACAACTGGCAACTACAACGACAGGCACACAGAATTTATGTAACACGGCATCTGCAGCTCAATGCACACTGATTTGCATCGGCTATGATTCTGTCTAGTTACACTAGTGTGGTAAGCACTACATAGGTTTCTAGAACAGCATTTCCCAAACTTTTGTTGGTAACCCATTTTAGCAAGTGAAAATACCCTAAACTTATAAAGGTCCTCTCATATAATTTGCCATACTGTGGTTTTAGTCTCAAATGCACAGATTCAGATGCGCATTGTTCGTTACAAGGGGCAGCATGATGGTGCTGCAGGTAGTGTGCGGAGATTTTTGTTCTGGCTTATAACAATTGGACAAAAATAGAAGAAAACTTAACCAATAAGGTCGTTACAGATCGACCGCCATTATATATATATATATACTTGGAACATCTTCTGGAGACAGTTCATATTTACTGGTTTTAACTCAACTGTCCACACATTTTGTCCTAAATATGGTAAACAGTAGGGCTGTAATCAACCAAAGAAATTGTTGGTCGACTAAAACACAGCAATTTGTCGACCAAAATCGACCAATTTGGGGGGGGGGGGGGGGGGGGGGGATTTTCCGATCCGTGTGCCACGGGGCGCCCGATCCAACACAACACACACAAGACATGTGACGCCACCCCTCATGTCAAGAAATCCATCCCACAGTTTGCAGCCAGCCAGTGTGTGCGGAGCATAGTGCCCCTGTGAGTGTGAAGCTGTCTATTAGCCACCTGAGCCAACAGACGAGCGCTAACAACAACATATCTGCTGTGTGGAGTAATGCTGTCAGTTCTCCTTAAAATCAAAGCCGAACGGTTTTCGGATATGCCCCCCGGAATAAGGTACAGAGACTCAATTATCCGCCCTTTCGGTAAACACCCTCTCGAAAAGAACACCGTCACACGGGGTAAAACTCTTGACGAAGCTCTGCTGCACTCGGCCGGATGAAAAGCCGACGGCTGAGCCCGCAAATAAGTGGAGGACGAGTGACTAAACTGTATTTCACAGAACACACAGTCTGGTCTTTGATTTTAAGTTTCCCATCAACGGTGTAGAACCAAAAATACTTCCACACAGCTCTCCTCAGAACATACAGAGCTATTTAGTCCGCTTCGTTCGGAGCGGAAACTCTTCACTGAGATGAACAGAGCAGCGGATGTGTCTGAGGGTCAAGCTGCACTCACAGCGCCCTGACATGCTGCTACACTCAATATTTTACATTCAAATATTTATTTACTATTTGGTTACAGATATTTATCCCCATATTCGATCAGCTATTTGAGTATCACAGTTAAAAATTAATCAAACATCTGAAAAGGCACCACGTGAACGAACAACGTGAATATTTTTGTTTTACTATATTTTATTTTGGGGGTAGAGATGTTTACATTTATTTCATATGTCACTTATGAAAGCTGCTGCACTATACTTGATTTGTGCGCTGTTCAGAAACTGCAACCCTTATGGTGTTATTATTTTTTTGGGAGTGTAGATAGTTTAGAACAACAGACACTGTCTTCTTGTTACACATTTTATATCAAAAGTGAGACAATTGATAAAAGACCTGCTACAAGAGCCATACTCTGCTGTTCATATCAAGCAGCCTTCGTCTCTATGAAGATTTACTATATCCTTAGTGTTTTGCACTTCATTCAATAAATGTTGCCATTCAATTTAAAGCCCTTACAGTTGTATGTTTATCTTCTATGTAAATAACTGTTCTGTGGTTAATTACAGCCTCATAATCAAATTTTACACATAATTTCAATAATAATGATAATATTAATATTCCAGGAATAATAGCCCTGGTATCGGAATAGTATCGGTATCGGCCGATACCCAAATTCCGGTATCGGTATCGGATCGGAAGTGAAAAAACCTGGATCGGTGCATCCCTACTGAATATCCAGGTTCCAATGTTTTTCTTGGCCTTCCACGACACCAATGGGCCTCATACCCTCAGAAATAAAATAGTCAATTCCTTCTGTGATGTAGTTTTTGCATTTGGGTGTTTATATGAGGCATAAAATCCAGCGTGAGGGTGAGGGATCCCACCGCTGCAGCGCGGGCAGAGCGCATGCAGTTATAAAACGAATATGCGATTATTAGACTAGAATATTGAAATGCTCTTAAATAAAAATATTGAAATGAACGATAAATACACTAAAATGGTGTTCTGGGACATGATGGGGGTGCTCAGAAAATACCCCCATTTCACTTGATACGTTTCTCGTGATGAAATGAACTGCAGGGGGAAAAAATAAATTGACATATTTGGTCGACCAATCAGAATTTTGGTCGACTGAGCACGCATCGACCGATTAGTCGATCAGTCGACTTGGACTTTACAGCCCTAGTAAACAGAAGGGATAAAGTCTGAATGATTAACCACGTCATTGTCATTGCAGAATGACAACCTGCCTTGAATCCATTTCAAATGACACGAGAGGCAATAACTAAACTAAAGCACCTACAAATAATGCCTCCCCTATGTGTGCAACGAGCATTGTTGTTGTGCAGAGTGGCTGTAAGCTGCAGCCTCTCGGCCAAGAGAGAATGGACGACCTGCTGCTGCAGTGGTCCCTCAATGTGAGCCTGCCTGCTACGCTGTTTTAAAAGTTGTGGTAAAGGCTTATATGTCTCTTCTCTGACATTATCTCCTCTGCTCTGACAGCAAAGAGGGGAGAATCTTCGTTGACTAAGTTTATCAAAGTCAGATAGATGGAGGAAGGTGATGTTCAGAGAATTTACAACCTGGGATGTTTTGTAAATTATTTTAAAATGTGTGATTTAAAATCAAGATGCTGCCGCTTATTAAGGGGTAGATAAGATTTCATGAGTGGGACATGCTGCATGTTGAAGTCTTGGAAATTTTGTTGGAAAAGTTCATCAAACAGACACCTATTAAAAGTGTAGGAAAACACTTTTGATCAAAAAAGAAGTTTAGCATCCAGGTAGGGGAGGGCATGACAACCGTAATGTTCTACCAAAAACCTTACAAATACCCAGTTTAAACTCTATTCATGAAAGCTAAAATATTGAACAGCAACAAGAAAGAAACTTGCTGTTATTTTGAGTTTTTACAATATTATGAGTTTGACTCCATCAAACAAACAAGCAAATAAATAAGTATATAACTAAAGACATTACAGTTTAATGACAGAGGCCATTACTTGTTATGAAGCACAGGATATCATGTATATAAACACAATTCATGTGATTCAGTGAATCTGAGTCTGGCTTTCTGTAAGTCGACTTGTTCTACTTTGGCACCACAAAACTGTCTGCACAGGATTGAAAATCTGTGTATGACAACATATCTGCAGGCACAGATAAACTTCTTATAAGAGAAGGATGTTTCAACCGATTTGAAAGAACCTTATACGAGTATACGAGCTAAAATTTTCCCTTTATTCACATTTTTTGTGATCAGCAAAATTATGATCAATGAGTTTTATCTCATATTGCATTTTTTTCTTGCATTTTTTTCTCATAGACACTAACAGAGAAGGTCAATGGTAAATAAACTTGAGCATGTATAGCTCTTCTCTAGTCTTTTCAACCTGAATAAGGTTTAAGACTGCAATTCTCACTAACCCATTTATACACTTTCACTCACTGGTGGATGAAGTTTCTATGCACCTTGCTTATTATTGCCCTTCAATCCTCTTTCATCTTCAGGACTTGCTGTTTACAAGAAAAATACAAATGATTGTGGATAAATTCTGAGAGGCATCTATGATAAAATACAGAGTATACCGTTTTCAAATGAGAAGCAGGTTTACCAGGATCTGCTTCTGAAAGATGCATCTGCATTTCTTTCCAGTTCATACCGACACTCTGACATGGCCTTTGGCATACAACAAGCAGAGGGCTCAAAAACTATTGTCAGCAAGCCAGTGCTGTAAAAACAACATGTCAACACCTCTTAACACATTACCATTCAAGACAGAAACAACCTCATGTGACAGCTGGGACTGACCAGCCACCATTCAGCTGGGACTGGAAAAAGCCAATGGGACCCACTGTGAGTAATGAATTAGACAGTTCAATAGTGGACTCATCTGCAATGTGTTTGGAGCTGCTAAGATGGCACACCGTCCCAGTGCTCGGTGGCTTAAGGAAAAGATGTCTTTTTTGAAGCTGAAAAAAATCAGATATTCCATCAGAGGTAATATGAGTATTTTTCACAAGAAATTGGACTCTTTTACAGCCTGTTTTAATTCTTTAAACACCTGTTAATCACATAAAGCCCCCCCTCCCGGGAAGAGCTGGACAGGGTGGCTGGGGAGAGGGAAGTCTGGGCTTCCCTGCTTAGGCTGCTGCCCCCACGACCCGACCACGGATAAGCGGAGAAGACAGTACGATACATGTATATGGAAATGTCAAACTGCCACTTGTCAGTGTCGTAATCCCAACAGTGTCTATGCAATACTCCCAAATAAACCTATAAATGAAAAAAAAAGATGGCACACAGTTACAGAGGTGAAAGTAAAAAACTGTCAAAGGGATTCTAATGTGTGAACCATAATAGTTTACACTGTACAATCTATATTGCATTTTACATTTGTATTTAGAATTAGCACCATTTTACTGAAGGTTATTTTTCAATGTACTTCCATAAATTAGAACTAGGGATGTAACGGTTACCGGTAAATTGGCAAACCACAGCGAAATTTCCCACGATAATCATCACCGTTCCCCGTTTAAATTGCCCAGTTACTGAGTTTGATCACCACACTGTCAAAAACCCACGGTGATGCTACCCTTGGCCTGGAAAACGCGGTACTATGTGTGTCTGCTACTCAGTAAAGCAGCAGACGGAGCCGCCCATGCGCAGTTGCGTTGTTTGGCCTCTGAGGCTGAGAGCGAAAGTTATCCCACAAACCTACTACAGTGGAGATTTTTCCTTTCAAAACTAACTCAGAACTAGGGATGTGCGCGACTAGTCTTTTAATCGGTTAACCGCCTACTTATTTATTAATCGTTTAGTATTTTACTAGTCGGTTAAACACTACATTAAGCATCATGCATCTTGTTCTTCACGCCTCTGTGCATAGCTGTCAAGTCTCCCGTTTTGGCCGGGAAACTACCGTATTTTACCCCTCTTTCCCGCCGTCCTCCCGTATTAATATTTTCCCGTAATTCTCCCGTATTAAAAAAAAAACATTCCTCTCCCTCTGCTACTAACTGAGCACTGTCACTCGTCTGGCGAGAAATGCCACCTGCAGTAGCCCGCATGTTTGTTTTCCTCCTCTTTTACTACCAAAGAGGCTAAATGACAAGATGGCTCACTGCGACTATCTTTCTTAACACCGGGGTGCATTGGTTCTATAGCGGATTTAGCGGATTTATAGCCGAGTGAGCATCTGTCAAACATGCGATCTTTGGGGTGAAGATGGGGCCGCTCGCGCGGACACACGGAGAGAGCTGAAGTGATCGTCCTGAAGAGTAACGAGGAAACAAACGCTAATATGAATGATGGCACAAAAGATACGGTTCTTAAGCCGGCTGCCCCAGTGTGAGAATGTGTTGGTTTTAAACAGGATGAACAAGGTGTGAGCTCATGAACACCTACGAGCTGATATGTCGCATTTGTTTGAAAGTAGTGGCGACGAAGATGTGCAGGTGCAGCGGAGCCTTCGTCCTGACAGTCAACACTTACTGAGGCAAAGAACATATAGATAAAAGCCCAAAATGATGCGCTCACAGACAGTGTCGTTCGCTACATTGCAAAAGAAGTGCAGCCCTTCAATACGGCTGAAAAGCCAGCAGTTACAAACGTTTTACAGATAGTACGTCTTGACTGGGAGAAAGTACATGTCACAATTCCTGAACTGTATAAACTACATTTTATTTAGGCCATAGTTTTTTATTGTTGTGTGAGTTTTGTTTTTTCTTTACAGACACAGGGTCTATTTTTTTTTGTTTTTGACTAGTAAAAATATTTTTATTTACATGCAATTTTGCTAAAAGATAGGCCATTTCATTTTCATTGCTTTTTTTCTCTTTTTGTTTGTTAAATTTACAATATTTTTTGTTCAATTTATTTTATTTAAAATATCCTGACCTTCCAATTACAGTTAAATATTCTTAAGAAATGAAAGTTTCTTGAATCGTGCACTAGTCTTAAGTGCCAGAGATTTCAGGGAATTCTATTCTAGGCTACTATGTTGTACGTTTGGAATTGTCATGCTGCTGCATCTAAGTTTCATACCAAAGCAGTATTCATAATAAATGCCATGCATTGCATTGGCAAACGTATCAGAAATGTAGGCCTATTTCTCTTTAAATTGTTCAGCTTTATTCAGTCAGTTGTTGTTACATCAATAGAATTTAAATTAACAGTTTGTCCTGAATGTTTGGGCTAAAATAGTTTCTAACTACACATCTGCATGTTAAACTTTTAAACTTTAAACTGAATATGTGTATTAAATTGCGAGTTTTCTTGCTTATAGACTAGTCGACTAGTCGGCGGGGAAATTAGTCGAAATTCCCATCCCTACTCAGAACTCTGGTCGAATTTTAGATTTTAAAAGGATGCCGAGGGGAAACTGATAGAAGACAGTCACCCTATCAAAAACATGAAGCCGTAGATGAAGAAAAAGACGTGTGTTTCAGAGAGCCATACCTGAGTGAATTATAGGCGATTTATCAGTATTTTCCGTATAAATAATGAATAAATCTTGTAAATAGCATTCGTATAATTCTGGAATGTGTTTTTGAGCAGTTCTTTTGGGGTTTGTTTGCCATGTTTTGTTTTGCCATATTTTGTAATTGACTGCCTTTTTCCATCATAGTTTGTGTTTTATGGATTTCATCAATCATAATTTGGAAATATTAGAGGCGGAGATCTGACAGGGAGAGGGGGAGACCAGAGGAGAGTCATGGAAGGGGACTAACTGGACAGGAATTCCCTCAGGCACTATCGTCAGTAAAAAAAAAACACCTGCACATGGACCAATATAACGAGCTGCAACATGGACACTAATGCTGTAGTAGGCAAACTAAAATGTGCGAGTGTTTGTAAAAAAGATTAAGTTTATTATTGGTCATTGCAAAACTTTGAACATGTTCATTTAGAATTTTTTTTTTTTAGAAGAAACCTGTTTTAAGTTTCAATATCTTTTTTCCTTTTCTTGTAATTACACACCGTTTAAACATTAATAGCATAATAATGACAAATACTTCCTAGAATTGCTTACTTTTTTTTCTCATGAAAAAAGGGTAAAAATGTACTCAAAGGACATTTCCTGATACATTTATTGACAAAAAAGACAAAAAGACCCGTTATGATTAAAATATTAAAGGGGTAAATTTTTAAAGTGTGTGTGAAAGTACTTTTTGAACATTTTTAACGCACTGCAACAGTACTGAAATAATAATGATAACCATGAAAATTTTGGTCACAATAACTGTGTTACAAAATTTTTATACTGTTACATCCCTAATTAGAACTTAAACTGATATAGTTTTATGCCTCTACAATACAACTTCAAAGTATGGATTAGGGTTAGTCCCTGTAGTAAGCCACTTGGACCCTGAACCTATTCCTCCATTTTGGTATTTTAAGGAGGCATGAGTTATTACCTCCGCCAGGAGGTTATGTTTTCGGGAGAGTTTGTCTGTCCGTCCGTCTGTCTGTCTTTAAACAAAATAACTCGAAAAGTTATGAATGGATTTTGATGAAATTTTCAGGAAATGTTCAGCATGGGAAAAGGAAAGAACTGATTCA
Source organism: Scarus forsteni (assembly GCA_036419115.1). Taxonomy (NCBI): domain Eukaryota; kingdom Metazoa; phylum Chordata; class Actinopteri; order Labriformes; family Labridae; genus Scarus; species Scarus forsteni. The sequence goes on along the minus strand of JAZDUH010000536.1, from coordinate 7,518,265 downwards.
ATTTTGGTGTTGATCCAGATCACCTTCTGGATCTGCCATGGCGAAAAATGTGATTTTTGTGAATAACTACTGAACTAAAATAGATATCATTATGAATCCAATTGCTAATGGTATGTTTTCATGGTCAAGGAATCTAAATATTTACATGAAATAAAGGTAGGACTAATATTTATGGTAACAATCACAATATGGGAGAGGACTGTGGTGCTGGCGGAGGTCTGCGTTCACCGAGTGCTTCTCTAGTTATAGGCTAAAATATCATGCTGCACTATGTCTTCTTTGTCTTTATACTTGTATTAATCCTACACTTGGGATACTTTCTGCTGTTTCTTCTTTAGAGTGTCTTCTTTCTGGTCCCCTCTTCTGCATGATTTTGCAATCCTCACGTTTATCATGTCTACAGTCAGATTCAGAAGAGCTTCTCTAGTCAGGTGAATGGTTGTTGTTAAATTGGTGCAATGCTTTTTTAAGCAATTAATGATAATGGTAAATGCCACAGTTACCTTGGGTCCGAGGCCTCGCCCCAGTGGACTAAACAGAATAAGACTGAGCTGTTCCAGCTCTACCAGCTGATTCAAATGGACACTGTATTCACTAGATAGCCAGCCATTTCGTGAGCGCAGTCATTTGGCATCCCTATCAGCCTCCATTCACAATTCTGTCCACAAAGATAAATAGTCCACCGAGTGTGAAAGGCTAAACACAAGCTAACAGGGTGGTCAGACTGCACCATGTCAGCCAAGCATGAAAAGCAGGACAAAACAGCGTAGAGCCACACTTCTGAGGATGGCACTTATGCTAAACCAGAAACTAGAGTTACACAGCGTCACAGTCACAACCTGCTAACAAGCTATCTAGAGATCACATTACAGGATGATGTTACAGAAACAGAAGCATACGCACAGACTGTGTGTGTGTTCTTTTCTTTTTGAGGGTCCCAGGTAAATGTCACCAAGAGGCAGGTGCACAGGCTGTCACACACATACTCCATACTCACTTAAACAAACACACATACACACTGCATCTAGCTTAGTTGCAACAGATTTCAAGCTTCACCCAAAATTTTCAATGTAGTCCTGTAGCCTTAGTCAGGAACAGCTGCTGGATGCATGCAGGATACTGACAAAATGCTAACTCCAGGGCTTAACAAGAAGATAGTCGTCCATCTGTTATGTCCAAACAAATTAAAATCTGCTTCCTCTTTCATTTGTATCTCTTTGCATCCACAGGCTTGAGATAAACCAGAATACCCAATTACTAGAACAAATCAAAAAGATGTTCAACCATGTACATCTCAGTCTTATCTCTTAATCCTTGCTGAAACAGGCTAACTTAAGCAAGAAAACAGTGACTTTAATTCAAATGTGATACATACATCACCAAACTTGTTGGTACCCTTCTTCTAAAGAAGAAAAATCACAATGGTCACTAAAATAACTTGAAACTGACAAAACAATAATAAATAAAAAAATACAGACAGTTAAGTAATGAAAATCAGACTCCGCTTTTGAAATGTGGTTAAACAGAGTCATTGTGAAAAACAAAATAATTAAACTGGTCTGGACAAAAATGACAGAACCCCTAGAAAAGGTTGAAAATGATTTGGCCATAGGGAAATGTTAAACTAAGGTGTGTCCTGTAATTAGTAACACAGGTGTCTTCAAATTTGTACTTAGTCATTACGCCTATTCAAAGACTGAAAAGTAGTCACTGTGCTGTTTGGTATTGTGCTGTTTACCACGCTGAACATGGACCACAGAAAGCTAAGGAGAGAGTTGTTTCCAGAGATTAGAAAGAAAATTATAGACAACACCATCTCCAAACAGCTTGATGTTCCTCTGACTACAGTTGCACATATTATTCAGAAGTTTAAGGCCCATGGGACTGTAGACAACCTCCCTGGTCGGGGCCACAAGAGGAAAGTTTAAGACAAATTGAAGAGACAGTTACCAATATGAATGGTAACCACAGAGCCCAGAACAACTTCCAAAGAGATTAGAGGTGAACTCCAAAGACAAGGTACATCAGAATCAAATTGCACCATCCATCACTGATTGAGCCAAAGTGGACTTCATGGAGGACATCCCTGCTGAAAGCAAATCATAAAATGGGACTGGAATTTGCCAAAATGCATATTGACAAGACACAAAGTTTCTGTAAGAATGTCCTGTGGACAGATGAGACAAAGCTGGAGCTTTTTGGCAAGAAACATCAGCTCTATGTTTAGAGATGCATAACCGAAGCATACAAAGAAAAGAACACTGTGCCTACTTTGAAACATGGAGGGACTCAGTTATGTTCTGGGGCTGCTTTGCTGAATCTGCCACATGGTGTCCTGAATGTTTGCAGGGGTACAATGAAATCTCAAGACTATCAGGGAAGCAAAATCTGCTGCCCAGTGTCAGAGAGCTTGGTCTCAGCCATAGGTCATGGGTCATCAAACAGGATAATGACCCAAAACACCTTGAGCCCTGATCTGAATCCTATTGAATATTTGCGGAGGAGCTGAAACACAATCAGGATGAGACACCCTTGGAACCTGAGACAGCTGGAACAGCTTGCTCGGGAGGTTTGGGCCAAAATACCTGTACACAGGTGCAGAAGTTTGACTGAGAGTTACAGAAATAGCCTGATTACAGCGACTGCCTAAAAAGGTTGTGCAACAATTATGAAGTTAAGGGTACCATTGTTTTTGTCCAGACCAGTTTTACTAGTTTGTTTTTTAAAACAATTCTGTTGGACCATGATTCAAAAGTAATGTCTGATTTTTGTTCGCTAATTTCAGTACATTTTTATCTTTCTGACTTTTGTCAGTTTCAAGTTATGACCAGTGTGGGTTTTTATTTCCTTAATAGAAGGGTACCAACAATTTTGCACACATCCGTATGTGTGCTGTTTGGAGACACTATTGTGTCTTTAATTTAGCTGATCCCTCTCACATTAATATGAGGAACTGTAATGATGATGAAATGGGGCTAAAAGAATTTCCAAATAAGTTTAATTGTAAATGAAGCTCCCTAAGTCTGCAGGCGGTCTACACCTGCATCTGTATGAGGGCCCGCATTGGGGGTTGATGGCTAGTAAGTACAACCATCAGCCAATGACGTGATGGCTCTATAGGTGTGTATCTGTGGTTTTCACATGAAAGCAGGTGGTGACTCTCAGCAGCAGCAGCAGCCTCTGTGTATGAGACGGATGTCAATATAAGAATTTGTTATAAACTGTTTTACCTCAGGTTAATATGACTTTGTAAACTTTCGCAATCCCTGTCCATCAGTATATATTCTCTGTTCTGCAGCTGCATGAAAAGAAACTAATAAGTCTGCAAGGACATCAAGTTGAACAATCAGGGCCAACCTCACCTTTCTAGTTGGGAAGGCCCAGCTCCTGACAAAGGACTAAAACAAAACAAAAAAAAAGCTTAGGTTAAATGCCTGCATATTGCCTATACCCTGCCCCATCCCAGGATCAGGTTATGACCCCTGAAAAACCTGTTTTCTGAGGAAAAAAAAACTTAAAATGAAATGAAAATGAAAAGTTGATTTTTCTAAACAGTTATGATTTGTTATCTGTGTACCCGTGTACATGTGTAGATGCTGACACCCCCATATTCATTACAGAATCAGAGTTTATCTTTTATATATTTTTTAGTTCAAGGTTACTTAAAATACCATGCGAAGCTCCAAACTGATTTGTTGTGATAGTGTTGAAAAAACTGAACCTTATAAAACTGAAACTTTTGCTGCAACTTTTTAGAAAAACTGCCACAACAATGGGCTTTTTTGCAACATCAAAAAAAAAAAAAAAAAAACAGTAGTTCAAAATCAGGGGCATTTTATTGGATAAAACTTGCAGCAAAATTAAGCTTGTTATGCCCCAATGACCACAAAACTTTGCTACCAAATCCTGGAGGGAGTGATATGGACTAATTTATCAAGGCGTCAGACATAACTATAATCTTCATGTGCACTCTCTGCTCTGCATCAGGCCTTGGAAAGCACACTGTGCCAACGCTACACCAAGGTTTGGCACTTTTTTAGACAACAGACTAAAGATATTTCCCTTTTCTGCACAAAAAAAAAAAAACAAAAAAAAAAAGAAAATTTCACCTAACATTGAATATTTGTTCAAAATTAAATCAATCACAGAGATAAAGCCAAGATCCTGCCAAAATAAATAATTATCATTAATTATTATCATATATTATTACTGCATCCAACACTTTGCATTGCACTTGGAGATGTATGGCTTGGATGCATGCTCAGCCATGAAAACCCATCCACGAAGCTCTCTACACGCTGTTGTTGAGCTAATCTGAAGGCTGCATGAAGTTTGGGGTCTGTTGCAACTGACTGCAGAACATTTGCGACCGTGCACTATGCACCTCCCCGCTCTGAGATTTTATGTGGCTACCACTTTGTGGCCGAGTTGCTGTCATTCTGTATCACTTCCACTTTGTTATAATAGCACTGACAGTTGAAAGTGGAATATCTATTTGTGAGGAAATTACAGGACTGGACTTAATGCACAGGTGGCATCCTATGATAGTACCACGCTGGAATTCACTGAGCTCCTGAGAGCGATCCATTCATTCACAAATGTTTGTAAAAGCAGTCTGCATGTGGAGGTGCTTAATTTATACACTCATGGGCTTGGAGGCATCTGAACACCTGAATTAAATGAGATGGACTGAATACTTGGCAATTAAGTGTATTTCAAGCAGAGTGAAAAAAAACTTGAAGAGAAAGTTTCAACTGCACAATAACTGCACTTGAAGGTGCACTGAATAGTTTTGTTAACTATTAACTGGGCATTTCTACCAGCGCTGTTCAGTCTCTCTGTACGTGTTAACCTCTGCCATGAACCAAATTCAGTTTGAGTAACTTCAATACAGTCAGTATACTATACTCAAAACTTGCTTTAATCTGCCCTAACTTTCCTTAATGTAAGTTTTCTCTTTCTTTTATTTAAATCATGGATGGCAAAGATGTGCTTCTCCTTGGTAAGCATCAGTCCTCCACTCCACTATATCACCTACTTTCTCATTTCCTTTCCTCCATTCCACCTCCATTGACAGCAGACCAGATACCCTCTAATATATTACAGTCATTTCTTTTCTTCCCTCGTTGCCTCTTTTGCCCTTCCCTGTGAAAGCTGAGTATTATTCCATGTAGATTAACAGCCTTTATGAGTTGTTACAGTCTCTACCCTTTCCCTTCATTTGCTCTTACTCTCATCTCTCTTTTATAACCGTTTCTCTGCCTTAATCCTCCCTATTTCTCTCATTCTGCTTCTTTTATTCAGTTCTCTCTTTTCCAGGCTCTTTCCAACAGAAGGCAACAGTAGATTCCCTCCTGTGAACTACAAGTAGTGGTATGATTAGCTGCAGTAGTTAAGATGACAGAGCAATCATCTAAACCTATATGGCTGCAGAAAATACCAGTCTTGGGATTTAGAAGAGGCTTTGATCATAGGGATGAGTGCCATCCACTGCTGATCCAGCGTGTGTGCACTATTCATGCATGCATTTGTGCATTGACAATTCTGGAAAATGACTCAAAATCAGAATACTAAAACTACAAAAATATACATTTCAAAACTGTTTCCAAAAAGTTGGGCATAAATTTGCTGCATTTGCCTACTGTAACCACTGAAACTGCTTCTTGTATTTCCTCTTGTTTCAGAGTGTTAATGCCACCAAAGTGCCAACCAAAGCAGCCTTGATCAATTCACTGTCATCAGTGGCAATGATGCCTTTCAACTCGCTCCCTTTTAAATGAGATTTGCAATAAAAAAGAACCCCGGGCCTTTGTATTCGGTGGCAGGAGGCTCCTTCTCCACTCCCTGTGATGTCTGTGCATACACACCATCTCTAGTGTTAGATAGAGCAGATGCTCCAGCAGAGGGGAGCCTCAAATCAGCCTTCATATTCATCCATTTGCATATCAGCTTCCCCTCTTTTTCTCCCTCCCTCCCTCCTTAACCCACGCTGTCAGAAATTGATGATGTGCAATTACACAGCATGTGTCAGTGCAGCTAAACATCAGTTAATAGTTCCAAGCTGACAGCAAAAGGCTGAACAAGAAGAGAGGCCCCAGAGTCACAATTACAGCCCCATGTTTAGTTCCCTGGAGCATGACGCTTACATGCAAGCCACATTAGGCAGAATGAGTTTATAAACATAACCGTCAAAATAAAAGTGCATCTTACAAAATCTACTGTAAAAGATTAATGTGTCATACTGTAAGTAAAAATATAAACATAAATAGTACAAGAAGTTTCATCGAGCTTCTCTTATTGCAAACAAGGACTGTATGAACTTAAGTTTAGATACAAGTGAAATAAGTAAGACTTGTCATTGTTCTGAATCCTTACAGCCATTTTTCACCATTAAACATTTACCAGACAAAAAAAGATACCTCTGTCTTATAAAAGTAAACAAATGAACAGTCAGAATACCTCAAATGTGCAGTACTGACTTGTCTTTGGCTGCTTAAGCACAAAATATTACTTGAGTTGTGTCCCCCTGAAGACGCTCGTGCCAAACCCTCCAGGTAAATTCAGTTGAGGGTTGTCAGGAAAGTTTAGCTTTGACAGCGGTTCAATAGTTAGCTTAATTCAGTTGTCATACTTACAACTCTGCGACTCCACTGTTGCTTGTTCAATGTATGTCCTTTAAATTTTCTGCGGAAGACAAATGAACTGAAAATCTAATCACAAACACACAGTGTTGGCCCACAGACACACTTCAAACACGCTCGCACAGTTAAGGTGCGCCAAGCTGCAGAGCCGTGGCCCGTCTGTACAACCGCTCCACAGCAGCGCGAGCTTCCTCCGCTATCACCTGCCATGTGATAGACACGGTGCGTTCACGAGCGGCTCGTAATCTCCCGGGCGCTCCAATTTGTGCTATTACGGTCATGATATAATGGTGGGAAATGCATGCAACATGTGTCCTCTTAAATTAATATACTTAATTTTGATACTTAGAAGCTATCGCGACATTAAATCCAAATCTGGTTTCTTGCATATGTCTTTAATGATAGCATGAGCGCCTTTATTAAAATGTTTTCATGAAGGGACTATATTGTTACTCGACTGAACTGCTCTAAATGTAGTCTTTCTGACTATAATTCTACAATTAAGTCTGCAAATCAAAGGGGGCTGATATTATCTAGATTTCAGCCGAAAAGTAAATGTACTTAAAAACGTAATAAGTTAAACTATATTTTTCCCACTATACATGAATGTGACACGGTCTTGGCATTTATGATTGGGGCAATTCGTAATTTTTCCAATGCCAGATTTAAGAAATTATTTTATTGCTTAAGAGAAAACTTCAAGGTTTGAAGTAAGTAAAGCTAAACAAAGACAATTTAAAAAATAAACTAGTTATAAACTAGTTAGAGCCCTTAAATGCAGTTGATGTGTTCATTACCCACTGAATATAGCTCAACACTATCATCTAGTGGTCAAATGATGAACTGCTAATACTGACAATAATGGCAGAAATGACTACTCATGACATTGTTAAGTAAAACTTGTAGTTTGTAGTATATCAGTGAGTCATGACTTAGAAAGCTGCCATGGTCTTGATAATTAAGTTTTCCTTTTGCTGGCCCCTTTTACCACATGACGTTTTGTTTCAATTTATTGGTTGGATCTGGAAAGTCTGAAATTCCTCATGTTATCAGAATCAAGATATGCAACCTTAAGTAGTAAGTTTGTTATGTAAGATTTGCCCAGGGGCACATGTGCTGATTTTAAAGTATTGACTCCACTCAGATTTCTTTCTAGTCTGGTGATATGCTTGTTCCTCTGAGAGGTGTATTAGTTAGGTTAGTTACGAGTGTATGTTACGAGTTGTTAGTTAGGTTTTGTAAACTTAAATGTTAAAATTATTTAAAATTATTAAAAACTATTTAATGTAAATGAGAAATATCACCTGCAATCCATTGCAAATGATGAAATGGTAAGTGATTATGTAAGGTTAATTAAAGGGATGAGAAAAACATAAAATCTTAAAAGTAAATTGCATCAGTCATTAAAATTATACGTTTGAATGGTAAAGTTATCTGCTACAGAAGTATTTAGAAGAACTGATACAAAGACCCAATGAAGGGAAGATGTAAAAATAAAATGATGAAATGTATATTGTTAATTTCATCACAATCAATCAGAAATAACTACATGCTTATTGTTATTTTTTCATTCCCAAACAAGTATACAGCATGCATCACACTATGTGTAAACAAATGGGTTTGGAAAACAGCCACAGTTCACTGAAATATTGCAACATCTTCTTGTTAACTGCTTGGAGTTGATACCAGAAAAAAATCAGCTAGCAGGTGTAAATATAACAATTTAAGTTTATGCCTTTTGCATGTGTGCCACGATGTCTACTGTGTGGTGAACTGGGAGGTGAATCTGCTTAACTCAAAACTTGTACACATAGCTATGGCTTTCCTGAAATTCTTTTAATATTTTATCTTTTTTTCTTTTCAAATGTATTCATTTATTCATTCTTTTAGTCACTAAACCATCAATCAACCTATTTATTGCAAAATATCCTGCACAAATGTAGACTTAGATAGCTAAGGCAATGTCACAACTCACAACCAAGATGAGAGAATTGTGGAGCATTAAACCAGACCTTTGTTGGATTGATACAAAATTCAGATGAAAGCAAACTATGGAACAGAATAAGTTAGTCCAAGCTCTGTCCAAATAAAAACAGTACCATGGATCATCCATTCATAATCTACACCACTTATCCTGGAGCCTATACCAGTTGACACTGGACGAGAGGCAGGGTACACCTTGAACCTGTAAACATCCATTCACAGGGCCACATACAGAGACGGACCAGAGTCACCAGTCTTTTGGTCTGCGGGAGGAAGCCAGGAGAATCCATGCATGTACAGAAGGAACATGCAAACTCCACACAGAAGTCCCTGACCGGCCCAGTAATTGAACCAGCGACCTTTTTACTGTGAGGCAATGCGCCGCCATGCCACCTGAGAACCCTGGATAACACTTTTAAATGTGAACTATACAAGCCAAGGACCCTCTATATTTGACATAAAAACTAACATTCAAATACTGTTACAAGAGATCAAAGAAAAAAGCTAAACTTTACAGATAACTTCACACATATAATCACAAAAAAACCTGAAAGAATTTTTATTTAGGCATGATGTATCAGAATAATCAAAAGAGAGGTATATGTGATGAGCTACAGTACTAGTTCACGTGAGTTATTTTTGATATTAGAGAGTCCGAAAAGAATTGCAGGTGATGCAAAAGAAAAAGTCATTTAAAGTAGAAAGACACCGAAAAATGTTTGTTTTCAATAAAAATGTATGCCTATAAAATATATATGTATATATATATTTGTATATATATATATATATATATATATATATATATATATATATATATATATATATATATATATATATATATATATATATATATATATATATATATATATATATATATATATATATATATATATATATATATATATATGTATATATATATATGTGTATATATATATATATATATATATATATATATATATATATATATATATATATATATATGTATATATATATATATACTTTTTTTTTTTGTGAAAACACTTGCCTTTATAAGTAAAATTTTGCTTTTTTCTTTGATCTGTTGTAACTGTAGTTCTGATTGTCTGGTCTTTTGATCTCCTAAAGTAAAATGATCTTTGAATCTTAGTTTTTATATCAAACACAGAGGGCATTTGGCTCGTATAATATGTGTCATCCAAGGCTATCAGGGGGCATGGTGGCACAGCGGGTAGTGCATATGTCTCACAGCAAGAAGGTTCGATCACTATCACTAGTACTTTGAGCTACATATGTTGTATGAAAAGTGCTATATAAATAAAGTTTGATTGATTGATTGACTGTCAGGAACTTTCTGTGTGGAGTGTATGTGTTCTTCATGTGCCTGCATGGGTTCTCCAAGCTTCCTCCCTCAGACCAGAAAACATGTTTATTATGTTGACTGGTCGGTCCAATTTGCCCTTAGGTAAAAGTATTAGTATTTATGGTTATCTGTCTCTCTATATGGCCCTGTGATTGACTGTTGACCAGTTCAGGTTGTATCCCACCTCTTGCCCAATGTCAGCTGGTATAGGCTTCAGCTCCCCATGATCCTGAAAGGATGGCTGAACTATGTACTGGTATATTTTAATATGTATTAGTACATAGTTTTCTTATAAAGATTTTAACAGATGAAATGAAACTTTATTTACCAATTTGTAGATTCCCTTGATAATTAAAGTTACTTGCTCACACACACACAGTTCTGTTGTTAAATCAAGGTCTTTGAGGTGTGTGTGTGTGTGTGTGGGTGTGTATGTGTGTATGTAGATGTAAGTATATGAGTGTACATATATATATATATATACAGTATAAATAAAAATATTTTGGGGGGTTTGTTTGTTTGCTCTCATTGTTCTCTGTTTATATAAAGCACTTTGTGCTACACTTGTATGCAAAGTGCTGTTTAAATATTGATTGATTGATTGATTGATTGATTGATTGTTTGTTTGATTTATTGATTGATTGATTGAAAATGATGCATTGGACCTAAATTACATATATAAGGTCTCATATCCTTCAGAGTTGGTGTGGTGCATTTTTTAAATGTTGTTAATAAAATGTACCTTATTGAAGTTGAACTTTAATCTACATCCCTGCTGCTGATTTCCTCAGAACATATAAGAGGCCTAAATGTGGCTGCTGTCATCACCATATGGATACTTTGCTTGAAAGCTTGTATGATTTACAAATGTGTACTTGCTGAATCACTGAATTATGGACAGTCAGTGCCTACATTTATCTGTTTGGCCTTTAACCCTGGGAGCATTAATAACCACATGATTCTCGATTCTGTTGTAGTTTCTCGGTGCTCCTTTTTTCCAAGAAATGTACACAGTAAACTCACGAAAAGTCACTGATGACATAAATCAATCAATCAACCTTTATTTATACTCGAGAGATCATTGAGGGGCATCCTCATTTATAATGATGTCGAGTCAAGTACAGAGAAAATTGAGAGCACAAAACAATAAAAACAGACAAACTTTAACAGAAGGGGCATTAAAATCATCAGACCTGTGATGATGAATATGACAATAGGTCGCACTTAAATATAACAATTACACGCATAACAGTGGAAATTTAAAATAAGATTTCTAAAAAGCCCAAAAGGTAGAAGCTCATTGATCCTGAGCAGCTCCTGTAGCCTGTTCCAGGACTCAGGAGCAGAATAGGAAAAGGCGGTCTTTCCCAGTTCAGACCTGACTCGTGGGACATGCAACAGGAGCCTGTCAGAGGAGCGTGTATGACACTGATTGTTAAAAGAAATATGAAGAAGCTCAGTAAGGTGGATGGTAACTTTTCTAAAAGGGCTTTATAAATAAAAAGGTGCCAATGGAAATCACGTCTCACCTGTAGAGAGGACCAGCCAACCTTACTGTATAAAACACAGTGGTGAGTGTTAAAAGGATCACCAGAGATAAAACCGTAATGCAGAATGGTAAACAGGGTCAAGTCGTTTTAGGGTTGAGGGGGCTGCATGTCTGTAGATGACATCTGCATAGTCAAGGACTGACATGAAAACAGCATCCACAATCCTCTTCCTACAAAAGCTGGGGATGTTTAATTTATTTCTATTGAAATACCCTACTTTTTGTCTAAGTCGGCCAACAAGGTCATCAATATGATAATTTAAAGTCATTTTATCATCAATCCATACACCTAAATATTTGTAAGAACTGACTCTTTCAATCATTACTCCATTTTTTAAAATAATTAACACATCATTTTTGTCAACTGTTCTTGATCTAGAGAAGACCATCAATTTTGTTTTTTTCTGCATTCAAGACCAAGTTAAGATCAGAGAAATTGTCTTGTAATATGTTAAAAGACTGCTGCAGCATATTACAAGCAGATAGTATATTTTCTGCAAAAAAATAAAGAACTTTGTCATCTGCATAAAGATGAGCATGACAGTCAATCAAAGAACTGACAACATTATTAATCTAAATAGTAAACAGGACAGGACCTAGTATTGAACCTTGTGGAACACCTTTGGTAACGTTTAAAATTTCTGAAAAATAGCTTCCAAGTTTAACAGATTGACGTCTGTCTGATAAATAGCTCCTAAATCAATCACAAGAATTATTATAAAATCCAATATTTTGTAGCTTCTGCAGCAATAGGCAATGATCAAAAACAATCTAATTGAGATAAGTTTTCAACATGACTAATCAAAGAAGGCATACTAGCTGAAAGTTTCCTCATCCAGGAAACCATAAAATCCGATCTAAAAAAAATACACTAGAAATGATTTGAAATACATAAAAAATGCTCCAGAAAGCAGCCCTGGAATTTGTACATCGTACAAGAACATGAAACAAACAAAACACAATTCTTGCATAACTTTCATTACATGGGCATATCTATATAAAATAAATGTTAAGATTCAAGTTCATATTGACATGGAAAAAAACTTCTTGTTTTCTTTTTCAATTGAAGAGAGAGAAGAAGAAAGGTAAAAAAAAACAACAACAACAAAAAAAAAACTTCACAAGGGGTTGAATTGTGTAAAGGGATAAGTCACATCATATATGGGCCATTCCACCGAATTTGTCCAAAGTGCAGGGTTGGAATTTTTTTTTTCAAAGTGTTTTTTTTCCCAAAACTTTTTCCATGCATATGTTGTACCATATCTAAGGTACATATATCTTGTATAGTGCAGTCAATATTCATATTTTAATTTCTGCTTGTTCTTGAAATGTTTTTTCTACTCCCAAAATGTGTCACAACCGAAACAGAGCAACACACTGCAATAAAAGGTTATTATTTTAATCTGTTCATATTGTACTTCCATGCCCCCTCTAAAGAATATTTTTACAAATTTTTCTTGAAGTGTTTTACAACAAAATCAATAAAAATGATATTTTAAACATTTCTCAAAGTTCAATTTCTAAGACTCATCAAAATCAAAATCCAATCTTTTCTTGTAAAATGAATTCCACTGATTATATAGATCTCAGAGTTAATGAGTTATGAAATTGAACATACATTTAATGAATAGTCATCATAAAATGTTAGTTGATGACTCAATATCCTTTATTTTTTACAAAACACCCAGTGTTTCGGTTGTGACTGCACTGTTTTGGTTGTGACTGCACTATTTTGGTAGTGACCACTATATTTTTGTTTGCAAGGTTGTATCATATTCCCTCCACCTTATTGCTTAATATTAACTTCAAACATGTCTTACATTGGGAATATTATGAACACAAATGTTTATAATCAATCAAATGACATTTACTTTGAAGGCCAGCATTAGCCTACTCAAACATTACAACGTATCTACTGTAACATTACTTAAAGGTGCTATGAGGAGAATCTATTACCGGCGACATTAAGACTCTGCTACCCATGAGCACGCGCGGCGACTGTCGTAATGCTGCGTTCCAGTAACCTCGGAACTGGGAGTGACATCATCTCCGATTTATCGGCGTTCCAGTTGAAGTTGGAAAAAAACATGCTGATCTACCAGGCTATTGTTAGCTGTTGTTAGCACGCTCTGTGTTGTTGCATGGAGAATGTGATTATCACTATGGCAACATTTTTGTAAATATAAGTCTAACAATACGATGTATACAGCCGATCTAGAGCAACACACCCCAATCAGAAGTGCAAATAAATTGATTATTACAAGAGCTAAATAACTGTTCACACTGGAGGCATCCACCTTCGATTGTCAACTCAGGGGTGGCGAGGTTTCACCGAGTTCCCAGCAGGAAATTCCCATTTGGGAGACGTTTCAGTTGTAGTCTCCTACTTGGAACTCAGAAATTCCAACTTCCGATTACAACTCGCACCACAAGCCAAAGCGTGTGTTTGTTGTGATGCTAAATGAATGAAACTCGGACCTTCCTCAGAACTCTGCATTGCTTTACAACTTCTTTTTTCAGAAACTTTCAGGATGCAAAGTGACGAGGTAATGTATCTCTTTCTAGTTACGTAGTGGTAGTTTTTGATGTGTGACAACAAGCAATTTTTGGAAAACTTAGTATCGTAGTTTTGTAGCTGGCCATAAATCACTACTTACAGCCTGGTGCTCTAAGACGTGTCAGAATCATATAAATTTGCTCTAGTTTTAATTGTCTTGTTCCTGAAGTTGAGTATCCAGGCCAGTCCAGCCCTGTCCGACCTGACCGGAAGGCTAAGGAATAACATTTATAGATAACCTATTTTGATGCTATAAAACTCATCTTAAAGTGTGTATTTCCATCAGGCATATATCTAAAAGTGAGACTTTTTTGTAATTATTTAGAAACTCCTCACAGTCCCTTTAAAACATCTTTTTATTTTTAAATACACACACCAGAAAGTGTTATGCAAGAACTTTAATGAACTTAAAACAAAAAAAAAACAACAACTTCTTAAGTTGTTTGTTAACATGATCGACACCCTTGGGCTAAAAGTCTAGTTTTTCAAATATTTTGTTTTGCCATATTGGTGTTTTTTTCATTTTTCCCTGTTGCTTTCTCCTGATGCTGTAAAATGAAAAACATGAATCAGCATTATCTACATGTTTTAAGAGGTAATAATGATAAAACATTGATTTAAGTGAGTGGACCATCACAACCGAAACTCTACCATCTGTTTCGGTTGTGACAATTTTAGCAAATTTTAGCTAATAACTAAAAAATGCTACAAAGCACATGGCCAGCAAATGGATGTTTGAACAGGTGTACACCCATAAAAACATAATGTGTTGCATTAAACCTCCAAAAGTTTACCTAATTACAGAGAATATGTGTTTGGTAGTGACAATTAAAAATGTTCCCGACAGATTTTCAGATTTTGGAACACATTTACTCCAAAATGATGAGAGGTAACTACTCACCATGATGCCATGAGGTAGAGGGATGCTGAGTCTCTACCTGATCAAAAATGCAGGGGTGTGGCTAAAAACAGGCTCGACCTATGTGGTAAAACTATCTGTGTTTCGGGAGTGACATGAAAGCGTGGGACAGCATTTTTTGAAGGATCTTTTTAAAATAAAAAAATAAACCCACAATACATCCAAATCTTTTCAATGCTGTTTAAAAGAAATCAACAAGATATTTTAAAAAACATCATTGAAAAAAAATACAAAATATTTTTAAGTGTTATTTTCATAGGTTGAAATTTAGGGCTTAGGGGTTGGGACAACCACTTCCGAATAGAAAGTACACTATAAATGATGATTTTGTATATATTAGCTTATCACTATCTATTTGCTGTCTTGTGAGTTAAATAGATCATAACAGAATCTTAGTAAATATGTAAAGTCTGAATTCTTAATTGTTTTGTTACATAGTTTTTTTTAGTGTGGGACCACAGTTAGGACAAATTCGGTAGAATGGCCCATATATCAAAATTACCAAATGAATTGCTATGCTGAAAATAGTGCTTTCAAGAGAGTAAATTGTCTCAGCCAGTGGAAAAGTCTTTCAGATTGTCAAGTACTTATAGTGCTACTTTAGAGTTCATGGCATGCAAAGCTTTCAGATATAGTTTGAATTCATTCAAAAAAGATTCAAAAATAGGGAATGAGCTTAAAGCTTTGTTTTTATGAATGAAATATTTTGCTAAACACAAAATCACATTTCTAAAGAGTTCATCATTTTTATTTTTCAGTAAAATACCAAATATTACATTTTCTTCTCTTATACATTTAAAGGACGGGATTTTTTGTTTTATCCATCTATTAATGTCCATCCAATATGTATTAATAATATTACATGAGAAGAACATGTGGTTTATAGTTTCGATTTCATTTTTGCAAAAAGAACATGTGTTATCTTCAATGTTGAAACGGATTCTTTATAATTCTTTACAGGGACAAATGTTCATAATTTTGAAATGTGTTTCTTTTGTTTTAGGGGGTATAGGGAATTTCAGATACATTGTTCTTAACTTGTTCATGGAATTTTCATGAAATTTGTGCAGAATATTATTGTCAATATTTTTAAAGGGCAACATTTTTTTTTCAGTCAGAGATGGTCCGGAAAGCAGCTGCACCTACATTTTATTTCCTGAAATAAGTTGTAGACGGACATCAGCAAAGTAATAACAGCGACACCTACTGCCCTGAGGCGTAAATCACTTCAACTCTCGGAAACAGTTGGTCATCTTTTAAGTTTATACTTCATTCTGCCAATGTACAAATACGTCTAGAAAAGGAAAAACTCTATGGATTCAACCTCTCAGGTGACTCGTATCAAAAAAGGAATAGAGGACAATAAGGGGCGGGGTCAGCCTGTACCGTAAACATACCAGGCTGATGACTCGTAATGCAGCGCTCTCCACACGCAGTCTCACACATAAGTAGCCTCTGCCTCTATGTTACCCTGCATTTCATTGGTGAAGAGGAACGTCAGTCATGGTCTCTGAGCAGAAACCTGCATCTGATTGGTCAGAGGCGCACCTCCGTCGGCTGCTCGCGCGCCATTGGGTAAAAAACTAGGTTAGTGGTCCGACAGGCATGACGGTGAAGAGAAACTGGGTCAGCGATCGAAATCGTTTATGTCACAGTTCTGTGGGTTGCAATTACAATTTACCACCGGCTTTCAATGGACAGACTGCAGTCACCGGACCTACAGTAAGTGAGCTTTTATCTCGATCCGTTTTATCCGGACTGCGCCTCGGTGACGTTGCTGGTTTTAAGCCGCGGTGGTTCTCGTCGATGTTTTCCCAGCGCCGTGGTCATGTCAGTGTGGTTTTCTAGAGCAGGAGGAGGGACGAGAGCTCGCTGGCCAAGTCTTGACAGTTAGCATTCCTCAGCTAGCAGTTGCAGGTCGGGATTAGTTAAAGAAATCTGCTGTTTCTGATAAAGCGAAGCCTTCACATATGTGACGGTACGTTCAAGTGTTGGCCGTTAACGCCATGGCTTTCAGGGGGCTCGCGCACAGGTAAGCGTTTTTACATGGTGCTCATTGAATGTTAACATAACGTGACCCGACTGTGATCGACTACAAGAGCACTGCTAACACTTGCTAACACGCTAGCGATGTAAACAGGCCATTGTGGGTATTTCTTCGATAGCATATACACCAGTCTGCGGTCACTTTGAACCCCACTGTCATGCCACTGAAGCGGTCCAGAGACATGTGTCCAGACACAGGCGGGGGCTTTTGAGACACTGGGCTGCTCTGTGGTTATGAAATATCGAGATATGCTGTTGGCATTGGCAGCGGAAATGGAGCGGCTGCTAGGTTTCTGCAGTGTCCGCAGTGGTTGATCCTTATTGAGCTTTGGCTGTAGGTGATATCATACCTGTTGGTGATAAAGCTGAAGAGCCAGGCTTAACCGATCTGAACTTTGTTATTTTGTCTCTGGTGCTTTTTTGATGGTACTCAAGGGTGTGCGATCATGCCATAAATAATTATTATTCCTTATACCGGTTTGGTCATGTTCTCACATCTGAGTAACAGAAGTGTTATCAGTAGTTTATGTATTAACTGTCTCATAACAAAAAGACATCCTTTGTGAACTTCAGACTTGGACTCTCAAGTAGTTTTACTTCTTACTCATACACAAGCAGTAACCTACATTGTTTATCACTGCTCATCACTGCTGCCACGAAGACACTTGATTATGACTTAGCTGTGATGATCAGCTGATTCAGACACAGTTGATCATGATAGCGAAACGGCAAAGCAGTAATTACCACATACAGACCCGTTATTCAATTACACAAGAAGGAGTAATGAAACAGGGGAAAAGGTGCATTTTAGAGAAAATAAAAGATTGACTTTAGAGATTGAATACTTGTATCTGCAGTAAATTAACCTGTCTTCCCATGCATCACCATGCTTATTGTATAATTTCCCCTAAAATGCTAATGGAGTGAGCAAAGCAAAAAAATGTATATATGTGTATATATTAGGGCTGAACGATTTGAGAAAATAATCTAATTGCGATTTTTTTCCCCCAGTATTGCGATTTACTCTGCAATTGTTTTAATATTCCTCATCTTATATATTCTTAAACAAACATAAACAGTAGATCTTTTTATGGTAAAACCAATATGACATTAAATTAATCTAAGGATAAAAGATTTGAGAAAAAGTG
Source organism: Scarus forsteni (assembly GCA_036419115.1). NCBI lineage: Eukaryota > Metazoa > Chordata > Actinopteri > Labriformes > Labridae > Scarus > Scarus forsteni. Next base: position 7,500,083 of record JAZDUH010000536.1, on the reverse strand, counting down.
GAGGAGTGAAGAACAGAAGCAAAATAGGTATGGAATTGTAAAAATGGTATGAAAGCGGAAAAAGGTTAATAAATAGGTGCAAAATAGGTATGACATTGCAAAAACAAATCCAAAAGTGGCTTAGGAAAATTTATTATGGCAGCAAAATCTGGAATTAAATTTGAAATTAAATTTTGAAAACCATGTAAAAATGCCAAAAAGGGTTCTGATAGTGGCCAAAAAAAGATGAATGGGGGCAAAATAGGCATCAAGTTGTAAAAACGGGGTTAAAAAAAAACTAAAAATGGTCCAAAAGCGGGGAAAAAAGTGGATGAATAGAGGTAAACAAAAAAAAAATAGGCATGAAATTGCAAAAAACTACATCACAATGCCAAAATGTTCAACACATTTTGGTCTGAAAATATTGAACCTTCTGTGATTTGAAAATTGTAACAGCCATATTGCGATTTAATCTAACTTGCAATTAATAGTTGTTGTTCAGCCCTAGTATATATGTATTTTAGTATTAAGAGAGAGAGACCATTGTCAAGCTATGGTGTGATAAAAGACATTGGAATTTTTTAATTAGTATCCCCAATGTTTAATTCCACGTTTAAGATGCAGTCATCATTTTGTTGAGCCTTCTTTTCCCTGAGTGGAATATGTTGTGGTCTTTCTAATTGTGGCAGTTTGTTTTTAGAATTTGCATTGCTTAAATGTTGACTCTTTAGATGGTTTTTTTTTTAAAAAGTTTATTGCAGGTAATGTGTTGTATATTTCACTTGATTCTGTCACCTTCACAGGAGATTCACTTTTCTTTTCTTTTTCTTTTCTTGAGCTGCAGAGGTGTGTAGAAGCTTTCACATCATCCGTGCATGGCAAGGCAGTTTTTTTGTAGAGTACCTTTCAGCAACAAGGCAATTCAAAGTGCTTTACACAATAAATTTAACACTCAGTTAAATGAGGGAAATTAAAAAAACCTTCATTCTGAAGACATGTAAACAAAGAAAATAAACAAATTAAAAAATGAGAGGGAAATTGCATACTCAAAAAGCTTGAATGTGGAAGAAATATTTTTGATTAAAACTCCAAGTTAAATCGTTACATTTTAGACACTTGGCTGTTTAGACCTCGGCAGGTGAGGCTGCCATGTAAATTGGGTGGGCAAGTTAAAACACATGCCAGTAATTAGCCATTTGACCATGTAGGAAGGAACATGGAACTTAACCACCATATTGTGATTGGTATTCATCCCATTTACACAGACCACCCTGCTCAAGAGAAATGTGCATGTCTTTGCCATGCTAGATGACACATCAGCCATTAGCTGAAAAGAGCTTATTTAATGGGAGAGTGAATCCTTCAATAAGTATCATTTTGATTCAGTTCTGTTTTAGGATCACAGATTGATTTTAAATGAGTTTTTGATTCAAACAGATTTATGATTTTCAGTACATTCCCCTTTTTGTTGTATAAAGGTGTTAATTTCAGGATCTGCTCCTGCCTGTAGTCCACTAAGTGACACTTGATAATATTATTTGATGAAGAAGCTCAATAAAATGTATTAAAGATAAAAACTTGTGTGTTTGTTTTCAACACTGTTTGAGACTGTCGGAGTCTTGGTAACTGAGAGGGCGGTGACTGAAAAAAAAAGTCAGAAGAAGAAGAAAATGGAAAACTTGTTTGGTTCCATATTCAAAGTTATGCTGTGAGATAAACGGCCAAGTTTTACAACGTAGAAAAGTTAATTTCTTGCTTCAAAAGGCAACACTTACTCACATCTTTGTTTATTGTCTGTGAAATTTTTACAGTCTATATGTCACAAGCATTAACTAGAAGACATATTGAGTTTAGATTTAGTGTTGCAGTATTTGTTATCATACAAGGACTAAGAGGAAGTCCAACAACACAGTTATCATTGTTCTGTATTGCCTCATTCACACTTCAGCTTTGCTCTGACTGATGGCGATTGACCCCACCTGAGGAACATGATGATCGAGACCACAAGATTACATGATCATGACAACAGGTTATGTTGCCTACATGACCTGATGTTGCATCATTAATATCTCCAGATAGTTCTGTTAAAAAAATCTGGAAACTCTTAGTGCTTATTTTTGTTCAATCTGCTTGGCAGAGTTTGCCCCAAGGGTGAAGCAGGTTCCACTGAAAATGGACTTGCTATACTTTTCTAGGAAAGCAGCGCATGGTGCACAACTAGCATGTTACACAGCCAGACAAACCAGACAGACCGCGATATGTTTTCAGAACGCTCCCTGCTGGATCCTGGTTTCAAAAGTTTGAATCAGGCACTCCAGGCACCCCTCTTATATAAACAGGAGGTGAAAATGCAATGAAAACTCTCTGTTTAAGGCTGAAAACGAAGCTGTGTAAACAGTCCCATAGACTAGAAGATACTTCACCTTCTGGAGTTGGTCTTGCAGCAGGTCTTTGTTAGAAAGATTTTCTATAGTATTCATACGACTGCATTGGTGTGTTGGTACCATCCTAAAAATACTCAACCTAAGTGACAGTTTGTAGTTGTTGACTGGTGGCTGCTTGCTAAAACATGCCAGCCACAGTAGTATACACAAATGTGACTGCAGTCTAGCCAGTTGCAGCTTAACTAGGGTCTGGTCCAAGCTTGAGCCAGCCCTAATAAAAAGCTTTATCAAAAAGAAAAGTTTTAAGTCTACTCTTAAAGTTTGACAGGTGTCAGCCTCCTGGACAATGACTGGTAAAGTATTTCAAACAAGAGGATCCCAATAACTGAAAGCTTTACCTGCCATATACCTCTAAAGGCAACCAATACTACGAGCTGGACTGCTTTTTTGGAACCTAGCGTTCTAGAGGGGCCATACAGCACTACAAACTCTATGATGATGCCTGACCACTGGGAGCTTTGTAGGTGAGAAGAAGAATCCTGAATTCTATTCTAGATTTTCTAGGAAGCCAATGCCCAGAAGCTAGGACAGAAGTTATGTGATCTCTTCAGGTTTTAATGAATGCACATGCTGCAGACTTTTAAACCAGCTGACGAGACTTAAGATAATTGCTAAGGCAGCCTAATGAAAGAGAAATACAAAAGATAGATAGAAGTAACAGAAGCATGGGCTAGTTTTTCAGCATCGCTTTGATACATGATATTTTTGAGTTTTGTAATGTTATGAAGATGAAAAAGTGCTGTCCTTGAAATTTGCTTTGAACTTCGTTGAAATTGGAAATAAATCCTTTTTTTTGTTTGTCAAAATGGCTAACTATAACAAAAATAAATATCAGTTATATTCAAGATAAAATGCTGTCTTTTGTGAAAATCACATTTGATTATGAGAAACACCTTTAATACTTCACTTTCATCGCCTCATTTATCACTTTGCTATACATTTACTATTCCATAATGCTCCCTTATTAATAAAGTGTCACAAAAAAAAGTTAATGTATCAAAAATATTTTAAAATGAGGACCACATCATATTCATAAATATGTACAAATTCGTGTGTGCTTCACATTTTAGCAGAAACCTACTTAAACATGTGATCCCTGACATTACTTTTCTTTGCAGAGCTGTTATCTGGGGGTCTAATGAGTAACTTAAAGGAGTCATCAAATGTTTTTTTTGATATTAAACATATCAGGATTAGGCTGTCTAATGAGCAAGTATTTGGTTTAAATTGAGAAAATAATCCTAAAGTCAGCCACCTTGGGGATCTGAATCAGTCCAGGTTCCCCCTTTGATCTGATGGTGCATTCACACTGAATGCGACTTGGGCGACCAAGGTTGCGTTACCCACCCAAGTCCTGTTGCCTGTATATAGCTCATTTTGTCACCTTTGCGTCTCTCACTCATGTCATGCCTGCTCGAGTTTCACCAGGATCTTATATAATAGAAAGTATTAGCTGACATTATTCCCTCTGTACCCTTTTCACTCCCCTACCAACCACAAAACAGTGCAGCTGCTGGCCCTACAGCAGCATCGTCTGTCAGCTGGACCTTGAGTAGGAGTTCTCTGCTGTCCCGTCTAGGTGGAGCTAATGCACTCACTGCCTAATGTTCCCACATGGACGGGGATTGTCCTGATCGTGGCTGTACATTGACTTTGCATGGAGAGAGGTTGATCAAGTTGCGTTCAGAGTGAATTCATCTTAAGGGACAGGAAAGCTGTATAATTATGAGCTCTGAGCTGATTGTCTGATTATGCCTGAGAGAGGAGGAGGAGGGGTTCACAGGCAGAGGGGAAGAGCTACAATGGCGCTGAACTCAATTGCAGATCCAGTATGGACAGATGAAGAGAGACCACAGTGTTGTGTAAATGCTGCTACAGGGCATGTGTCTGGGTGGTGAGTTGTGTGTTGAACACATTTGATAAAATTCATTCCCCACATGTTTTACCTCATCAGTATGCTTTTGTCACTACATGAGTCATTGGTATTTGGGCTTCATTGTTTTATTTGGGCTCACTTGTACTGCAGGGGTCTATAGCCTAGCTTGGTAATGTTTTTGAAATGATACAGACAATAGAAGTCAGTAGATACCTTTGAGGCCAGCAAGACATTACAGCCCCATCTGAAAATCATACGGTCTTGGATAGTTCAGGGGATACAGAGAAGTCATGCTAACGACCATTTAGACAAGATTTGTGTTCACAGTCCTCAGTTACTCCCCCTGTACACTACAGATACAGATACAACATGAAACCCTTACTGTTTGTTTTAATATGTCACGGTTCAGTCCCCACATTTATATCATAATTTTCTTTAGCTTTGGCTTAAAATATGACAATTCTAGTGTTTATTGTGGCTGATGTAGTATGGTACAGTATCCATATCTGTATCACAAGTTTTTACTTTTTTCCATTGATTGAACCACCATCACTCATATCATACATCCATGTCTACATATACATGTTTAAGCAGCCACAGGTGGTTGTGATGCTGCTCTGAAATACAACGTCCTTGAACAGTTGTCTTCTTACTGACACATTGGAAGTGTAAGATCCTTTTCTATTATCTGCTAACTGTACTGTACTTGATGCTACCTCTGCTAAGGGGGCTGTTTTTGTTTTGATATTGTTCAGATAAATGCTTCTATATGTTTAAATCTACCCTGGTAATGTAATAGTGAGGTTCATCTTGGTTCTACGGTATTTTATCTCCTTAGGTTGTTAAAAGAATGTAACAATCTGCTGCTGAAACATCACACGGGCCTGAAAATGAAAAGTAGTTCCTGTTAAGAAAAACAGTCAAAGAGTTTGTGTTAAGCTGTTACGGTAAATGCCCTTAATACACATAAAAAAGGTAAATAAAACTCATCAAATCTATCCAGGACAGATCCAGAAGACTAAACCCTGAGTTTACTAGAAAAATATATAACTATGCATAGTGTGATATAACACATTACTGTACATCATACCTTACATTAAAACATATTTAAATGGAATTTTTGTGTATGCTAAATCTTTCTGACTATACTATAAGGAAAATAAGATCTATACACTTGACTGTTGATTCAAAAACTGCTTTATTTCAGCGGGTTAAAACAAAAACATTCACATTGAGACAAATATATCGTCCATTATGTGAGTGATCCCAAAATGAAGAAGCTCATACAGGCAAGAATAGATCTGCACACACTAATGGGCCCGCTGAGCAACAAGAGATTCTCTATCAAACACTCTCTGATTTTCAGTAGTTGGAAGTAGAACTACCAAGACATTTTTGTGAGCTGGTCTTTTTGATTTGCAGGTCAAAAGAGCAGAGTATTGGACTGGCTTTTTTGGAGCTTGAAGGGTCGCGACTTTGATGATGAAATGCTGATGGAAGATGTTTGTTTTTGGCAGCATCGCACTTAACTCTGAAAGGAGGCAGCGTCATCTTCCATGCTAGCCTAACAAACTTGGTGCACTGGTTTGATGCTATTTAGCAGCTGATCAGTGTATTCTGTGGAGGGACACAAACAGAAGTCAATGAAATAATGTGATATTTTGCAGATTTACTTCCAACTTTAAGTTTTAATTTGTCTGAAAAGATAAGTAATAAAAAGGGCATGCTGCAAAGTTTCTCTGCCTGTTAACATACATTGTGGTTGTGTTTGAGTTTTACCATTACCCTTATAGTACCCTTGGAGATGTTTAAAATATGGTATTGTTAGCCTGACCTTTTATTGATAGAAAGCTCTTATTGAAAATGGTTATACAAGATGTGCTTGTGCTTAATGACCTATTAGATAACAAGAAAGGGTTTTACCGGATGAACTTATCAGTAGTATGCTGTAAAAGATTAAGTTTACCTATTCAGCTAAAGTCTCTCACTCACTTAGAATCTGCATGTTGTGCTATGTGGTGGACACTGTTGTGTCAAATCACCTTTGTTCTAAGCAAAATTATTTGATAGATCCCTTTACATATGCTCATGTTTACATATAATAGATAGATAGATAGATAGATAGATAGATAGATAGATAGATAGATAGATAGATATGAAAGAGAGTGAGTGTTAGTTCTAACAGTATTGCTGTTTTCTGTATCTATTGCCTATACATGTAACAAACATATTAATGTCATTTTAAAAAAATAAGTAGAATTAAATCCTAAAAATATAACATTTTTGTTTTGTAGATTTTATGGTATACTTTATACTCTTATATTTTTTGTTATTGTGATTATATGGTAATGTTTTGTGCCAGGAACAGAAATGTTACTGTTAAACATACTGAAGTTCAGATCTGACTCCTTCGCCTTCTGTGCAATCTTCACAGTGTGAACAGTAATACACACTTGTAAAAGAGCTTACAGCTTAGGTGATCACATGATCACGTGTGAAATTGCAATTTTGATCAGAAAAAATGATTAATCGTTCAGCCCAAATATGCTGCAATCCAAGCAATGTCTTTTTCAGGATGTCCCTGCTTATTTAAGCAAGAGAATGCCAAGCCACATTTTGCAGGTGCTTCAACAGCTTGCTTGTTGTAAAATAGATGGGGTACATGACTGTCCTGCCTTACAGTCCAGACCTGTTTTGCATTATGAATCACATAATACAGCAACAGACAACCCAGACTGTTTAGCAACTGCAGTTGCTCATCAAGCAAGAATGGAGAAGAATTCCCCTACAAAACTTCAACAATTAGTGTCCTCAGTTCCCAAATGGTTATTGAATACTGTGATCTAACACAGTGCCCCTGTCCCGCCGTCGTGTGTTGCAGGCATCAAACGCAAAGTCGGTGTAGGTCAAAAAGGATTTGCAGATCATTGTTTTCTGGTGAGGTGGTACTTGCACTCCTCTGGAAATGGACCTAGATGAATGGAAATTTAATGACAGCCTTTTTGCATTGATGCATTGAAAAAGCCTCTTAACAGAGTGTGGATTTTAGTTATTATCTGCAGTTTGGATATATTTGGATTAGTTCTCCAATTCAATCTTCCCCTATAAAAATGGTTATATTAAATACTGGTCAAGATGGAAATGTTCTTGATTTATGAAATTGGACATTTAAGATGCTGCCTGGATCTTTCTGCCCTTCACGGAGGAGCTTGCTGGCTGATTCCATGCTGTGTGAGTGGGTGTGAAGTGTAAAACGGGAAGAAGCTGAATGGCTTGCTGACTCACTGATGAAGTAGAAGTAGGTGGTGGATGGAAATTAAGGCTGGCTGGTTTGGAGACCATGGAGACTGACTGACCCAGTTTCCACTCCAGCACCAGTTCCTTTCAGTGTTCAATCATGACATAGTGGTTTTCCCCTTCTCGCCCAAAGCTTTGTCCCAGTAAAAGAGCTTACAGAGCCTGTCCTGACCTAATACTCTGCTGCCTGCTACTTAAACAGTGCTTCTTTAGATTTTCATTTTATGTCACTGAACATTAAACCAAAGGTGCCCCACCAACAGGAAGTAACAGTTTCAGTTAGGCCTTTTTCAAGTCTACTTATTTTAAACATAAATGGTTTCACATTTTGAACTAGTCACAGGACAATTACATCCAATTTTTAATGATATTTAAAAATGATCCTAATGAACGAGAAATGGGGCTGAATATATCATTTGCATTTGTAATGTTCAGACGCACAATAGTCCCATCAGAGGATGTGTAATGTTTGTCCCATGTCTCAGTGTTTAATGAAGGAAACCAAACCCCACGTTTGTTAACTTGACTATCTACAGTAAAAGTCTGCCTCAATAGTTTCCGTGTGGTCCACAACAAGCTTTTAAAAGTTGAAATCATGTGGATGCTAAAGGAGAAACGTCTTGAAAGTTTTTAACAGAGTAGTGTGTGTGAGTAAAAAGACAAGTTATAGATCCTTTTAAATTGATGCTCATAATCAGCCATAGCATAAATCTGGAAAGTTCCCCTAAAAAATATGTTGCAGGAGGAATAATATCTCATAATATTGTAATATGAGGGTGACATTTAATGGTTGTTTGTCGTCATATTTGAGCCCTGATGGACTGATGACCTTCACAGGGTGTTCCCCTCCTCTCACCCAGTGTCAGCATTGACTCCCATCTTCATCTGCCAACATTTGCAAACAGCATTAATGCTCAAATTATACATAATTAAGCAAATCATATTGCCTCAAGGGGAGTCACAGCCATGTAACAATCTCTGCAAGTTTCTGGTAATTGCTAAAAAGATTGATAATTTTCATAAGACAAATTTCATTTTAGGAATTTTTTTGACAATCCATCAACTTACTAGACAATAGTAAGAATGGAAAATAAGCCCACTTGATACTGCCATTTCAGCATGTAATATCTACTCCTCTGTGACATTTTGTCTCCACTGTTAATGTCAATGAGACAGAAAAGGGGGAACAAGTTGACTCCCTCTTTGTTCCTTCTCCAGAGGTAGTAACAGAGGTATGATATTGGAGAGGGAAGCACACAGACTCAGCGGGAGGCTGAAGAGCTGTGAGTAAGCATCTCTGTCTTTGTGTGTATGCGGGGGCATTTGCCACATCGTGCACATTCAAGCTTGTATTTCAACATGATTTGTCTAATTATCAGAATTGACACAGGTAATGCAGTCTCACAGAATTAACATGAATGTCTCTAAGTGCAAATATCGCATAGCCTAGATGCAGCGCTTTGCGATAAGACACTGTGAATTGGGCTATAGACATGTTCAGTCTTTTTCTTCTTTTACAGCATTTTTTTCGTTCTTGTACAGTTTAGGGTGATGTTGTTATTAATGTTTCAAAACCCATTTAATCAAACAATTCACCAACATCTTGTGTCTAACTGACATGAAGCAATGACAAAAGGAATGCAGAGAAAGGCATAGAAGGAGGTCTTACTGTTAGAAATACCCCCCCATAAGAACTGAACAACAGGTCTAAGCATTGTGTGAAAATGAAGCTAGTTTTGCATCTTGAAAAGCCACCAGGAAGTATAACAAGGCTGTAAGTTCATGTTCAGGATTGAGTGATGGGCAGGCTGCAGACAGCAGGCTCCATTGAGGCTCCCTTGGCACACTGTTGGTGTCTCTTGATACATGCACACTCCTTTTCTGTCTCTAGAGTGTACTACAGTCATATGTAGTTCATGACTCAAAATCTAAGGGCCAGTTACAAAAAGAACAGATTGCTCCTGCTAATAGCGCCATCATTTGTGTAGAAGTAGTTCATGCAATCTGCCCTGTTTTAGCGTCTTATCCTAAAAAAAAATTGCTCTGATCATATGCTGGTGCTACCACGCCCACATTTTGGTACTTGAGCGCACTTTGCGCCTCTGATTTGCAATAATCTGCATGGAAATAATGGTGACTTGTCCCTGCAAACTTCGAGAAGATTGACGTCTCCTTTACACTGAGCAGGAAAAACCAACAATGGCACAAGAACAATATGCAGTTACAGCGAGGCACAAGATGCAAATTTGCAGCCGTTGCGAGTCGTTCATGTCGCTGAAGTGCTCTAGCAGGTCTAAACCAAAACATTTCAGACTTGAGAGCACAAATGCAGGCAAGTCATGCAGAGATGATGGAGCCATGAGTAGGATTGCTGCTGCTCTTGAGGCCAAAAATGCTTCTATTGCAAGTTGTGGGGAGGGGGAGGGGAGTGGGGAGTCGGCCTGAGAAAAGCCATTGAGAAATAGGAAATTTGTAATGGCCTTATTTAGCCTTATTCGACTTTCACGTTTTCTTGTCATTTTCATATGTTTCCAGAAATGCTTAAGGCTTTATATGTTAGATTTCTTCTGTTTATTAAATTTTCCTGATGACCTGAAGTGTAAAAAAGGTTATGGTCGACTTATAGTATACTGTCCGTTCCTTTTTTTTTCATGACACAGCTGTGATTGCAAAATAAACAACTCAGTTTGGAGCTGTCCATAGTCCTGAATCATTTATACTGACCTATTAACATTAGAGCAGAGCTGTCTGTGGTCCTGTCCTTAGGTCAACATAAAGCCCACTGTGACCTACCACCGAGGCTATGTTTACACGGACACTCTCTGAAAGATTTTTCTTTTGCGTGTTCAGAGTCAATCCGCGTTCGGCTGGAGATGCTGGAGACGAATGAAACCGCTGCAGTATGCATGCCAGTTCATTAGATGGCGGTGTAGGTCTGCAGAGAGGCAGCACTGCTACAATACACGTACGAAGAAGAAAAACTTTTCACAAACAACAATGGCTGGTTGACGCACTAAGACGCAGGAGTTTCTCTTCTGAACAACAAATCAGTTCAGACAACAAATCTGTCTGGATAGTTTTTTCTGGATAACAAACCGAGTACGGTAAGCGGCACAAACGTTACTCGGTAGACGGCCGAAGCTGTTGTCCCTGGTATGTGTGCACAGCCCTCATGTGAAAGAGTACTGCGCATGCTGTGACGTCAGCATTTCACCCTGAAACGCTCTGATATGGCTTTACACGGCGCTGCATGGAGAGTGTATTGAAAACTCTCCACTCTGGAGCCTGGTTTCAAAAGTTTGCAGATTTAAGGACTCCAGGTTCCGTTGCCATGTAAACAGGAGGCCGAAACAATGAAAGCGTATCAAATTTGACTGTTTTAGGTCTTGTGTAAACGGCCCCTGAGGCTGCTGAGTAACTAATGTCAGGATGAGAAGTTGAGTGGCGTTTATTTTTCGGACTTGTTTGGGTATTATCCCCTTATTTGGTAAAGCATTCTGCATTTAGTGGATGATCCTTACCTCCAGAGACACAGCCACCAAGTGTATAAATGTCCAAATGTCCAAGTATTAATTGTGCTGCTTTAGCAAAAAAAAAAAATCTAGTGATTTATTATCAACACAGAGTAATCCAAGGCCCATATGTCCATAGGCCTTTGTTATTGAAACAACCAAAACAAATGCAAAAAATACAGCTCAAATGACCAGAATGTGGCCACGGGGGTCATAGGGGTTTTTAAACAGACTGTATTGACAAATTATTTTTGATTACTTAAAAATGGTGGACTGGCTGCAGAGATCATGCGGCCTGGTGACCGCTATCTGCAAATGATTTCATTGTCACTTAAATGAAAAAGTGATACTCTCCTCCAATAAATCCTTCCTTGAAATTAGAAATTGTGGGGATTTAGAACGTGGGTCTCACTGGCGTTAAATAGCACTACTTTACTGCCTGTGGCAACGATTGCTAGTCTTTATGGATTTGATGGTATTTGCAGTGAGGCTTATCTGCTTGGAAGGGGGCAAATTTATGAATATCCCCTAATTTACATGCAGGCAAATTGGACCAGCGCAGCGAGGAGTGGCAGTGCAGTTTGTGTTCAGTTTGTGTGCATGTCACCCTTTGAGTATGTTTTGTGGATTGTACGCTTTTTTTTTCAGTCATTTGCACAGGTTTAGAGGTCGCAAAAGCAGTGCAGTCCTTTTGAGGATCTGGCCCTAATAGTTTAATTTACCATTTAGCAGTAGTATGAGCGTGCTTATACACCACGCTTAGGTTCAACTCTGCAGATTAAACAGGGCTCTTTGAGAGGGGCAAGAGAGGGCTACATTTGCTACACATGACTGAATGAATGCTCCTCAACGTGTGGCACTGTGATGGTTTCATGCAGACTATCTTTTATATAATTCATGGAAGGCTAAGATATAATCGGTCATTGTTAACCCTATTAATTGCCCAGCACTTAATAAAGCAGCACTGTTGCTAAATAAGATGATCATCAGAAATGTTTGATCAATGTTGCCACTACATTACTATCTCTATCTATATCTCTATCTATCTATCTATCTATCTATCTATCTATCTATCTATCTATGTATATATGTATATATGTATATATATGTATATATGTATATATATATATATATATATATATATATATATATATATATATATATATATATATATATATATATATACATACATATATATATACATACATACATATATATACACACACACATATATATATATACACACACATATATATACATATACACACATATATATATATACACACACACACATATATACATATATATATACATATACATATATATACATATATATATATCTCACTGTACGTTGATTTTAATTTTTTTTTTTTCTATTTGCCGTCATTGACAGTCACTACTTTGTAAAAAAAATGCTCAAGATAATTTGCATTATTCAAACACTTGAGAGGTTGTGAATGTTTGTTACCTCTGCCAAGGAGGTTATGTTTTCGGGAGAGTTTGTCTGTCTGTGAACAAAATAACTCGAAAAGTTACGGATGGATTTTGATGAAATTTTCAGGAAATGTTCAGCATGGGAAAAGGATGGACTGATTCAATTTTGGTGTTGATCCAGCATCTGGATCCGCCATGACGATAAATGGGTTTTTTGGGAATAGCTACTGAACTAAAATAGATATCATTATGAATGCAATTGCCAATGGTATGTTTTCATGGTCAAGGAATCTAAATATTTAGATGAAATAAAGGTAGGACTAATACTTATGGTGAAAATCACAATATGGATGAGGACTGTGGCGCTGGAGGAGGTCTGCGCTCTCCGAGTGCTTTTCTAGTTTCTAAATTGAATTAATGCTGCCTTGTTTGTTTTATATTATTGATCAATTGATTAATACAAAAAAAATAATTTATAGTGTAAAAACTGAACCAGTACCCAAACATCTCCTTAATGATTACTCTAAAACAGCAGAACATTGATAATCAAAGTATTGTGAAGGCCCATGCATTAATGCTCCTGTAGCATTTATCTTTAGCTGATATTTTAAAAATGGTATTAAGTAGGAGCTGTTTTGGTGGGAGAGGCAGTGCTGGAAGGTAGTGTCCATTCATCACACACAGAGGTCAACAAGGACACAGCAGTCCTGCGGTATAGATGAAACTTCCTGTAGTTCCCATGGTGTTCAGCTTAGCAGGGTCCCTCCCTGTGATATACCATGATATTAGGAATCCCTGACATGCATAAAATGGCCATGGTATTGTCATCAGTCAGGACCACGAAGCAGTAACCGCTGTAGGAACCTCTCTTGGACCTCTGAAACCACAACACAAAGAAATGGCCAAGTTTGAAAGGTTTTAGGCTTGGCAATATCATATTCACTTCCCTCAGTTTAGGGGCGCTCCTATTGCCAAAAAGTTTATGAAGGGCATGACTGAAATGTTGGAAGCACAAATTAAATCAAGCTTTGAAGTGTTTACATTGGAGGATCATCTCTGCTTCTTCTGTTTTTTTTTTTTGTTGTTTTTTTTTACGTGTTCAATAGAAAATAGTCTTCATTTTCTCCAGTGTATCAGTGCAATCAGTTTGTATAAAGCTTGGGTTGTTATTATTGTTCTTTTTTTGTAATAAATATTTTCAATAAAGGTTTTACACACTTACACACAGAAGGAAAGAAAAATAAATCCAGATAGGGAGAAAGCAGTTCACTCAGTCAGGGGGCCACTGAGGCCAAACATTTTTTTAGTGAAGTTTTAGTAAGTGGAGTATAAAAAAAAAAAAAGCGCAAACATAGATCACCACCTTGATACTTGGCAGTAGATAAGCATACCAAAAGATTGACGGCACTGCCTTATCAAGACAACCCTTATCTGACAGACAACTAGTCTGTAAATGGGCTCCAAGTTAACATTAACTGATCCAGTTTGTCCTGTAGGGAGTGTGTCACCCTCTCATGCAGCTAGCTGTACCATTGTTATAGTCCATTCTACATAAAGAGGGGGTTGTTTATTTCTCCAGTGTCTTAATATTATCCTGTGGTATAAGCCAAAATAATCCTTCTTTTCTCAAAACATGAAAAGTAATTGTCCTGAAGCTCCATGGTTGATCCAAAGATAGTTTTGCTGAGATTTTGAACTTTTTATGTAGGGCTTAGAATATAATCTGATGGATGTTATTCCACCAGTTCTTAAGTGCTGGACATGTCCAGAGTATGTAGTATACAGGCACCACTACCATTACATCTCCAGCACAAGTCCACTGGTATTAAGTTCTATTTATACTGTTCTTGTGGTGTCTGATGCCATCTATGTATTATTTTCAGTTGAATAAACCTATTTCCAACTTCTTTGAACATAATATTAATGTTATTTAAAAATGACTTCCAATCCTAGGGAGATATGTCCATAGCTAGTCCCCTGCCCAGTGTTTCTTAACCTTGAGCAAAGGATCACACAGTTGTTCCTGTAATAACCCATTGATGGTGAAAGTAATACCCCTACCTGAACTTGATCTAAATACCAGTTCTTAAATTGGGCTTCCTGTGGGGTAGGTCAGCGGCCTCCTAATCATTTAGACAGGGCACTCTGCATTTGGACAGACCTCCAGTACTGATTATGTGGTAATATGTATCTAAGCTTAAAAGTGCACTGTATTGCAATCAAATAAATGTAAGATATAGGTTAACCCGACTTTTTGCCAAATAATCTAGCTGACTGTTTTGTTTCCAATTAGGATTCATTGAAGCTTGAGTTTTGCTCAGTGATGTTCTGTCAATGTGTTCAAAGGCATTTTATAATGTTTTAAAGGGTGCAAACTAAAATGAATCCCCCCATCCTCTTTTCTATCTCTGCAGGGAAAGACGGTTTGCAGCAGCTGCTTAAGGATCAAACCAGACAGAGCTTTGATTAAGTGAAACCATACTGAGACCAGTTCAGAACAAACGACTAGACTGATCCTGTAACAACCAGGCCCATCCAGGAGACCTGTTCCAGTTTCCTATCCAGGTAACTCGTGCATTGCTGAACTATGTGAAGGCAGCCTTCTGATCTTATACATCTGTGTGACTCATGTTTTACCTGCCTGAGGATTCATCATATTTACACAAAATCAAGGCATTTTTGGATTTGAGGTGATGTTCAAAGGAGGATATTGTTTTTTCTTTCTTCACTCCATATGAGAAATAACAAACACACACTTTTCTAAATCCATTTCTTATTCCATAGGTCCATTTAAATGTAAGCAAACATCATAATTTACACTACAGAAAGAAAACAAATAATTTTGGTAATAATTTTGGTTCTTTTCCACTTTTATATGAACCCTTTCATGTACTGCTTTCACACCAAAATTAGTGGGTCAATGCAGGTTTTTTCAAAGTGGTTTAATCCGCTAACAATCGGCAAGTGACTCTTTTCCCACTGCCAACAGACCCACAGGCAGCAGAAGAGCTGCATGGCTGTTTTTTTTTTTTGCTCCAGCGCATCAAGCTGATGTCATCACAATGATGTTGTTGAAAATTACCTGTTTTTATCTTGGATTAAGGAGAGGCATGTTTCCAACAGCTACAATTGGTGCTGATTCTAGTTTACAAGTGTATTTTTTTTTTTAACTTCATATCATTATTGCATAACCTTAAAAATTCAATTCCATTTTATTTAAAGATTCTGTTGTTCTGACCGAGGTTAAAGATGTCATCCTGATTACCCACATATACACCTCCATCAACACTTGGCAATTGTTTTTTTCTTTGTTTGTTTGTTTTAAATGTATTTTTGGGGCATTTTGTGCCTTTATTGATAGGAGAGAATGACAGTGGATAGGCTTGTGAAAGGGGGTGAGTGAGTAGGGGAAGACACTCTGCAAACTGGCCACAGGCTGGGTTTGAACCTGGGCCGGCAGAAGTATGAATATGGGACGTGCATGGTTGCTAACCACTCTTCCAAACTAGCACCCCAACACTTTGCAGTTGTTTGAAATGCAGTCTTTGAACTTTGTTCATATCATTAATATAAAAGATAATAAGGGTATCTATAGGCAGGCATCACACTATGACTCTTTCTTTTTTTCTGACAGGTAAGAAATAGATAAACCTAAATTTCAATGGCAAAAAATGACACACATATTTCTACACATGCAGATACACTAGGGGCTTCTTGTGTGTTCACTTAGTACCTCTGACTTAAATGTCAAAATATTTGTTAGAATTGTCCAGGTAACTGTAACAATATTTGTGTTATCAATGTTGCGTTGTATATAATGTCAATGGTCTTTACGCCTTCAAGTGCCTCATGTGATGTGTCTCCTTGTTTACAGTTGAGGGCTCAAGAGTGGATGGAAGGAGATGATTTTAACACAGAGGCTGTGATGAACATCTGTGGTGAGTACTGCTTCAAAAAGTTCCACCTTAAAACCTTTTTTCTCTTTTTCATCTTGGCTGCAAAGATTTTGGTCCACTTGCAGTCATTCAAGTTAAAATTCAGTTCGACCTTATTACAAACCTTACTTAGTTGTAAAGTTCTTCTCTGAAATACATGACTTATTCTGAACATGCTTTGCTTCCAAAAGAAAGGTTTATTTACATATTTATGCAAACACCCAGTGTCATTAACGGTCCCTCTGCTGATGACTAATGCTGGGTTAGTATCAGCCTTATGCAGAGTGCGGTTGTATGAAGCAAGACTTCCCCTTTTGTGCTATTTGCATAATAATGTGATTGCTGTCCATAGAAACAGTCTGTGCTTTGTTTTTGAGTTTCTTTCTCTGTTGCCATAAGAGTCTCACAACATCAGGTTTTGTTTTCATAAGCCTCATTCACCAGCCATTCATAAGAACAGTTCAGGAACAGAAACCACTGTCATGCACATCTGAATGCTGAGTTGTTGGACTTAATTTTAATTTGGCCAACTTTTATTATATTTGAGCCTTTGTCAAGCCCCACCCTTTCCAGGATGTGATTCATTATTTATCCCAGCCCTTCATGGTCACAGTTCCTAAGATAGACAAAATCCACTGTTGTGCTTGTCTTGTTCTGTTTTGAAATCATTAAAATTAATTCTCTATTTGAATAATTCATATTTAATCAATCTGATTATTTGTTTAATTTGTCTCAATGAAAGAATAGAAACCAAACTACAGTAGGGTGTATTAAGAAAACTAAAATCTTAAAAAGCATGTTAGATTATTAATATAAACTGATATATGAACTCAGTGATTTTTTAAGGTTACTTTTTATACATTTATTTTCATTTAAACAGAGACAGAGGAACACAAAAACACATGTAAGATAGTTAGTGTGGTACACCTTGGCTTAAAAAACTCAAGCAGTTATATCTGGAGCCGTTGCTGACCAAAGAAAATCATAAAAAGGTAGCATCCTTTACCGCTGTTGCAAAGAGCTTCCATTTCTCCCACCTCATTAACAAATGAAGTCTTAAATAGAAAGTTAGCTTTTCCATCGCGAAGACCTCTTTGACTATGCCCATCCACTCGGAGAGACTTTGGGGTTCAGGGTTAAACCACTTCCTCGAGTTTTCATTGGTACCAGTCTTTTTTAAAAAATGACATCACTAACAGTTAAACCGAGAAGCAAGACCTTTATATTGTTAGGAACCCTTAACCCAGAATCTTAAAGTTGGGCATATATTCGTCCAAAACATCTTTATTTTAGGCACATCCAAAAAATGTGGGAGTGGTTGACGTCCATGTGTCCACACAGCCTGCAGCATGACTGATGTAAGTGAGAATGTCAGCCCTTAGTGTGTGGTGTTATAAAAATCATTCTGAAGTTTTCCAGCCCAGTTGTCTCCATTTTTTTAGAGCTTGCGGATGAGTGCTGTGTGTTCCACATTGAACGCCAATCTCCCCCTGATACTTCTATATTTAATTCTTTTCCCATTTTGATCTGATGTATCCTGTATTCATTCTTTCTGCCTCTGGAAACCCCGGCACAGCCTGGAAAAGAGTTTCTTGCTGTCTTGTTGATGTGCTTTAACAAAAGCATCCACCATTGTGTTGCCCTTTTCTGTGATACCTGGTTTAATCTTTTTTGCGTAATACTCTCTGATTTGTAGACACCTGTAAACTTCAAAGTTGAGCTGTCCAAACCACTTCTGCACTTCTCCAAATGTTTTAATCCTCTGCCCTGAGTTAAGGTGCAGATTGCTGTAATACCTTTGTCACACCACTTTTTGAAACCAGAATCATTAATTCCAGGCTGGAACCTTGAGTCCAGGGCAGACCAGATTAATAATTTTACATCATCTGCCATGTTTAACTATTTTACAACTTTAGCCCTGATGATCAGGCTTTGTTTGATAATTTCATTATTGCTTTTCTGATCAAATTTTTCCACCTTATCTAGCAATGCTGCATGGAACTGGAAGGTTACTACATTCATTTCTATATTTTTTCTTTTGGCCTGGTAAAAAGGACAGCACAAGCAAACAAAATATCTCACCTAAGCCATGTAAAAATATTACCACCATCTTCTTTATTTAGCAGAAGTGTTTTATACCTGACCCTCAATCTCTTACCTGCCCAAATAAACCTAGAAATTAACTTATCCCAAGATCTATATTGTGACTCTGGGATCATTTGTGGAATCGTTTGGAATAAATATAAAAGTGTCTGCAACAAGATCATCTTAATAATCTCTATTCATGTAGCAAAATCCAGGCCAACGGCTGATGTCTCTCAAAATCAGATGTCTGTGTCGCTGCAAGCTTGGGTGTTGTTTTCATGAAGTCCATCTTCTTCAGCTCCAAGTGGAGCTAGCATGTCCTCCAGTTCATCATTTTCCATGGTTCTAGTAGTAATACTTTGATGTTTCTGACCCTTGTGTTTCTTGTCCCCACTCATTTTCAATAAAATTACAATCTATTCCTTTAAAAATCAAGTTCAGGGGAGTTATTGAAGTAGACTATCGAGAGCTCTGTCTTGCTTTTAATCAAGCTCTTGTTCTTTCAGTTTTATTGTTTATGTGGGTCATATCTTGATTTTTAAATACTTTTTTTAAAGTGTGGTTATTTTTATTTTATTGTTTGTATTCATGCTTATCTGTTCTTGCTATATTATTGCCTTTACTGCTGTAACGATGCTAATTATCATATTGAGGATTTTATTTATTTATTTTTTATTTATTTATTATTTACTCGACTTAATCTCAGTTATTGATCATATTAGCTGCTGGTGCTAAAGTGTCTTGAGTGTGATCTTGTTGTGTCCTGTCTGCGGACTTTATGCCCAGACCGGATGTTTACTGCTGAGGTGCTGTAACACTGACAACAAGCTATAAAGCTAAGCTAACACTGTTTGACAACAAACAAAATGCTCTGTTTTCTTTTCGTTTCAGCTTGTTGTCCAGATTTAAATGAATTCTCCAGACACATAATGTGCCCTGGCCCCTGAGGATTTTTTGAAATTGAATTACTACTCACATTATTACTGCAAAGTATTTCAGAAACACCAAGTACACTCAGTATTGAAATGTTTTTCTCAAACCTTACAGATCAACATTGTTTTTGTCATTTTTTTAATGCTGTAGGAACATTATAAGAATTTTTTCACCACAATGAATGAAAAAGATACTGCCAAGACAAGTTTTCTGACTGGTGTAGCCTGCGCAGTTGCACTCTGAAATGTTGGTTAGTGGCCATATCAAGGGACCAACAAAGGATTAGTTGTTGATTCTTAACAGAAAATGTCCAAATCTAACTCAAACTTTAGCACTTAGGTAAATTTTTCCTACTTACTCAGTTAAACAGTGAAACTGTGCTTTCACAAACAGGTATTTAAATGTGTTCAAATGATTTCCCCTTGTCAAAGGAGCCTTGCAGAATAAAAGTCAGCTACCATCAAATTATATTTGTTTGGAAACATTTATCTTTATTTTGTCTATTTTTGTTAACCTGGTTGATGTCTTTTCTAGTTGCATTTGCTATGTAGTAGTTTGTTTTTGTTTGTAGTGCACATAAGTATTCACATCTGATGTGGTGTTTCCTGCTCAATCTTGTTACTATTTTTCTTTTAAATCATAAGCATGTGTGAACTGCTGTATTTTTCAGTTTTGAGTTCAATGGCTTTTACACAGAACAGGCTAGAGCATAAACATCAGTGCTTATATGGGAAACATGAACCCCAAGCACACCAACATTGTTCAGACTAAGCCTAAGTATCTTTTCACCGTGGACTTTGTTGGAAAACTCAGATGTAATAATAATAATAATAATAATAACAACAATAATAATAGTAATAATAAGAGTAATAATAATAATAATAATAATAATAATAATAATAATAATAATAATAATAATAATAATAATAATAATGATGATGATGATGATGATGATGATGATGATGATGATGATGATAATAACGAAAGTAAATTTTATTTGTGATGCACTTTACATTTTCGCAATCTCAAAGTGCTACAAGATTAAAAAAAACAAAAACATTAAAAAAACAAAAAACAAAAGCCAAAATAAAAGGTTCTTAGAAAAGGAGGACCTAAAAAAGAATAATATACTCCTAAGAAGACTTGAATTACAACAGAGAAATAACTATCTGCTCAAAATGGCAGTAAAGAACAGCTAAATTCTGTCAGTCAATAAGGTTGAGTCCAGGTGAAATAATTCCTTGTTTTATACTAAAATTGGCCAAAAAAGCCTCAAATTGGAATACAGGAACAATAAGAAGAAACACCCAAAGAACAAGCTTGTCAGAACTGAACTGAAATGGAAAACATGACTAAAAACGAAATGAGCTCTGTACCTATCTCGGGGGTACGTGTATTGTTGCATCATGTCTCTGCTCGGATGTCTTGACCTGCAGTCAGTGAAATCATTTCTCCCCCGTGGTATTTCAGAAGAGCTTGTTTAGGTGAATGATAAAAGTTGTCTTTGCCCTTCAGATGACCTGATGGCAGACCAAAGGATGGACATATCGTCTACAATGACTGACTTTATGTCCCCTGGCTCCACCGACCTCATATCCAGTTCCATCAGCACGCCTGGCATGGACTACACTCGCAAGAGGAAGGGGAGCACCACCGACTACCAGTGAGGGCATTAGAGGATGTAAAGGAAGAAAACAAACAATGTCAAGGAAATGAAAATAAACAAGAGGGAAAAAAATCAACAAGAAATAGTTTAAAGAAAAAAAAGCCAGGTCAGGTGTTTCTGACACTGATGCAGTGGCTGATAGGAAATGATCAGAGTTTTAATCTTTAGATTTATTACATCAGAAATTGTTTGAACGCAGTCTATCAAATCCCTAAAAAATGGGTTTACAGTTGAACTCCTGTTGTTTTTGTACCTTCACATGGTTAACAATCATATTTTTCAACATCAGTATGACAAAATCTAATCACTGATTTTCTTTCTTTGCAGAATTGATGGCTTCTCATTTGAGTAAGTTAAAAAAATCAATTTAATAGGTTTAGCACTTCACTTTAGGTAATCCACACCTAAAATATCAAAGATGTGTGATACTTACTTTGTGTTGAATATAGTAGAGGACAAAGCTAAAGAAACTTTTATTCTTAAACTTTTCTGCTGTTCTGTGGTCACACATATGACTGAAGGTGATGCTAAAGACAATATCTCTCTCTCTTCTTCCTCAGTGACATGGACCCAGACAAAGACAAGCTGGGAAGGTATGAAACTCTGAAGACTTTAATTTACACCGTGCTTGTTCTTGCTGATTGTATCTCAGTCATTGTTGTTGGGCTGACATGTGGAAACTCTTGGCCAAAATTGTCCTCGAATCATATATTTACACTGGAAAGTCTTTAACAGAGCAAGTTATTGAACATTAAACTGAAGTTTGGTTTAACTGTTTAATTTTTTATTGTATTACACAGACACAAACTGAAACCTTCATTGGACTAACTGTAAATTCAGAAACCAGTTTTCTGGGTTACTTGATTGTTGTCACAGTGAGATAATCACTAAAAATGAAGACCTCATGTTAATAGTGTTTGCACTTGCCTGAAAGATAGATGGATAAATTAAGTCCATTAATATGAGCGAGAAGAATGTAACAATGATTCCTTAAAACACAGAAATGAATTGGCATTTTAGTGCTTCTAGTTTAATCAAAATGACCCCAAATATGACAAAAAGTCTAATGCATGCTGCTCAGGGTTAGGGTTAGGTTTAGGGTTAGGCAAATAACTGCAGTACGCAGGAATTTTAGACGTATCGCAGTTATTGCAAATGTTTGCATACCACATATTACATTTAGGCAAAGTCAGTACACCAAACATCATCAGTTCTGTCTTTGAATAAAATACTTTAGACTTACAAGTGGCTTAACAAAGGCCAATAACTTTATGTGGTTACACTAAGAAGAAAGTCTTATTGAGTTTAATGAGAAAAATAAAAGTTAAAAGCTTTGTGGTAATGTTGAAGGAGTGTCACAGTGTCTGATAATCTGTGCCACAGTTTGAACTTAGTTGTTTTTAAACAGTTGTAGTAAAAGAGTTTTATGTTGATACATTTTCTGTTTTAGCTGTCCACATCAACAATTGTATATGAAAATATAAAAATCCCATAAGAGGACTTACTTATGCATATTCAAAAGTAAATAAGCTTAAGTTAGATTTATTGATCAGCTTCCACCTTGTTTTAGATAAGTAATAATTGTTTAAGAAACAAAAGGGACATTTCATTTTCCCTTTTTGCTTTATTTGAGAATAAAAATTCTCAACAATACATATTCCAAAACCAGGGTGAAGAAAACAAACTTTTGGAGGCAAAATTAAAACAAGTTTTAATTTGATCATTTCAAAGCAGAATTTCTTATTTGAGAAAGGAGGTCAAAGAGCTGGTCACAGATATTTTTTTGAAACAGGAAGAAATGTTTTAGTTTGTGTAGAACAGAGATGTTTTTTGGGTGTAGTGTTTTGGGTGGGGTGGAAATCCTTCTCTTTGTCTTACTTTATGGAATCCAGCATGTAATAAAGAATGGGAAGAGATCTGATCATGATGATGCCATATTTGTATTACATCAGTCTCCGGATTGTACATACAAATCTAACCTCATTATTACTTGTTGCATAAGCGTTGATGTTGTTTAAACCAGCAAATGAGGTTGGTTACAGAAGCTTTGAGGTTAGATTTGGCCTCATTCACTCCATGCCTTTTCCTTTCTCTCTTTATTACCTCCTGGACCAAAAGATTTAACCTTAGACAGTTAAGTTAGTTTATCAGTTTAAAATGTCTTTCTTTGTCTTTGCAGTGACCAACAGGGCCGGATTAAGAATGCCAGGTATAAAACTTCTTTCCCTCCCTCTGTGTCTCATTCCCCCACCTTCTAATTTCTTTTGCATGAATTAAATGTCACTACATCTGATGTGGGACAGAGGGAGCTTTGTGCACATTGATAACAAGTAACTTAATACATTGAAGTGTATAGATCCCAGCATTATGTGGACCAAGGGGAGTGTAAAGCATACGTAATGGCCAGTGACAAGCTCTCTTTCTTTGGAATGGAAAGAAGTCCCACAGTTACAAGAAAGAGCCGAACAGAAATGTTCGGACAGACCCTCCCAAGTGTTCCCACAGTCCTGAAGGATAGACTTGACATCTTTTTAACTTCAGAGAATGGTACTTTCTAAGAGCTTTGCTGCCTGATTTTAGCATGTTAGAAAGACCAGACCTGGATGATAGATTATCCAGAGCTCAGGAGGAAACCCACTGATGGATGTCTGACCTTGAATCTTCTCATGTATAGCTTTACAAAAGAACTAAAGATCATGTCTCTAACTGTTGGCTGCTTCCCCTTCACAGAGAGGCTCACAGCCAAATTGAGAAACGCCGCAGGGACAAGATGAACAGCTTCATTGACGAGCTCGCATCTCTGGTGCCCACCTGTAATGCCATGTCCCGGAAGCTTGACAAGCTGACGGTCCTGCGGATGGCTGTCCAGCACATGAAGACACTCAGAGGTAAAACAGAGAAAAGTTTTTAGATTGGGAAACAGATTTTTAAGTTTGGTTATAACAAGGCTGTGAGTAGTATAGGGCTGCTACAAACAACTATTTTGATAGTTGACTAGTCAGTGATTTGTTTTGCGATTAGCCGACTCGTCACATCATGCATGAACTGCAGCGTACGGCACCAGCATGCAGCTGGAGGCCCAAATGGCTTACAATAAGCAGACCTGGCAACTATGGTGCCTGCGTAGTTGTGCATGCACCACATGTGTGAGTGTGTTTGGGGGAGTGCTGGGTTGATTCCTGCGGGTGTGATAACCAGGAAACGGGGTGAGGAGAGGACAAACTACCAACCACACTCATGTCTGCTTTGTAGTGGACAGCTGAGTGATAATCATGTGGGATTCACACGAGCAGAAGAACAAGCCCAAAGTCACTTTTAATGAGACGACTTGGCAACACAATAACTGTTGTCTTAGTCTGTGCTCAACCTGCTCCCTCACGCCTTCTGCTTCCTACACAGCTGTAGTAATAACCTTTGCTCAAGTAGACGCACAATAGTAACTATACCCCTTTATCCCTTTCGGGGTCAGAGGGGGCTAGAGCCTATCCCAGCTGTGATTGGGGGAGAGGCGGGTACACCCTGAACCGGTCGCCCGTCAATCACAGGGCCACATAGAGAGAGACAACCATTCACGCTCACACTCATACCTAAGGACAATTTAGTCACCAGTTAACCTAATGAGCATGTTTTTGGTCTGTGGGAGGAAGCTGGAGTGCCCGGAGAGAAGGTCACCATACTGTTGATGCTAATGCTAGCAGCTAATTAGCAGATTAGCTTATCGAGACGACTGTCCCTCTTTGTCAGACATAGAATCAGCCACAACATGCTTCCTGTTCACATGCTTTTGCATTGCCGTTGTGTTGCCATGAAAGGCAAGTTCTGCTGTGCAGATTTTGCATTGCACATTTTTCTCTTTTGTTTTGGTAAACTGCTTCCAAACTTTTCGAGCTCCGTTGCCAGTTAGCCATGAAACTGTTTGGCAAAAGTCTTCTGGTGACTTCACGGCTGACCCAGATTACCACTACTGCACTTGCGTCAAGGACAGAAAGGCAGACAAGACAGCAGAGGTACAGTGGCAGTTTTGAGAGAAAACAACGCTAAAAAACAAAAGACGTGTTGACTATTAAATTAGTCGTCAACCATTTTGATTGTTGACTTGGTCACGACTAGTCGACTGATCAACTGGCAGCCCTGGAGTAGTAGTTCCACTTGACTGTACTGTCACCTTTCCGTTAACCAATGTCTGCCTTCCTGTTACTGTCTTTTACTAGCTCAGATTTCAAGTGTAACAGGAACTCTAGTTTCCCCCACTGATCAGTGGCGCAGTTGGATAGTGCGCTTGGTCAGTGATCGGGAGGTTGCAGGTTCAAGCTCAGCTCCGGGCGACACATGGCGATGTGTCCTTGGGCAAGACACTTAACCCCAAGTTGCTCCCACTGCTGCATCAGTGGCGTGTAAATGGGCATGAAAGGGCGTGAATGTGTTAGAGATACTGATGGATAACTAACATAGAAACTCAGAACCATCAGTGAGTGAATGTGAGTGCGAATGGGTGCGAATGGGTATGAATGGGTAGGTGTGACCTGCGGTGTAAAGCACCTTTGAGTAATCAAAAGACTAGAAAAGCGCTATAGAAGCTCAAGTCCATTTACCATTTACCATCAAAATGCATGCTCATTAGGTTCACTTGTTCCTCTGATTTGTTCAGAGGCTTGGGTGAAAGAGTGCCTGATTGCTTGTCTCTACAGGTAAACCCTGACACCAGCTGGTGACCAGTCCAGACTATAGCCCACCTTTTACCCGAGACAGTTGGGAAGGGCACTAGTGTCAAACTCAATCATGGAGGGGGCCAAAATTTAAATTACGATCTAAGATGTGGGTCAGACGTGGTTCCAAGCTTGGTTTGGATGAGGATTGTTCTACAGTCAACCTGTGGATTGTTTTACTTTCTATTCATTACTGTCTTCTATGCAGTATGGTTCTCTCTTTATTGACTTGGCTTTTTGTCTGCCAGTGAATCAAAATGCTAAAATAATGAGCCCCAACTGTGAAAAAATGTCAAATTACAGTTCTCTAAAACTGGGGATTAATAATGCTGCTGATATGTGCTGTGACAGCCTGATTATCATATCACTGGTGCACAAATATTTATCAGGACCTGGAGGGGCTGACAAGCCTTTATTGATTTTTACATATTCATATCATAAAGTACACTCAGAATATTTTTTATTGAAAAAAAATTCCTCAGAAGTTAGTGTGGGGTCAAAATGGTTGCTTACGGCTCACTAACCCATGAACCAAGAATGAAATACCATCACTAACATTAAACGACCTGGGCTGTTGGAACCAAACCTGACTGAGGGACGTACTAAACCTGTTTCATCTGCTTTTCTGTCTGTTCATCTTTAATAAGTAGTGCATTCCCTTTGTGCACAGGTGCAGCCAACCCCTACACAGAGGCCAACTACAAGCCTTCCTTCCTTTCAGATGATGAACTGAAGCACTTAATATTAAGGGTGAGTGTAGTACTAATGACAATTTTGAAAACAACCCACATTATGTAAGTTTTGATTGCATACTCGTCAAGTCTGTTAGTTATTACCCAACAACTCAAATCAGTTTGGTCTGTAGAGCACCGTCAGAAATAAATGTAAGCTCAAGACATTTCTCAGAAAGAGCAGGTCTAGACATTAATTTTTATACATCTTTCACAAAGACCAAACATGAAGCCACTTTAAGTCTAGTACTAAACCACCTTATGTAATACAGTGGCAAGAAAATAACTTCTTTAACTGATGGAAACTAAGCTGTCTATTGTAAAGGTTAACCAAGCTTGTCATCCTAGTATTTAAAAATATGAACTGAAGTGAAATACAATATAAAGGAAAAGTACTGATACATTTTTCTGCTTTTGTCCCAGCAGGCTGCTGATGGTTTCCTTTTTGTGGTGGGATGTGACCGTGGAAAGATTCTCTTTGTGTCTGAATCGGTGTACAAGATTCTTAATTACAGCCAGGTATGCTAACTGTGCTCACTGGGTGAAAAGAACAAAGTTACCAATTCTACTCAACCACCTGGTGCAAATATAAAGCTACTCGGCTTTATCCCATGTTGTCAGACCTTCTGTATTTCTCACTGAAAATCATGCAGAGGAACAAAGTTTCCATGGAAAACTTAGTTATCTCATAATGCAGAAAAAAACATGAAGAAGTAGCTATTTGCCAAAACGCTCTCGTACAAGATATCATTTCTGTACATCAGCAGTTTACTTTCAAAACGTAGTTTTCTAAACCTCTAACTGCTGAAAGTTGAGGATATTTAAAGTAGTTTTATCACTGCACTGAGTTCAGAAGAGTTTAGTTCTCTGCAGATTTGTTTATTCATGCTCTGTAGTTGTTCCTGCCTCCACTCCCCTTTCCCTTCATTCTCTCTGTTCTCTTGTTATCTCCAGAACGACCTGATTGGTCAGAGCCTGTTCGACTACCTTCACCCCAAGGACATAGCCAAGGTTAAAGAGCAGCTGTCCTCGTCTGACACAGCGCCACGAGAGAGACTCATTGACGCTAAAAGTATGAAGATATTCATCACCATCTACCATGCAGAGTTTAAAACTGTGCCCATGTTGATCTCAGTTTTTGTCTGTTTGTCAGTAAAACCACAGTGAAGAGCAATTTCAGGGCTGCTTTCTGATTTCAGTCTAAATATTTGAGTGACTTTCAGCTCTTTTTTCTGTTGGTTAACAACTCACTAAGTTGTGTTGAAATACAGTTTTCTGCTGTTTTATATCATTGTTTTGTTCATCTGACACTAACGTCTCATTTTAACATAGAGAATATTAGCACATTGCCAAATCAACTCACTCAGAGGAGTACAGCAGTATATATGGGCCGTGGTTTGGGGAAATTATGTTGTATTATTAAGCAGGCAAATACAACGCTCTACCAAAGAAGCACAGCAAAATAAGTCCCCTCACTTAGGACCAACAGCTGGACTGAAACATATTCTAAATCAGGCACACAGTTTACTGTCAAGAGAACTTTGTTACAGGACTGTTGAACTGGAAAAAACATCAGAAAAAGTTCCTATTACATTATTGTATTAGTGTGAGTAACAAATAGAGGGCAAGGTTTTTTTTTCTAGATTTTTTTATTTTGTACTTTTGACTGCACTAATATTTTAAGAAAGAAAAAATGTAATTTGCATTTTGTAACCATAGATGTGTTTGTGTGTTTGCAGCTGGTCTTCCAGTGAAGACAGACATCACCCCTGGTCCTTCTAGACTCTGTTCTGGAGCCAGACGTTCCTTCTTCTGCAGGATGAAATGCAACAGGCCATCTGTAAAAGTAGAGGATAAAGACTTCCCTTCCACTTGCTCCAAGAAAAAAGGTAGTTTTGTCGGACTCAGTCCTCCCTAACCCTAAATATGAAGATGCTTTCCCCTGCCTTTGCTAAAGCAGCCAAGCCAACTCAATTTCTATCCTAGAGTATCAGTCAAGGGCTCCTTTCCTCCAGAGACCTTACCTCATGTTCTTTATTCAGTTCTCTTCATATGAGAGCAAAAGCTCCTGGTGCTCCTCTGATTCTATTTTAAGAGGCACATCCTCATTACAGCCAGGAATCACACCTCAGTTGGCATGAAAGCATCTTAGTTACACAACCAAGGAAGTTGGCCTCTTTAGGTTCATGTATGTGTTATTTACTTAACCCTCAATCAACAAAAGTGACCAGTCAGAGCAACTCCACAGTACACAACCACAACTTCTTTGTCACCATTGTGTATCTGAAGCTGCAGTTTATTTGCATGGATAAAGTCATTCGTCTTCATTGGTTTAACCACTTGAAGTATAAGAAGGTGTTTGAAGCTGTGAAAATGAAACCAAGCACCAAAGACTTTCAAGGCTCAGATTTCACTTTATATCTATCTCTATATATACTGTATCTCTATATATAATCTTGAATTTAATTTCAAAGTTGATATTATAAGGTTGGAGATGCTTGAATTTCAGATGAGGTGCTTCATTGTAGTTGCACTAAATGCCAGTTTGAACATTTATTTTGTATGACCTCAACCAGGTGACTCTAATTCTACTTAAAGAGGACATATCATGCTTGTTTCTCCTTTTCACTATGCCAGACTAGGATGCCTGTAAAGCATTTCTGCCCTCAGTACAAGTCATTTAGTTCCTTCATTGCCCCTCAATTGCGTTCTCAAAATCCTCATTTTAGGCCATTAGCAAGGTCTTGTTGAAATGCTCGGATCTGAGGATGACCTAAAGTTACCTCGCAACATCACAGCCCTTTGTGTTCTGATTGGTCAGTTCTATCGGGGGTTGAGCCAGCCTGTCCTTCTTCTTCTACTGTATTTTCCGGCAGGCTCAAAGCAGCGAGCGTGTATTGAGTCCCCCTACAGGCCAGAGCAGGTAATGAGTGACTGTCAGCTAGGGAGCTATACACTGCTGGGTGGATGTGTTCCTCGGTGACGGTTTTGTGGCTGACGGACCTCACAGAGGAGGAAGTGTTTTATCAGATTACTCCAATTAAAAGAAAGGTACCTCGTGTCGTCACGACGATTTAAATCTCGCTGACATCTCGCAATGACCTATTTTCAGAGGCATCAAATCTCGTTCTAGGATATCAGAAAAAATACAATATCTAATTTTTTGAAAATTAAGGGGGTGTAAGGTCTTGTTTTCAAATTTATTATATTATATGTACAGTTGTGCTCAAAAGTTTACACCCCCCAGCAGAATTTCTGATTTTTTGGCCTTTTCTCGGAAAATATGAATGATAACACAAAAACCTTTCTGTCACTCATGGTTAGTGGTTGGGTGAAGACATTTATTGAAAAAATGATAAGTTTACTCTTTTTAAATCATAATGACAACAGAAACTTCAAAACTGACCCTGTTCAAAAGTTTACACCCCCTGTTTTTAATACCTTGTGTTTCCCCCTTTAACATCAATAACAGCTTGAAGTCTTTTGTGGTTGTTGTGGATGAGGGTCTTTATTTTCTCAGATGGTAAAACTGCCCATTCCTCTTGGCAAAAAGCCTCCAGCTCCTGTAAATTCTTTGGTTGTCTTACATTAGCTGCACATTTGAGATCTCCCCAGAGTGGCTCAATGATATTGAGGTCAGGAGACTGAGATGGCCACTTTAAAACCTTCACTTTATTCTGCTGTAGCCAATGGCAGGTTGATTTGGCTTTGTGTTTTGGATCATTGTCATGTTGGAACGTCCAAGAACGTCCCATGCGCAGCTTCTGGGCCGATGACTGTAAATATTCCTCCAGTATTTTCTGATGGCATGCTTCATTCATCCTTCCATCAATTTTGACCAATTTTCCTGTGCCTTTGTAGCTCACGCATCCCCAAAACATCAATGATCCACCTCCGTGTTTCACAGTAGGAATGGTGTACCTTTCATCATGGGCCTTGTTGACTCCTCTCCAAATGTAACATTTATGGTTGTGGCTAAAAAGTTTAATTTTGGTCTCATCACTCCAAATTACTTTGTTCCAGAAGTTTTGAGGCTTGTCTGTGCTGTTTGGTATATTGTAAGCAAGATATTTTGTGGCATTTGTGTAGAAATGGCTTTCTTCTGGTGACCCGACCATGCAGCCCATGTTTCTTCAAGAGTCTCCTTATTGTGGATCTTGAAACATCCACCCCAATTTTTTTCAGAGAGTCCTGTATTTCAGCTGAAGTTATTTGAAGGCTTTTCTCTGCATCTCGAACAATTTTCCTTGCAGTTGGAGCTGAAATTTTTGTTGGTCTGCCTGACCGTGACCAACAGAATCCCTCTCTCTCCACTTCGTAATTAGAGTTTTAACAGTGCTTCTTGGCATCCTCAGTTCCTTAGATATCTTTTTAAAATCTTTTCCTGTTTCATACAGTTGGATTACCTTTTCTCGCAGATCCTTTGACAATTCTTTTGCTTTACCCATGACACAGAAATTTCAACGCAGCACTGAGTGAAAGATGCACATGTCTGTCAGGAGCTCAGAAACTGAGCTTTTAAACACACACTGTGAATACAAGCTAATAGATCACAGGTGAGGATGGTTACCTTTAGTAGACATTCAAACCCATTTGTTTCAAATTTTGTGCATTTTATCAGGCCAAAACTGCCAGGGGGTGTAAACTTTTGAACAGGGTCAATATTGAAGTTTCTGTTGTCATTATGATTTAAAAAGAGTAAAATAATCTTATTTTCCAATAAATGTCTTCACCCAACCACTAACCATGAGTGACAGAAAGGTTTGTGTGTTATCATTCATATTTTCTGAGAAAAGGCCAAATAATCAGAAATTCTGCTGGGGGGTGTAAACTTTTAGGCACAACCGTAAGTATTAAATCATGCATCAGCATGATATGTCTCCTTTAAACTTTCAAAACATAGCACTTCGTTTTTGCTCTTGGATTTTGCCTTCTTTTATAGACCTCTATAGGACAAGTAAGCAGACTGTCAAATTCTTAGATTAAACCATATATGCATTAATGAAAGTTTATTTTCAGCAGGGTGTGAAAAAACTGAGTTTGCCAGAACTATTGTCAGTTTCTGAACAATAGTGCAGTGAGATAGTGTGTAAGAATAATGGGATAGACACACAACACATACATGGCTGTATTCACACTTGACCTCAGTTTTTTTTTCTCTTGTTTGTGAACTCATCACAAGTGGACAGCTGTAAACATCTGTTCTGACTCACAGCAACTTCAGATAACGTGTTTTTTGACCGTGAAACAAGGTTGTTATGTGTGATATTTTTTTCTAGAGTTATTTCTTCACTGTTCTGGAGTTTGTCAGTAAAGATATAAACGGCTAAGTAGTCTAAATTATCCAGTCAGAGCCTCCCACAAAAATGACAGGGTCCCTAACAGACCTTGTGGGGACCCTTCTCATAGATAGTTTTACAATTTAAGCCCATGTGCACTGCATCAGTGTCTACCTGTAATAATGATATCAAGGTTCTTACAATTTACAGGAATGACTTCAGCACAATCCTGACTAAATAATCAACCACCCATCAGTCGGTCTTTATTTGTATAGCACCAAGTAACAAGTGTTATCTAAAGACACTTAATAAGTCAGGCCGAGGCCAAACTTCATTTTATAGATACACTTATATACTTGTATACAAAGTACACATGTAAACATTTACATGCATACAAACCCAACATCAAATCTCCGAATTGTGTAAGACAAAGAAGTTAACATTTTGAAACAAGTTACATTTTATTTAACCAACTTTAGAATTGTAGTGAGTACTTAGATTAAACGTAAAATTTGGTAATCATTACATTCATTTAGGATTGATGAGTTTTTGTACATTCAAAGGGTCTGCCATGATGCTGGGGCTCAGATAACTATCCCTGTTTCCCCTTTATGGATGGCCATGCCTCTGATTAACAAAATGAACACATAGATTATTCTGCATTATAAACATACAGATATCTTACTGTTCTGCATTAATTCTGACCTCTTGTTTTGTGTATATACTGTTTTCTTTAATTTTCCCAAAAGATCTTAAAAACAAAAATACTGAAGTTTAATGAATTTGTATAAGGAGAGGCATAACCTGTCCTAATGTAAAAACACATCTGTGGTTCATCTGCTCTGCTTTTATACCGTACATACCAGTTTTGTCCTGCCATTCTGACCTTGATTTTTAATCCACCACTCATTGCTGCTGGACTGAGAAATATTCAGCAGTGTTTAAATAACATGAATTTGTGACTGTTTTGGGTAGTGAATCAACTCTTTGGCCAGCATGCTTTATGTTGTCAAGCATCAAGAATTTCTTCTCTACATCCTTTGGCTGAAGCTCTTTGCATCGTTGGCACTGCACAGCCTGAGAACAGATGAAACATAAGGCCGGCTGCTTGTGCTCTGTTTGTTTCTTGTGGAGAGGAAGTGGAGTGTGAACTGTCTTCATAGTCAACAAAACATTCACGGTCCATTTTAGCTGAGCCATGCAACCCAGATCGGCTGTGTCACCACTGATGTTTAATATTTTAGTGCTTTTAGCTTCATATTTCATGCAGACAAACTTTATTCAACCTCTGATACTTCTGGGACCAGAGTCATATTTTCAAACTCCTCCGATGTCCAGTGGTTCATATCTCTGCATAGGAGAGGATCTGACCCAAAAGGGGTTTATAGGGTTTTAAAAGAGCTACATTTGTTTTACATTGGTACCAGGCGGTATTCCTACCAGGAGGCCTGTGCCAAAGAGAAAGAATGCCCCAGAAGAATATATAGTTAGTACATGACGACATTAATTTAGTCCATTTAACATTGAGTGGAGTCAGTTTTTCTGCTGTACATATCCTGATGAAGAGAATATAAAACTAAACCGAATGTCAGAGATCTCTGTTAAGTGGTTGATCATTTATATTAAGTCCAAATGCCACGTAAAATGGCAGCACTGAGCACTATCTTTCTCTCTCTTACTAATAAATAGCGCTGGGTATCAATTCAGATTTTCTGAATCAATTCAATTCGCTATTACCAGGTCTCAAATCGATTCGATTCATGATACAATAAGATATTTATTCAGTCTGGGATATCTCAGTTAAAATAATACTGCAAGCTTAAAAAGTGACTTTTGACCTGGTGCATTATTTAAACTGTTTTTACATTAAGAAATGAATTCAAAGCAGTTACATTAATCTTATATTAATTATATACATTCATGCGTATTCTGCATATTACTTGTTTTCTGTCCAACTCCTCTTTTCCTTCGTGCTTGTAAAATCTGATGGTGCTCTCACACCAGAGCTGTTTGGTTCAGACTAGACCAAAAAGTCTGTGGTGCGGACCTTTTGGGCTGGTCTGAATACAAACCAGCGAACTCTGGTGCGGAGCAAACAGTTGGTCCGAGACCTCGCCGGAGAGGTGGTCTCGGTTCGCTTCCAAGTGAACCGTGGTGCGGTTCGCTTTATGTTGAGGGCGTATTCAAACCAGGAAAGTCCATAGTTCGCTTTCTTTGGTCCTGACCAAAGAAAGCGAACTATGGACTTTCCTGGTTTGAATACGCCCTGAAATACATCCATACGTCAGCCTTGAAACTTGCTGTCGGTGCCCATATAGTACTATTTGCTTCTGCCGTGTTTGTTTGATTGCTTGCAGTAACATCTCATGAGATTTTGTTCAGTGGAAAGCAGCGCTAAACGCAGATCACGCAATACTAGCTGGGTTGACACCACAGGCTGCTTCTCTGCACGTCCAATGAAGAAAAAACTACATAAGTTAAAAGATTGATCTTTGGATTTTATGGATCGATTATGAACCATGTAAAGGGAAATCGATTAAAATCAATTAAATTGATTTTTTAAAACCCAGCCCTACTAATAAATGCTCAAAAAAGAATCTTAAAAAAACATGGGCAATGCTGAATTTTAATCTTGACTTGTGCTCCTAAGTTGTTCTGTCCAGCCTTTTGATGAGGACCTAAGACAAAACCCTGTCAGTACTTTCTCAGTGTGGGAAAGTTTGGGCTTTGCAATAACATTAAAACATGATGCAGGTTGAGTAGAGTTGTCTCTTGTGTTGCACAAAGGCTAAATTTAAGAACATTAGAAAGACTAAACCTCACACCAGAAACAAGAAACAGAATGAAGCAGTGGACAGTAAGCTTTAGGGACTAAAATAGACAATTTAGAATAAATACTCTTCTCCAGAATTTTTATTAATAAGCTTTTGTTTGATAAAAATAAACTGTTTATTGCTTTTAATTCACTAAATATCATCTTTTATTTTCAGAGACATAACAAGTAGTTAGAAAAAGAAAAAAATCTGTTATTTTAAGTGAGTTTCAGTTTTTTTTATAACAATGCATCAGACCAGTCAAATTTTGTTCACTGAACTGTGGCAGTCTCCCATAATGCACCCAGCATGGGGATGGCACCCTGCCTGGATGATTCAAGTCCACACCTGATAAAACCCCTCACAGAATCCCCCTCCTTCTCTCATTTTGTCTCTACAGCCGATCGTAAGAGTTTCTGCACCATCCACAGCACAGGCTACCTGAAGAGCTGGCCGCCCACAAAGATGGGCCTCGATGAAGACAACGAGCCAGACAACGAGGGCTGCAACCTGAGCTGCCTGGTGGCCATCGGTCGCCTGCATCCCCACATCGTCCCCCAACCCAGCCTGGCAGACATCAGGGTGAAGCCCACGGAGTATGTCTCCCGGCACGCCATTGATGGCAAATTTGTCTTCGTGGACCAGAGGTGAGACTCAGGAGGCTGGTGAGGCTGCTGTTTGATGTGTTGCACGGAAGTGGCAAATTTGATCTGCAAATTTTTATGAAAGCAAAGTCCAAAATGTGCCAAGCACTGTAGTTAAGCTCTAAGTATGCAGTGTTCATGCTACAAACATAATTCCTGCTACAGAATATTAAAATCAGAAGAGAGGAATGTCCTTAGGGATCTCTGGTGGAGTTGTCAGTCTCCTGGCCTCAGGCACCAGGAATAAAAAAAAAAAGAGTGATTTTACACGATCAAGTGGTTGGGATAATGTTTCACTCATCCTCGTAACTCCTGTCTTCTTTAGAGGAGCTCCATGCGTCCAGCTGTGGTCTCACACAATCTTTCTTTCCTCTTCCAGAGCAACAGCCATCCTTGCCTACCTTCCCCAAGAGCTGCTGGGAACCTCCTTCTATGAATATTTCCACCAGGACGACATCGGCCACCTGGCAGAGTGCCACAGACAAGGTACCAGCTGACAGATGGGTGCAGTTTTTATTTATTTGTTTATTTATCATGTACTTTTGTACATGCAGTTGTATCGGTGCTGTTCGATTCTGTTGTGCACAAATCACAGATGCACTTCTAGTAGGGCTGGGACAATACGCTCTTCTCCTGATTCGATTTTTTACAGTTTTTTAGGTGCTGATTCAGTTTAAACTGTGATTCTACGATATTGCTGATTTTTGCAGTCTTTAGTTAGCTTTTTTATCACCAGTGAAAAAAGATGAACAGTGACGATGCATACAGACTATATCAAAATAATACACATCAAGTGTGAGTCTGGTTTTAGGATTCATTCAGCAATATATTTTAACCAGCTGTTTATACCCTCTCTTCAAAAGTCGGATTCTATTTAGTGGCTTATTAACACAGACTAAAATGAAGCATTTAAATTCGAAAAAAAAAATAGATTTTTGAACAAAAAAATCGATTTAAAAATCATCAAACAAAAAATCCTGATACTTATGTGAATCGATTTTTTTCTCCCACCCTTTACTTCTGGTGTTAATAGCAGAATGCTTTTATGCAGGACCAGTTTCACGAGGCTTTTAGGATTTACAGACAAATATAGGTAAAAGAAAACAATAAAAATCGAGCATAGGGTGGGTATGAACACAGCACAGGTATAAATGTAAGACAGTAAAAATACAAGTACAAAGTGAATGAGAATAGACTTATAGTGCCTGGTGTTTTATGTATGGGAATCTGATTTCATTTCTTCTTTTTTTCTGCTTATCTTGCCTTTTTTTTAAGATTTGAACCCAGGCTAAACAGATTCTGGCCAAACACTGAGCTGTCAGTGTCCTGCCTCTGTCAGCCATGTTTGTTGGTTAAAAACATAAAACTGTTCACCTCAGTGGGGGAAGTGGAATTATACTGATATTAATATAGACTGCCTGAAACATGCGTCTCTGTTTCCTGCCTGCAGTGCTTCAGATGAGAGAAAAAATAAACACCAACTGTTACAAATTCAAAATTAAAGATGGCTCCTTCATCACGCTGAGGAGCCGCTGGTTCAGCTTTATGAACCCCTGGACCAAGGAGGTGGAGTACATCGTCTCCACCAACACTGTTGTGTCGTAAGTATTTCTCGACCGTCTGTGACACAGATGATGCCCACATTTCTGTATCAAAACATTTGGACGAGTGTTAATCTCTCTGCAGGTGTCCTATGATGGAGGGATCCGAATATCCCCAATCTGCTGCTTCACCACAGAGCATGGACAGTGTTCTCACCTCAGAGGGTAAATACTGATTCAAGACATGTAAACTAACCATTATTATGACTTCTGTAAACAACATTTATACTCTGTGAAGCTCAATAATCCTGATTATTATGTTTTGCAGGTGGAGGGAGGCGGGCGTTGCAGACTGTGCCTGGCATACCCGGTGGCACAAGAGCGGGTGCAGGCAAGATCGGGCGCATGATAGCAGAGGAAGTAATGGAGATCCAGAGGTGAGAGCAAACACATGTCCTGTGCTGAGGCCCAAAACATGTCATCAGTTGACTGAACAGTGCCCACAGCCCAGGTTAAATACAGATGATGTTGAAAGAAAGATGTTTCTCATAAATTAGAAATGTTCTTTTTCATATGAAAACGTTCAGTCCTTTCCTGAGTTTGTGTCATAAATCAAAAAGAACGAACAGGAGACACACACGTCATAAAACAGTGCTCCAATCACTGGCTGTCCTCGGCTTTTCAATCCTGCAGACAGTCCCTGACTCAGACTTCTGCTGTGGTGCTAAAATTACATCAGTGGCTTCAACCTAAAATCTACTCATTGTCATGGCAATGCTTAAAAAGTCCATTACAGTTGTTAAAGATAAGAGTAAATAGTTAACATTGAATTGATTACATCTCTTCTCCAAAATGAAATGAAATACATTAATGAACTGCCACAGGGCAAGGTCACTATTTGTTGTTGGGTTTTTTTTGTAGAATCAGTACAACTAGGGATGAACAATGTGAACTGTATTCAGTCTGTGTTGCAGATAAAAGCTTAGAAAGCCAAGTATAATGAACAGACATGAGGAGTAATGGACATGCTACCCTTACATACAGGCAGAACATAATGGATTAGTTTGAAAGGTTAACTACAAGACTTCAGCCCAAGTTTTTTCAACATTTTCATCCTTATTCCTTTTAACTTTTTTAGTTATTGTAAAGACTAAAGTGAAATATTTGAACTTTAGCTAGCTTGATTTCTTGAATATGTTTTTGTTTTGTCTTTTTCAAGCACTTTGTCGAGTGATGGAAATCAAACCAACCGGGAAACCTGTTTTTAGATTTTTGGAAATGTAATTTTGATTAGAAAGTATGAAGTCCTTTAAAAAGATGATTTTGTGAGCTTCGTAGCTGACTGTCTGTCATGCTGTTACAGCTGTGTTTGAGTCAGATGAAAACTAGTTCTGTGTCTCAGTTAAAAATTAGGTTTTGCATGTAATGTCCATGCGTTCCAAAAAAATTACTTCCAGTGCTCCATTCTTGTGTAAATCCGTCACTGTTTTTAGTGACTGGCTCATGGTTAATGAATGTATTAAATGTTTTGTCTTGTATTATGCTTTATGTTTCTAAACTCAGAAGACTGTCAAAACAAGAGTAATGGGTTAATTCAAACACGTCATGCTCCTTAATGTAATAAAAAGTGTGTTTGTATGTGGAGGAATAGTAGTTATTGGCAAAATTCAGTTTGGTCTAACCAGCTGTGTTCCTCACAGGATTCGAGGCTCCTCTCCATCCAGCTGTGGCTCCAGTCCTCTGAACATCACCAGCACCCCTCCACCTGACACCTGCTCCCCAGGTGGCAAAAAGGTAAAGACAGCTTCACTCAGAAAACCACACTCTCCTTACAAACATTCAGACAGTGGCCTTTAATCTGGTGTCTTCAGTTTGAGACTGTCTCTTTAAATGTAGTCCCTCAGATATCCCACCCAAGTCTCCTCTGGTTATCACTTAAATATGTGGAGCTGACAGCAGCCGTTTTTTCTCTCCATCTTTTTGATCTATGTTTTGTCCCAACTGTTCAGCTACTTGGCTCTTAATTTCTAACTGACTTAAATTCATTCACGGGTACATTTTCAGTATAAAGAGGTTTAACCCTGATGTTTCTGCAGTGGGAGCTGAGCTGGACCAATCAGCTGGTTGCTTTTCAATGGGGGGATCACTATTGTGACACAGGCACACTTACTTACTGCTTCAGTGGTATGAAGGGAGATTACAGAAATGAACATTTTAGTAAAAACTATTTTTGAGTACATGATTACATGCAGAAAAAAGACACCCAGACTTCAAAAAGAGACTCATAAGCAACACGCTGTTAAATTTGTTGGTAAACATGATCAGCATGGGCATAAAGTGCTATGAGTCCATGACAGAAATGGCTATACTATCCCATTTATTTCGTTTCTTTGAAGTCTTTAGATTTTAACCAGAAGACACTGTCAGGATTCACCGAAATCCACATAAACCTCAACTTAATGAACTTTATTTACATTTCATTTAAATCACTCTTTTCTTTATACACAGGTCAAAAACAAACTCACCCACATCTTACGTACAAAAAGCTGTTAAAGTGTTAAAATAGTTTATCAAACATAATTTACAACTGCATTACACAGAATCTGCAACAGGTCTTTATTTTTATGGCACAAAGGGACTGAGTATATTTCAGAAGAGTAAATTTTATGTGTTTGGCACTCTGGAAAAAACACTCAGACTTATTTTTTATTGAAAATTATTTTTAAAACAAACATTTTTCATCATCAGAATTTTTCATCGTAGCTTTCTTCTGAAGGTTCTGCGATAAGATCTAATCTATGGTACACTAACTCGACTAAAGAGTAAACACCAGAGGAACTGACTGGACTCTGAACAAAGGCAGTAAAAAGTATCTGCCAGATCCTCTCACCAAACAAGTCTGAAGTGACACCCTGAAGTCTTTATTGTCACAGTGATGTTGGCTAGCAGCCAGATTAAACGTCAGAAGTCACAGTGATCTAAATATCATTGGCTAATAGACCAGCAGATCCACCTGCGGAGTGGCAGCAACGTCTGGTGACTGGTATCAGTGGAAACAGGAAGGTGCTAAAATTCACCTGAAAGATAATGGTTTTAGTCAGTAACAGTAGACCTTTGTATTTTTGATGATGATTCTCATGAGGTCTCTATATTCTAGGCTAAAACATGTTTTATAAATGACTTGAAAAAATTTTTTTGGAACCATAAATTTGCGTTATAATCCAACAGAATTTACCACAGGCTGACCTGTACTGATTGTAACTCTGTATCAGTGTCATTTTGGGTGTATAGCGTCCATTTTAATGAAGTTGCCTCCCGCTTATCTTTAATGTGACACATTCCTAAATATACATCATAATCAGATTTGTGACGCCTCAGTCACACATTCCTGTTTCTCATGGCGATTGTGCATGACTGTACATAATTGAGGAGGCTGGTGTGATCGCTATGATACGGGATAAAATGACTGTCTCACCCCTGGACACACCCCGTAAATACACCGTCGGTAGCGCTTCTACATCGCTTCGGGGGGGTTCGTCCCGCTCCAGTTAGGTTGACACATCCATATGACAAGGTTTCCCTCCCGCTGACACGACGTCAGCCCCGCTCGTGCTCAGTTTGTGTCACGTAAGCCCCAACTGAGCCCCGTCGCTTGCGCCGTCTTGAACGGGACACAGTCGGGGCACAAACTCCTGCTGACATCCTTGTCAGTGGTCCTCATAAAGCTTTCAGGATTGAGCCACGATCAGCCCGACTTAGCTCCGTACATGCCACGCTAATACCGTTCACCTTAGGACTGCATTAGGCTTCCATCCCGCTATACTGGGAGCGGTGATTCTCCAGGACAGTTTTGAACAGTTCAAAACAGATGGGACCCTTCCACGTTCCCCGCTGTTCATCCACGACTACACAACGCTGATCCAGACCAAGTAACGCATGCACCACGACCAAAGCACTTTTCATCAGGATTATGATAGTCGTGCACAATCTCCATTAACGGGAATGTGTGACTGGGGCTTTAGCTACAAGCATGAAACATGATCTGTTGTCCTCAGGGCCTCATCGTCTAAGATGTTGTGTTTTTATTGCTTTGCTGAAACACAATGTCTTGGTTAAAGGTAAAAACCAGCAGGAGTGGAGCAGCACGCTTGTCTTTGCTCTAAACCCGACATTATAGTTCAGGACGTTTCAAGAACATCAGCTGAGGATCCATATTGCCTGCAGTGAATGTTGAAACATGTCGTCAGTGCTGTGTCAGTGGAGTGTAAATGGGCATGACAGAGAATGTGTCAGAGATACTGATGGATAACTAACATAGAAACTCTGGAGCATCAGTGAGTGAATGTGAGGGTGAATGGGTGTGAATGGGTAGGTGTGACCTGTGTAAAGCAGCTTTGAGTGACTCTATAAGCTCAAGTCCATAGTAACAACAAACTTGAAGCCTTGGCAGCTGCACAGAAGCACTTGACTGCTGCCATCCCACTCACTCATGTGCTTACTCTCTGTCCCCCCCTCCTCCAGACAGTTTAGAATGAAGTTGTTTTTTATCCCCTGGTAGAGTAAATGTATTTAGTTCACATATTGTTTTATTAGCTTTATTACTCCCTTGACTTTTTTCTCAGAAGTACTTGCTACTTATCTGAAAGGACTTGAAGCCAGCTCCATTTACTTAGTGTTGCTCTGACATGTTCTGCCTGTGTCTCTGCATCCTCTCTTGGAGAACAAACACAAAGATCTTTGAAGAATGGAAACATGAAGAGCTCAGGTTGAAACTGACCTGCGTTCACTGTAAACTGAGCTGTGTGAATGTGTGTCACCTCGACAGATTCAGAATGGAGGGACACCTGAGCTGCCCAGCACGGGGATCATTCCTGGACCTGATTCTGTAGGCTACCCATACTCCAACCAGTCCATCATGAGTGAGTCAGACGAGAGCACACGTAGCACACTCTGAGCTTGTGTGGGTGCCTTTCTCTTTAAAAACATTTTTCTTCTTAACTTGTGTAGGTGACAACTCCCACCTGAGCATAGACATCATGGATGAGCCCGGCTCCAGCAGTCCCAGCAACGATGAGGCGGCCATGGCTGTCATCATGTCCCTCCTGGAAGCGGACGCCGGCCTGGGTGGCCCTGTTGACTTCAGCGACCTGCCCTGGCCCTTGTGAGGAAGCTGAAGAGGAAGAAGAAAAGGAAGACTGCCTCTGAGCACCAGAGCCACTGATGGACAGATTTCAGTCAGGGTGAATTCTGGCTGCCATCTTTCTTGCTTTTTGCACACAACAACACTGCAAAAAATGTCTGTTAAACAAAGTTTTTAAATGAAATGACTCTAAATCCCACAGATTTTCCCTACAGTACATCACACAAATGGAGTTGAAGAATAGGATTCCTCTCTCTTTTGATTCATCATTCCCTGTGAGTGGACTGGAGACCTTTTAGGAAGGTCTGAACAGTTGAAAGGACTGATTGAAAGGGGGATGTTTTTTGCAGTGTCGGTTGCTTGCAGACAAGATGTTCCCTAACATTGCCACAACGACCAACCATTACTCTCAACAGCAGTCCAGCAAGTCCCAGGATTGTGGTGCTGCTGTGCCCGCTGAAGCAGTGAGCTCTGTCTAACAGTGGCTTTGGGCCTGTTCATGGCCTGGTCAGCAGCCGGCCCACTCCCCGACACAGGACTCCAGAGACGTTCACAAACGCTGGGTAATGGCTGATGTGGTGAGGAGTGGTATTGCTTGGGGAGCACCTGACTTTAGCCTCCTGCTGCAAACCGCTCAGTGTCTCAGACTGTTGTTCAAATCTAATCGTAGGATGTTGGTGCCGTACAAACATGGTTGTTGTGCACTCCCCTTACCCAGCTGATTTCAACATGGGAAAAGAACACAAAGCAGACATCGTCTACAGACTCACTCGTAAGATTCTGACGTGTTCTTTATTCCCAAGCCACAGATTCTCACAAATGTGTTTTTCAGTTTATTTGAACAATTCAATCTTTTTCTCAAAACCACCGAGCTGCTGTTTCCCCAAAACCAACGGCAGTGACAAGGAAATGCTCCAAGATGCTCCAATCTCACCCTCCGATAATATTTCTTCAGAGGAATGTAGACTTCTCTATTTCCTCAGGCGAATAGACAGCTCTGAATTTTACCTTTACTTGAAATCACTTGAAGTCCATTCTCTAAGTTATGATGCCCAGCGCTTTTAAAATACCCTTAAAGGTCAGCCATTGACTCAAATGACCTGCTCCAATTCCATGCTACATAGAGTAACAAAATTAATGTTCAACATATAATTATTCTGAAGAATGACTGTTTGGTTTGTGCGTTAAGTGTGAAGTGAACACAAAAAAACAGTACTCTTTTCCTCTTGGAAAGCAAAAGGGACATTTAAGGTGGTGTGGTGTTTCATAGGAGATGGTGCTGCACCAAAAGCACTTTGAAATGGAACAAAAAATCTGAAGGAAGACTAACAATGAAAATCTCAATTACTGTTGAGTTTCCTGTAGTTGAAAAAACAAAGATGGTGTTTTATTTCGTAACACAACAGTTGTGTACTTGAAATGATAAAATAGTTAAGCATCAACAAAAGCCCTGAAGAGTTCAGTGGTAAACCAAATGTCTCATCTCAAGAATGTTGTATAAAGTTACTCTGTACATACTGTAACATGTATGTAGTATGGAATTGGTAAACATGTTTGATCGAAGCCCTGTGATATGCTGCCTTCCAATGGACTACCTACAGGTAGTGACATAGAAAGATGAGTTTATGAAATGATCAGTGTTTGAAATAGCCAAGTCAAAAGAGTCTGCAAAATAGTTCCATCTTAAAATTACAAAAAGAAAAAAAGATGAATTATGAAAATCATGGAAGTTGAAGGAGTAATTACTGAACAGGGAGGGTATTCATGTGGACCTTCACCCAGTGCATGCTGGGACAGGCTGCAGACTTCAGAGTAATCATTGTGAAAACAAAGACAACAGTC
Source organism: Scarus forsteni (assembly GCA_036419115.1). Lineage (NCBI taxonomy): Eukaryota > Metazoa > Chordata > Actinopteri > Labriformes > Labridae > Scarus > Scarus forsteni. Next base: position 7,456,226 of record JAZDUH010000536.1, on the reverse strand, counting down.
GACCATAATGACATGTGGTCAACATTTGTTTCACATCCGGTTTAGAAAGCAGAGTCTGTCTGAGTCTTTATAAACCTCGGCCTTTTTAGTCAGAGATTGTTTTACAGCATAGGCAGAAAACCCTCTGCAGACCCATAGAATAAGCTCACTGAAACACTGCAAAGGTCAAATAAAGAGGTGAAACAAAGCTCCAGGAGCTCAGTGTGCAGGTCTGTGGGCTGTCACGCTGCAGACATGTTCCAGCTACAAACACAGACAAATCAAGTTCCTCACTGCCAATAAATAGAGGTCTCATTTTCACAGGGCTATCCACAGGTTTCCACTGCAGGCAGGTGAATCAGCATCTGCCTGCCAAGATTGAACGGCCTGTTGATGTGGGTGACAGGGTCTCCATCTGCTCATCTCCCCTTTCCACTCGTCCCCGTAGACAGCACTTAGGCTTCAGTCAGACTGTTAGTCCTCAGACTTCATCCACCTTTAAGGAGGGCTGACTCCAGATCGAGTCATGCTCTGATAAAGCTTCCTTTTTTGCCTTTGCTCGATGTGTTTAAAAATGGACCTAACAGAGGAGTACCTGGGCTTGAATTTGGATAAAGGCCCTTCTGTCATGTTTTTCTGGAAATGTTAGAAGTTAATTAAAGAAATACCTCTGAGGAAAATTCTGCTGCAAAGAGACATTTAGAGTATGTGTGTATTTAAAAACCTAGCTACTCTTGAATTTGGTATCTTAAGCAATTAAAAACAGATGTATAACTGTCAACAACCTGTTAGCTCTGAGGGCTTTTCTGTGGGGGATGAGTACAGATACAGTCTGATCCAGCTGAGCAGGACTCTGGAACACAGATAGAGCCAGTCCACCTTCACTTATCATGACCTTTGACCGTCAACAATGTAGGGACGGGTGGCCAGGAGGGCGAAATGGAATTCTTTATTCAGTGTCCATTCTCCTCCATGATGATAAATATCCTCAACACAACCTCTTCATCTCGCCAGCTCTGCTCACCTCACAGATCTTTAGTTGTTGGGAGGAGTCATGCTGCCTGTGTGGAAGGAGAAGCTGTTACCATCCAACCAGGAGAACTCTCGATTTCCAAATCCGTTTTTACATGGAAAATACTATGAATGCAAAACTCAAATTGTCAGACCGACTTTGTCATTGCATTGAAATATATTTGAATTAGCTTTATATATTGTGTTGAATATGACAGCCAAACTGAAATCAACATTTTAATATCAAGCCCCTCGTGTTCATATACGTACACAAACAGCATTACATTTGGCATCCTTAAAAATATGTCCCCTGAATAGTTCTTGTTAATACATTTAAAGTGCTCCAGTGAGATGAAGCAGGCATGATTTTACTTTAAACTGAAAAAAAAAAACCTTCAAAGATGTTAAACTGCACTCATTAATGCTCTGAATGTTTTCTGGTTAGAGGTCAAAAACTGTCAGATTCTTAAAAAATGAATGTAGTTGATATTTTTTAATCAAAATATAAATTAAAACAGTCATATTATTGATGAAATGGAAAAACAAAAATTTTCTCCATTATGGTTCCAAATATTTTCTTTCCTCTATTATAGTTAGTCATAGATAAAACTCTTCTCTCTGGTTTAAAAAGGGTTCATATCCGTTCTTGTTTTAATGTTTCAGGATGGATCTGTCTTGACCTTTTTATACTGTTTAGCTTTTTTTGTGGGAAAAATTGCACATTTTAAAGATTATTTCGGCCTTATATTCATTTTCATGCCAATTAAAATCAATTTTTCTTAACTTTGGTTGGAAAACACAAACCAACCCCCCCTTTAGATTTCACATTCAGGGATTGGTGAGTGCCATCTCAAAACTGTCACAGAACAATTGAGGATTTTTAAAATGCAAAATTTTTTGACAAGCTTATTCACATTGGTAATGGCTGTTCCGTCCTGCTGCTGTCTTTGAGTAAACTGGAAAATGTCCTTTTGTTTTTAAAGTCCTGAAAATATTCAGAGCAGTGCTGAGTTGTTTTAAAGTCTTTTAAAGTTTCCAGCAGTTAAAACTTGGTCAGTGTGACCAGAACATGTTTTGATAAACAGTAGAAAGTGAACAAACCTGTGCAAACACTTCCTCGTCCTGCACTTAGGAATCAGAGTGATTGACTCTGGGATTGGAGATGCAGAAAGCTTCTGCCCTGTGCTGTCCCGGCTTGACTTCACATCTCTTCAGTAGGATTGAACCTGGACCAGATTAGGCTCCGCCCCCGCCCCGCCCATCTCCTCCAAACAGGCAGCAGCTGGCGAGGTGTCCTCTGTATCTATTCTAGTGGTTTTCTGTTTCAATGTTTTTGCGATACACACTACAATAAGGTGTCCCCCTGTTGATATACCCCTCCCCACCTGACAATAATGTATCAAATCTTTAAATATTATCATGTTAAGAGTATACTTTATGCAAATATATATGAGTATGATGAGTGTATTGTATGTATCAGCAGTGAAATATTTTTAAAATAAAATTATTTGTTTCTGTCAGTAAATTGTGCTGTAGCATTGTGTTGGATCTTCTTGAAAAACTGTCCCTCAGTAGGCCAAAGGCTTCTTTGTGAGTTCATTCATGGCTCCGGCTCATACCTGATCTGCTCTCTCAGCCTATCACAGGAGCTCAATGGTATTTTTAAATTATGTTGCCATCCAGCAGCTGGAAGGGTGTGCGTGCTAAGAAAGGCTGCAGTGTTGACGCAGCTTTGGCCGGTCTCTTTCTTAACAGGCTACTGAATAGAGGAGAATAAAAACAAGATGCTGTTAGCACATGTTTGTGTCCCAGAAGAAAAAAAAGCTACAAAAGAGAAGAGAACAGACGACTGCGGAAGCTGCTGTTTGATACTGAGAGTCACAGAATCCCTATTAGCTTATGCGTGGTGTGATTTTCTGGGCCAAAAGTTATGTAAAGTACGAGTTTATACTTTGTACTTACGCATTAAATAATCATAGTCACTGTGGAAGCAGCTCATGAATCTTTAATTTCCAATCTCCGTTCCTTCTCTGAGTGGGGTCATTTTAAACTATTGAACATTTCTTTCATCTGCTGCCAAACCATCAGACAGCCTCCTCTTCTAGTTTCACAGGAAACATTCAAAGACTTGTTCTAGTTCTGCATCTATGTCGAGCCTGCTTTAGAACAACTGCGGGGTTTTTCTTATGGTCTGTTTTGAAGTCTAAACAACAGGACTGCCGTTCCTGTGTGTCCTGAATCTGGTTTTTGTTCCATAAAGAAGCTCCTGACACCTGCAGTAATGGCTGTCATGGTGTTATTATGGCATACCCCTGATGTGGGCAGTGCAGCAGTTGCCCAGATAAGTTCATCTCTGTTTGGTTTCAGAGCGAAAGCTGAGTCATTGCATAAAGATTAAATCAGCAGTGATGCTGTGCCAGTAAACTTTTTCACTTATCTAACAAGTTATCGAGGCGTGTCGTGTTGGTAATATGGGGATTTTCAAGTTAGGTATTTTATAAAAAAAAAAAATTATTCACAGTGGAAGGATCTTCATGCTCTTACACTGTTTTGCTTTAACCTTTAGATTCCCCATGACATGTCCAGGAGTGTTCAGGGCTGGGAAATTCATTTTTCTCTTTTCTGTTCTTTTTCTTTTTTAACTCAACAAGAGGACATACTGCTTTTGTAAAAGATATTTTAATATAACCAATATTATGTTTCTGTTTTGGTTTTGGTAAAATCATACAGTTTGCATTATTGTTTGGCATCAATGGAAAATGGAAGTCCCAATGACCAATATTATGTGAGTTTCTGTGTTTGATTTTAAATCTGCAGAAAACTCCTTCACACTTTGATTGTCCATTAAGATTGATAACATCTGCATAGTTTGATTTGTTGTATCTTTCTCTTCACTTAGGTACAGTTTTCTTTTCAATGATGATTAAATATCCATTATTTTCATAAGGTGGAGTCAATACACAGCAACGTTTTCATAGTCAAACCTGTAGCTACTTCTTTTGTTTTTTTTTTAGATTATTTTGAGGCATTTTGTGCTTTTTATTGATAGGACAGGGAGAGACAGTGGATGAGAAAGTGAGGGAAGACACTGCACACTGGTCACAGTCTGGAGTCAAACCCAGGGCTGGCAAAGGTATTATGTGGGTCGTGCCGGGTTGCTTGCCACTCTGCCAAACCAGCAACCAATCAACCCACTTCAGTCTAAAACAGAACTGTCGGATTGTAAAAATACACTGGTAACATTTGGAAAAGTGTGATGATTTTAGAGCCACTTTTATAAATGTTGCTGCAACATGAAAATATTTAGAACAATAGCTACACTGTGTCATCTTTTTGGCACCAAAATTAACGGTGTATGTGTATGCACATGGAAACGCTCCTGAAAACAAAAACCCTGATGATTTTCCAAACATTATGAATAAAAGATTGTGTGGTCATGAAGCACACTGCTAAGGTCAGCCATGAACTACATGAAGGTAAGATTGTCTTTATTCTGCACAAAGTTGACTTAAAATATCAGCAATAATGTTGAAAGGCAAATGAAGGATTAAGATAACCTCAGTCCTGAAATATGTCAACACTGTTCCCATTATTTAGATGATTTTATGTGCAAAACCAACAAAAAAATCCTGTCAACATTTTTTTTCTTGCCTGCCAGAAATACATAACCATTAGTGGCTCTTCCTGTGAAATTTGGATTGAACATTTTTCCAGTCATAACCGTCAGACGATGTAAACAATACGGTCTCCTTTATATCTAGTTCGATGTTTATGTAGCTGCACATTTCTCTTCATCATATTGAAGACAGTCAAAGACATTTTAGGAGCCAGGTAAAGAAAAAAAAATACCATATTGCTGTGATTTTCTGATTCCATGGTGGCATCAATGATTCACTGTTATTGTTTTATCTTGGCCCATAATCAGTGCTCATTCAGTTTTTTAGGTTGATTCCAGAATTTCTTGAACTTATATTTCTCTCTTACTTTGCTTTTGTAACAGCCTACCATAAATGTTTAACTTGCAGGGAATTGTCACTTTGATGACTAAATACACAGAAAGATCACAAAAAAATAATCAGATTGTGCAGATGTGATATAGATAAAATAAAAAATGGCTTACATTTAAATTTGAGGATCCTCTTAACAAGAGTTAAGAACAGCTCTGTTTTAAAACTTGCTCAGATTAGATTGGTTGTCTTGGCTGAATCATATCAAATAACAGGAGCAGTTGAAAGCCATACTCAGTTGTTGACATTCATTATAAAAAGGTGTTGTTGTTAAAAGGTTTAAATAATAGGCAGTGTCATCTAGGGCCCATAGATTCGGATATGGAACAGTCCGTCTGGCGTGTTACAGCTAATTAACCCTGATCGCTAATGAAGCTAGAACCACCATCACTTTTACATTCCAAAAATCAAGATCAAGACTTTCTAGGAACCCATGGGAGCCTTGTCATAATTCTTAAAAAAGGAATATACTTCCTCTACTTAGTGCAATAGTTAGTCGGTTGACTTGGGATTTTACTGTGAGTTTGTCTTCTTTCTCTTTTCTATTGCAGGTCCCATCCAACTTCACTCACTGATGCTTTCATACCACTTAAAAACCACCGACATGGCAGTGAAAGCAACTTGCCCAAGGACACATGGACATGCAACAGGGCTTGAACCCACAACCCTCTGATTATTGGTCGAGTGTACTTGGACTAAGCTGGTACTGATACTTAACCAGAGGACTCTCAGCAGATGAGTTTTTCAATTCGAAACAGATTTGGAAAAAGAAAGAGGCTTGGCAGACGACTGCTTTGAATCTTATTTATTAGAAAAACTTTGTGTTCAACATCTCTTCTGACATCGTGTGCTCACAGTAACGGTGACAAAGACTGTGCAAATGCAGGTCAGCCCATACAGACAGGAGGTGAAGTAAAAACTCTGACTCAATGTAAACAAGGAACCAATTTAAAGGATTGAAAACAGAAATGTGAAACTTAAATTAAAAAAGAAAGAAAAACATAAAACTTTCCAAGGCCTTTAATAGTACTTGAAAAGTTTAATTTCTACAGCACTTAGCCTCCAAAGACCAGCAGAGAGGCACAGAAGTCCACTTTCCCTGTGAGGTACAATATAACAAACACAAACACACACAAACGCACACACACACGCATTCTGTACTCACTCATCTTCATCCCAACGTTTTCACAGCACTCTTCGTCTATTCACATGCAGTACAGTTCACAACTGAAGTCTCCTTTGGTCAGATCAACAGAATGAAAGATGGCGGGGTGGGGTTGAGGAGGCCTGCGCTGTGCTTCATTCATCCTTGGCTGCTGCTGAACAGTCTGCATGTGTCGACTGAGGAGGGGGCTGCAGCAGTGGTGTTTGGCCACGGTGGGCCGGTGGGAGGACGCGCTGTGTTCACACTGATAGCAACACAAGGACAGAAGTGCTTTGACTGCAGCTGCCAGAGCTTTGTGTGCTGATTGGCTGGTGAAGACCAATCAGCTGTGCTTTTCAGTAACTGACAGTCACTTTGAATTTCCATTTTGCTGCCAGAATGTGAATCTGCAAATCATGCGGAGGATAATAATGTCTACTTTCTTTAGCTGTTCCTGTAATAACAGCAGTTGTTAGTGTTGTGATGGAAATAAAAGCACTTATTGCTCTTGGTGTGAACCCAGCAGTGGGGGGGGGGGGGGGGGGGCAGCCAGTCTCATGCAGAGGGGGACGGCGTGTCTGGGTCTGGTTCATAGTGGTAAGTGGCCTGAGCGTGACTGCTGCCGTGCTGCTGCGGCTGCGGCGGCTGCTGGTTGCGGGTAGTCTGGCTCTGACTGTCCTGAGCCTGCTGGTTGGGACCCTCATAGCCCAGCGCTAGCAAGGGGCCCACACTGTTCTCTGATACCTGCCCGTATGCTGGTTGGTCACTGACACTTGGCGCCGGCTGTGGCAGATTGTCCAGCTCATCCACCTGCGGTCTGGGGGGCTGCATGACCACAAGCTGGTCCTGGGGGATGTCAGCTGCAGCCGCGGCCAAGTTGGTGATAGACTTTGACTTGACACACTGGAAATCCACATGGCGGCTCTTCCCTTCCTCTTTCTCCCAGGACATGCGGATAAAGGGACGCTGGACATAGTTGTAGATGACCTCTGGGCGACCTCCGGGGCGTCTCTTCACCTTCTCCTTGTAAGTGGGGTAGCCTGGAGCATTGTTAGAAAAGATGATGTATTAGGGCTAGATGGCATCAGCCTGATGTCATCTCATTTTCAATCATTATCAAACAAAAGCAGAACATGACACGACAGACACAGAAGATTAATCTGAGTATGTCCTGACACTAAACGTGTTCGATAACCTGGTCAATAAGAAAAGACACTGACAGCCGATAGTGGACCACGTTTCATTTCTCATCTTAGGAAAAGGCAGGCAAACACACACACACTGCCAAGATCAGGGATATTCAACTAGGAGTCACTCAGGTCCAATGAATGTCCAAGTAAAAGGTCCAAACTGAAGTTCAGTCTGTCTTATTGCTTTCAGCTATTTCCACATTTTTGTCAGTATTTATTGTCAATTTTCAACGTAGTATGTTTCACTGAGTGCACAGCTAGCTCTAAAGCCTTCATTTGAGATCAAATAAATAAAAATCTCAGAAGAAATAAAAAGTACAAACAGAGCTGAATAACCCTTTTCCTCTTAAATTAAAGACGTCTCTGCCTGAAGAATTAAAAATCTACACCTCAGTAAAAAAGTCACCATATTCAGGAAACAAATAAAAGGTGCCTCTTTTTAGGAAAAAACAAGTACATTCAGAGCACTGACTAAACATTTTCTCTTATTTTTCTTAAATTAAAGAGGTCCCTGCCTAAAAAATTGGAGGCCTACACTTCCAGCCAAAGAAATCATCATCTTTAGAAACAAGAAACACATTTTAAAGTACAATTATCTGTAACTACTTTTCCTCTGAACTGTTGCAATATAATGTAACAGAAGAAGAGATAAGATCAAATCGATTAGTAAACAATTAGACAATGAACAGGATCAGCACAGCGCAGAAGCTCTCAGCCTTCTCAGCCCTCTCCAGCATTTCCTACATACAGGTTTGGTTGTCACCCTTGCAGGTGTCAAGGATCTTATTTTATTTATTTTTGCACTGGCTGTTTATTTGGCACTGCCTCCTGTTTGCTGGTGCCTGTGGCTGCTGCAGCTCATGCTGAAAACACGACAGCGGCAGTAGAATCACCTCCGCTAATCGTATCATTACGTCACACAGCCAGTCATCAGTGTGACAGCAGCAGAGGAATAAATGCTCTGATATCTTTAATAATAATAATACATTTTATTCAAGGCCATCTTTCATGACACACCTGGTCACTTACAAAAACTAAAAAGTGCTTCATTAAACAACCTTACAACCTTAGAAAACTACAGACCACTTACACTATATTGCCAAAAGTATTCGCTCACCCATCCAAATAATCAGAATCAGGTGCTCCAGTCACTTCCATGTCCACAGACAAATAAAATCAAGCACCTAGGCATGCAGACTGCTTTTACAAACATTTGTGAAAGAATGGGTCGCTCTCAGGAGCTCAGTGAATTCCAGTGTGGAACTGTGATAGTATGCCGCTTGAGCAACAAATGCAGTCGTGACATTTCCTCGCTCCTAAATATTCCACAGTCAACTGTCAGCTGGATTATAAGAACGTGGAAGTGTTTGGGAACGACAAGTGTTAGGCCACGTAAACTGACAGAGCGGGGTCAGCTGATGCTGAGGCGCACAGTGAGAAGAGGTCGCCAACTTTCTGCAGAGTCAATCACTACAGACCTCCAAACTTCATGTGGCCTTCAGATTAACTCAGAACAGTGCAGAGAGCTTCATGGATGAGCAGCTGCATCCAAGCCTCACATCACCAAGTGCAATGCAAAGTGTGGATGCAGTGGTGTAAAGCACGCCGCCACTGGACTCTAGAGCAGTGGAGACGCGTTCTCTGGAGTGACCAATCACACTTCTCCATCTGACAATCTGATGGACCAGTCTGGGTTTGGCAGTTGCCAGGAGAACAATACTCGTCGGACTGCATAGTGCCAAGTGTAAAGTTTGGTGTAGGGGGGATTATGGTGTGGGGGTGTTTTTTCAGGAGCTGGGCTTGGCCCCTTAGTTCCAGTCAAAGGAACTCTGAATGCTTCAGCACACCAAGACACTTTGGACAATTCCATGCTCCAACTTTGTGGGAACAGTTTGGACCAGGCCCCTTCCTCTTCCAACGTGACTGTGCACCAGTGCACAAAGCAGGTCCATAAAGACATGGATGACACAGTCTGGTGTGGATGACCTGACTGGCCTGCACAGAGTCTTGACTTCAACCCCATAGAACACCTTTGGGATGAATTGGAGCCGAGACTGAGAGCCAGGCCTTCTTGTCCAACAAATGCCTGACCTCACAAATGCTCTTCTGGAAGAATGGTCAAAAATTCCCATAAACACTCCTAAACCTTGTGGACAGCCTTCCCAGAAGAGTTGAAGCTGTTGCAGCTGCAAAGGGTGGACTGACGTCATATTGAACCCTATGGATTAGGAATGGGATGTCACTTAAGTTCATATGAGAGTCAAGGCAGGTGAGCGAATACTTTTGGCAATATAGTGTTTTTAGTAAAACTTGTGGCATGACAGGCTTGTGATCAAACTGCCAGACCGTGGTAGCGGTTCTAGTGTTAAATGGAGTTTCAGCACCCGCTGTCTACAGGCACGACAGCTGGCAAAATGCTCCATTAAAATCTATTCTCGTGAATTTATCAGAAATTGGTCAGTCTGGACAGAACCATCACTTGGCTCGGGTTTGGACCGAGGTCCGCAACTTGGTGATGCCTGTTCTAGATTATATGAAAACCCTGAGAACATTTGGTAAGAAAAGGTGTAAATCAATTTGTGTCATCCTGTCTGTAATCCTTCTTCTTGAAATACAATTTGTCCTTTATCAAAATAGTCACAATGTCCCTTTAGACTAATCATTTGAAACAATTCTCGAGGTAAAAAAACATAATACTGTTAGTGCTGCCGACAGGAACTGTCTTTAACCAGCATTAGCCTTGCATCTGTTTAAAAAAAAAACATTAGCATGAACTGCAGTGACAGAAAAAATGTTATTTTACTCTACACCTTATTTGAGAAATAGTCTATATACATCAAGAACTAAAGAGTTCAGAAAACAATCTTTTGGTTAGCATCAAGTCAGACAGTTGGTCTGACTTGGTTTTTTTTTTGCTTGGCCAAACATCAAGCTAAACAGAATAAGGAAACAAGGAGACCACCATCTGGAGGCAGCAGCTAAGTAACTAAGCTTGGCATAAACTTTAGAAACAGGCACACAGTCACTCACTGACTCATACTCAAACTTTTCAACACTTTTAGGGGTGAGGGGCAGTTATGGGACTGTGAGGGTTTCAACTGTTTAATTGTACTCTTTATCAAGAAGGCTTGGAAAAAAAGATTTGATGACTTTTTTAGTGGTTTTGTTCAAAGTGCTGTTTGGCCATTGACGCTTCAACATTCACGTCATCCCGGTTCATCATGTGCGGTGATGCTCACTCATTAAAGGTCCTGTAAAGAGCTTTCACTGCAGCCCTGAGGAAAGTTTCTATTTAACAAGTTCACTGTTTCCATGACGCAAACACACTTCCTGTCTTGCCCTATTTTTTATTTTAGCTTAACATGTTCTTCTGACAGCGAACAGTGTTTACCAAATGAGGGCTACTGTGACAAAAAAAAATGCTGAGACAAACATCTGCTGCCTGAGTTTGTCAAGTCTTCACAGAATGTTCTCACTAACACTGTACAGATAAAAAGACGATATATTAGGACCAAACAAAATAAACAGTACATTTCAACCTGATATTGTACCTCAATTTCCAAGTCCCTATGAAAGTGTGTAAAAACATCAGTACCTTCAATGCCTAAGCGGATCTTTTTCAGCCCCCTGTCCTTCAGCACAGACTTGGCCACATCTCTGTTTTCGATGTACTTGAAGAAGCGGTACAGTTTGGTACTGTAGATAACTGATGAGAAAAGAAGTAAAGGGAAAGTGAGGGAATCATCTTTCACTCTGCCCAGTGTGTGAATACACTTCAATGACAGTGAGTCACTGTAATAAAAGAACATGTCATGTTGGGCTGCAGCATGGTTAACTGATGCTGGTGCACTTCTGTCAGTTGCTGTTTGTTAGTATCTTACTCTGAGAGTACTCCTCTCCCATCTGTGGAGGATATTCCTCGTCCCAGTCCACCACATCATCATCAGTCAGCACCACCACATGGCACTCCCTCTCTCCGCTCTGAGCGCTGGCCACCATCAGAGGCAGCACCATCTCCTCCAGGTAACACTCAAACTGACGCCGGGCACCGTCATTTGACAGCTCGTGCATCAGGGCGCCTGTGGAGGAACCACAGTGAGATTTAAAGGAGAGAACGATGACAGCCTTTAGGAGAATAGAGAATAACGTTTCCAGCTATTACAGACAAATTTAAACTGAACTGATCCTCCAGATATAGCATCTCAAAACACAAAAGAAAAGCACTGTTCCCTTTGCTGTGGTCTTAAAAGGAGGAGGATAAAAGGAGGTGCTCTTCCTAGAAACATAAATGTTACAAGGAAACAAAAATAAACATCTTTGAGAGAATATATACATATACATATATATATATATATATATATATATATATATACATATATATATATATATATATATATATATATATATATGTATGTATATATATATACATATATATATATATATATATATATATATATATATATATATATATATATATATATATATATGTATGTATGTATGTATATACATATACATAATATATATATATATATACATATATATATATATATATACATATATAGACATATATATATATATATATATACATATATACATATATATATATATATATATATATATACATATACATATATATATATATATATACATATACATATATATATATATACATATACATATATATATATATATATATATATATATATATACGGCCATAAAGTCACATGCTTGTGCCGTCACATATGTACCATAATAAACACATGTACCTCTTCTTTTCTCACAATATCTACATTTAAATGGCACTTCAGTATCATTCATAATAAAATCAAGCAACGTTTACCCTGTGACACAGTTGATTCTAACACAAAAACAACACCAACAAACCGTCACAACAAAAACAGGCCTTTTTTAGTATGGCAGAGGCAAAAAGTGTAAATATCAGTATCAGTTAAACTAAGTTTGGAAACACCGTAAAATACCAAATAATGGCCGGGGCGTTTATTTGTTTCAATCACTGAGTAGACCAGGCGTTTTTTTGGGACCAGGCGACTATTTGAAACAGGTGTTCAATTCCTTTCCCACTAAAAACTTGCTCAGCAAAAAACTAAAAAATATTGTAAATGTAATCAAATTATTTTTTAACACCAGTGTGAATATCACCCTTACAGGAAGATTACAGTACTGTAGTTATACTCTTTTCTTCTTTCAACTCAGCACTCTCTAAACTCTCTTAGCAACACTCCCTTAAAACTGGTAAGGAACTATCTTACCAGTAGCAAGTAGTTAAGTTAAGGTCTTACTTCTGTTTTTTGGCTGCACCGGGGTCATAGCCCTCGTCTGTAAGATTCAGGCTTTTGGCGCTCTAGTGCCCTCTGTGGTCACTGAGTGTAACTGCACTGTCATGAAACAGCGCCGTACACCAACGTGCCTTTTGTTGACATAAGAGGGAGGAGAAGTGAGCAGACAGGACGTCCAGAGAGACAAATAAACCATGTGGACTGTTAAGGTTCAGTTTGATAATGTTTCTTTTCAAGCGTGCACTGTCAGCTGTGAGCTCAGCGTTTACATGTGTGTTCTGTAACTTCGACTGTAGCTCATAGGCTGCGCCGAATAAATTACTGGGCGTCTATTTGTCAAAATGTACTGTTACACTCAGCGTTTATTTGGTATTTTACGGTATACCAAAATGTCAGACATTTGCAGAAATCTAAAACTGTGCACGCGTTGTTCATACTAAGTGACACTTATTTGAGATATTTTTTTTTACTCTGTCATCGTGTTATTGTAGCTCTATAACTTTCTCCGTTTTCACTATGGGTTTTATTAAATGCAGTTTAAGATTCAACAGAATTTCTTTTCTTCTTTAATAACAGCTGATGTGAGCCTGGCAGTTCCACACTGGTGATGGCCTCCATATTACATTTGCAGAGCTTCTAAAAGACAGTACATCAAAATAAGGACATATACCAGCAGGAAATTGCATTTGTATCTGCAGTGTTTCTTTCTAAATGCATTAGGATGTGATTTGAATGAGACCAACATGAAACACAAACACAACCACAAACCAACTCCTGCTGGCCAAAGTTTAAACACAAGAAAACTATCATGTGGATACAAGAACAGATGTGCCAGACTAAACTGGTCATTTGTCCACATAACAAGCATTAGATCTCACAGCTAATCATGACCTACTTAGCACATAACACAAATACACACACTCAGCCTGTGAGCTGAGGCTCCTCCCTCCCACACACTCAGAGACACAAACAAGAGGCACCAGTCAGCATAAAATAACAAAGATCAACAACACTGGCATGTGCACACTGATGTGCATCTTCACAATGACATGCACTGTGAGCAGCTTGATACCATGGGCTTCATAAACTCATTCAGGCAGATGCATTCACCTTATTGTTGGTACACTCAAGAAGCTAATGAGCAGGTCTTCTCTTGCTTCCATTTCTGTCTGCCAAAGATAATGCCCATCCAAAAAAAGTAGTGTCTCCACTAAAGGACATAATAACACCCTAACTGAAGAGTTTGTATGTCTGAATTTCAACATCGCATCGAATAGAAGACATCATACATCTGTGTGTATCTATCTATATACATCTATATATATACACACACAAACACAAACGTTTCCATCCAAATCAAGGCTGTCTGATTTAAGCAGCAAAACACCATCTGTGCTCCACACTCACCAAAGTCCAGCACCTACATCAGTCTGCAGCTCCACACAACTCAAACAGTAAACGTCCAGTCGTGCATACTCACTGAGGTCTCTGCACTTGATGGTGCTGTAGTTGAAGGAGATACAGAGGTAGTCACATGCCTCCCTCAGCTCAGGAATAGAAACACCGTCAGGGCAGCGGATTATCCCCGACTTGTAGTAATCCTGCCATTTTCAACAGTGCACACACACACACACACAAATGAAGAAACAGGGAGAATGGTTGGTGTTCACACACACACAGAGACATAGGAGAAAAAACAAGACGCCATTATTGATGCTGCTTCGCTCACACAGGCAGCAAAGAGAGAGGTGGATGAGGAAGAGGAGGAGGGGGAGGGATGGTGAGCGAACAGCCATGAAACTAAAACCAGAGCGAGAGAGAGAGAGAGAGAGAGAGAGAGAGAGAGAGAGAGAGAGAGAGAGAGAGAGAGAGAGAGAGAGAGAGAGAGAGGGAGAGGGAGAGAGAGAGAGAGAGAGAGAGAAAGAGAGAGAGAGGGAGTGGGAGTGGAGAGCGATGGGTGATGAAAGCGAAAGCCTACAGCGTCACTTTCCCTCTCTGCTCCACTTTCTGTCCTCCTGCCGTCTCTGTGAGCTCGGGCTCTGATGAAACAGTGACAGTGGCTGTTTCCGGACCTGCTCAAACACCACATACCACACACACACACAAACACACACACACCGCTCAGCTCCTGCTCTGTGCTGCTCCACTTCCATGCCTACTTGGGTTTTGTTTTATGCAGACTAAGACACACTCGTGCCAAAATCCATTACACCATGACCACTAGCTGGCACTCATTATTAGTCCTTTGGCGGCACACTCCCAAAGAGCAGAGGTAAATAGGCTCTGTGTTGTATTCACCAGAAACAATTTTGGATCAGTGACACAAAGATCTTTTTATAACCCCAATGTCTGACAGACAAAACTATCAGCTGTAATACGTAGTTTATGTAAGCCAAAGATATCATGCCACCTCATTAATGTTGTCCAGGTAAAAAGAAACATATCAATCATTCATATACAGATGCTACAAAAGACTGTTTACACACTGAACCTCATTCACTATTACTTGAGTAGAAAGTTGTTCAAAAACTAACTTCAACAATTATCAAGAAGATTCTTACATTAAGCAAAATAATCTTAGGCTCTGATATTTCAATCCAAAATAACGGTTTTTGTAGACCAATTGACCCATCTTACCAAGCTCTAAAATACGATGTATGTGTTTGACCCACAGCAAACTGCCCAATCAGAGTCCTTCAGAGCAGGAAGAGGTGGGAGATGTGAGTGAGAGCAGCAGGAAGTGATGAGCATAGATTCTAACAGCTTCAGTAGTGGATCTGTCTGATTTGAACTCATTTCTTTACTCAATAAAAAACAAATAACACTACAAACTTCTCTGTGGTATAGAAATGTTGGCTCCACTTGAGACATGTTTTGACGAGAGTTTGCTTTACAATGTGGCTCATGTTCTGTTCGCCCACCTACTACATTATTTGACTAGACTGTAAAGAATGTCAATTGACAAAACGATCATCCAATAATTAAACATTTTAAAACAAATTAACCATTTAGGTTTTGTAAATTTGCATTGCCCCGTTCATTTACCCAAGTTTGCTGTAGAGAGACCCTGCAGAGGTCAGTGTAGTGATGAATCAACAAAGAGGGAGTATGAGGGATGTTAATGACTGACACAGCAGCATTTAGGTGGAGAACATGTTTTCATTTTTGGGTATGTCTGCTACATTAAAAAAAAACATATGATCAGCATGTTTAATCTGAAACATTATGCATAGCTGAGCAATAATATGATAAACAACTGTTTTAATTATGAATTATTGTGTTTCTAGTCACTGTTTAGTCTTAGAAGTTTGGTCGGTATTTATTCGCTGTGGTCATTCCCTCTAATGATAATAATATTCATTTAAACATAAAAAGGGCAAAAGAAAAGTTTGTGTCATAGCTGACAGTTTTTCCTTAAGATCTAAAGGAGGCAAACACCTGGCAGATAATTATTCCAGAAATGTTAATGTATGTCCTAAAAGCATCACTGAAAATACAAAATATCAAATTACTAATCAGCCTGTTTGTGCTGCGTTACATTGACTGTTAAACTATTATTTGAATAGATTTACTTGGGATCCAGTGTATAGCTGTTTATTTTTGTGTGCCCACTCATGCAGTTGTTCAGGCAATAACGGCATATCTATGCTAATAATAAAAAATCAGATATGTGCTCTAGGCTTGCATGCAGATTCCATTAAAGGAGACATATCATGCTGATGCATGATTTAATACTTACATATAATAGAATAAATTTGAAAACAAGACCTTACACCCCCTTAATTTTCAAAAAATGAGATATTGTATTTTTTCTGATATCCTAGAACGAGATCTGATGCCTCTGAAAATAGGTCATTGCGAGATGACCGCGAGATTTAAATTGTCGTGATGACACGAGCTACATTTCTTTTATTGGAGTAATCTGATAAAACAGCTCCTCCTCTGTAATGTCCGTTAGCCACAAAACCGTCACCGAGGAACACATCCACCCAGCAGTGTATAGCTCCCTAGCTCACACTCACTCATTACCAGCTCTGGCCTGTAGGGGGACTCAATACACGGCCGCTGCTTTGAGCCTGCCGGAAAATACAGTAGAACAAGAAGGACAAGCTGGCTCAACCCTCTCGGCAGCTCTGACAGAACTGACCAATCAGAGCACAAAGGGCTGTGACGTTGCGAGGTAACTGTAGGTCAGTCTGAGAACCGAGCGTTTCAACGAGAGCTTGATAATGGCCTAAAACGAAGATTTTGAGAACGCTATTGTGGGGCAATGAAGGAACTAAATGACTTGTACTGAGGGCAGAAATGCTTTACAGGCATCCTAGTCTGGCATAGTGAAAAGGAGAAACAAGCATGATATGTCTCCTTTAATGCATTAAGAACAAGGCAAGAACCGTGAGCAGCAAGAGAAAATTCTCTCAAGAATCTGCCAATGACTTTTCTCAGGGATCCTTAAAACAAAGAAGATTTTTAAAAAGTTACAGGAGGTATTATGAAGTTATTCAATCTGGACACTAGACATACGGGTTTCAAAGAGTTTATTCAGACTAATACGGGAAAATTCAGGCTGACCTTATTACTGTCTTCTATGATTAAAAATCTTTAGAAATCCCTTAAAAATATGGCTGAATAACTGCCAACGCAAAACTGTTCCATCCTTAGTTTTGGGAAAAACAAAACACCCAGACTCTTCTGAGTCATTTGGAGTCCTTTACCATTTGATTCACTCCTTAAAGTCTCTAGTCATCAAATACAGGCTTTAAGGTTTGCTGAGATTATATTATGGACAGAAGGAGCTCCAGGCTGGAGCTAGTCTTAATAAACACAACAAGAGACATATGCACTAACGATGCTTATGCCAAGCATCTCAATCTGACACATTCACACTTTTCCAAGAATCTTTACAAAGCTTATCTGAGACTTTGAATCAAGATAGAGCTGAACATGGCCCCCAGTTAATGTAGCAATGATTACTCAACTAAACGGCAGAAAATAATCGGAATATGGACAGAGGGAGCTGAGTCTTTATTTAGACAGACTGACTGTAATGGAAGGAGAGAGGAAGACTGGTGGGAGTGAATGAAATATTGAGAGATGCACACAGTGTGTCATAAAGGCTCTGAATTTAGAAGAAGGGTAGAGAATAAATAGATCAGAGGAAGAAGAAGGTCAAGAGAAAAATAAGAAGGCATAGGAAAACAGAATAGAATAGAAAATGTAGGGTGAGAAAAGCAGTGAAACGGGATAGCAGAGGTTAGATGAAACCAGTAAAACAGAAAGAAGAAAGGGTTTGTAGCACTTTCACATGTACGCTGCAGTGAGAGCACAAACTGACAGCATCATACAGATGTTCTCAGCAACAGATGTGACATCGGGACAGCATACTCACCAGGATGGCTCTGAAAACGGTGGAGCTGATACCATCCGCCACCTCAAACTCTCCTTTCTCATTGGGTCGAGTGAAGTTGTTGTCCCGTCCAGAGCCAAACATCCTGACAAAAGACAAGAGAAGCCTGATGTAGCAGTTTTACTTTGACTTGTTTTCCCAGGTAAGAGAACAAACTGAGTGTGGGAGCAGGTTGAAAAGAATTTGAACAGACAGTAAAGGTGTTTGTGTTGCTGCTCTTGATTTTACACTTTGTTCAAGTTTCAATTAGGGCAGCACCTTAAACACGTGGTAGGTGTTCAAGTTAGTAGAAAACACTTAGTGACGATAATTAGTTACTAAAGAACAACACAGATCAACCTTTACAGATGTAGTCTACACTAAAACAAGGGTCATGATATCATCATAGTGTTCATGGTTGAAACACTGACATCATCATGACATGGAGTATAGCTGTATATTGGATTTTATTTGCAGAAACGGATATCACTCTCTTAAATCCTTTTTTAACAGTGTACTGAGACACTGCCATGTGTCAAAAACTTTTTAACAACTGACATCTCAACATCATCAGCCAGTGTTTGTGCATGTTTGAAATCAAAATCAATACTTTTTGAGACCATTCTAAGACCTACCATGAGAAAAAAAAATCCTTGTATTTTTTCTCATTACTGCCTGATGCATCCGTGTTTTTCTCAGCTCTTTAAAGGTAAGGCAGCCACCTCAACGAGAAGCTGCTACAACTATGACCCCTATTTAAAAAAATACACTAATAAATAAATACACTCTAATACATTTATACTTAAAATCACATTTTGGCTTTTATAGCCACAACAAATGAAGGAACACTTTGGCCTGAGGCAGCCATGCTTTCTATTCAGACAAAAATTAACAAATAATAGAAACAGTAAAAGTTTGAAGTCAAATTTCTCTGCAGTGCTGTTTGATGTGTGCAGGGAGAAGTACTTACTCTACCTTAGCTAGCAATTCTCCTATGAAAAATACTATATACTAAATATGTTATTTCTACTTTCTCCTAAAATCCTGATATGTCGTAGTAGATTCTTAATGTAATATGTCACCAACCAAAGGTGTTTAATGTAAATCTAGGACTTCAAGATGCCTTGCTCTTCCAAACGAGGAATAGCAGAGACATAAGAGAGTTAGCGCTGTAACTGCATTATGTATAAGGATCACTTTGCTGCCTCCGTTGTTTTCCATTTCTCTGGAACTTTCTAAACATCCCTTTAAGCTCGAAATAGATTTGGTATAAATCATTTTAGTCATTATGCCATCTAAAATGGAAGATTTATCAGAGTTAAGTTTTTAAAGAACATTTAAATATCTAAAATTCTGAAGACATTTTAGGGCTATGTAGTAAGCCTTGGACGACAGCACTGCACTTAAACCGGAGACCGTTCCATAAAGGATATAATCACATGGACTCAGGAAATCTTCTAAAGAACATGGTCAGTTCACATGTGCAAGTTCAAACTCTACCACGCAAACACCCAGAAATGCTGCTAGCTTCTCTGGGCCTGAGCTCATCTGGGATGGACTAACGCAAAGTGGAAAGTGTGCTGTGGTCTGAGCAGTCAACATTTCAAATGATTTTAGGAAATCATGGACATTTTCTTCAAAAGCTAAATCAAAAAAGGACCATCCTGACTGTTGCCAGCACAAAGGCCAGCATCAGTGATGATACGAGCGTGTGTTAGTGTCATGGCATGGGTAACTTGCACATCTGTGAGTGTACAACCAATGCTGAAAGGTACTACAGGTTTTGGAGCAACCTATGCTACCATCCAAGGGACGTCTTTTCAGGGCAGTCCCTACAGCAGGACAATGCCAAGCCACATTCTGCCTGTTTAAACAGTGAGGCTTCACAGTGAAGACTGTGGGTACTGGACTGGTCTGCTGCAAAACAGATTTAACCCCCACTGAAAATATGAGGTACACAATAAAATGTAGAATACAACAACAGAAACCCTGTACTGCTCAGCACAAAGATGTACATCAAGCAAGAATGGAAAAGAACTCCACCTAAAAAGATTCAACAATTAGGGTTCTCAGTTCCCAAACACTTCAGTGTTGTTCGTAGGATATGTGATCCAACAGTGTTAAACATGCCTGTCCCTGTTTTTTGTAACACGTTGCAGGGATCAAATTCTAAACGAGTGAACATTTGCAAAAAAAACAAAACAATCAAGTTTATGAGTTTGAACATTAAATATCTTGTATGTATTTAACTGAATATTGGTTGAAAATGATTTGTAAATCACTGTATTGTTTTGAATAACATTAAAAAGCTACAGTTACAGCACTATTTTAAATCTTAGTTTGTTCCTAATATTGAGAAGCTACCTGATAATAAAAGTCAGACGAACATCCAGTGCAAATCAAATTACGACAGAGGAGGTTCATAGACAAAAAAAACAAGCTCAAGGAAATCAATAATGAAATTAAGTTACACTTAAGAAGTGTTTTGTAACTCAAACAGTGACCACGGCTCTGAATGTTGGTCCTTGCAGAAACTGCCCCCCCTGTCCTCGGGGCACTGGTGCTTCAGTCTGGTGGTGACTCTATCTGACTGAACATTTGAGCTTGACTTGAATGTTGATGTGTCCTTAGGCAAGACACTAAACTCGAAGGCTACGACATCATTGGTATGACAGATTGTTTTTGCTAACAGTGATCAGACAGCGAATGGGTGTGAACAGGCAGATGTGACCTGTGATGTAAAAGCGCTTTGAGTAGTCAGAAAGACGAGAAAAGTACTTAATAAGTCCATCTGTGTCAGTTTGCTGTTCCTACCTGATTTCATCATGTTTGAATGAAGCTCTAATATTGTAATGTCTTGTTAAGCTTCCCACCTAGAATATGACAAACTTCTTAAAAGATGAGCAGGTAAAAGCAAACACAATGACCAGCATAATCAGACACTTTTTACTTCGTTAATTGCTTGAATACTCCATTATCATCTATGTGTTTAGCTTCATGGAGTCTATTTAACAGTCATTACCTGCCAAGCATGGTATTAGGCTGAGCTGTGAAGATGGAAGGGTCCACCACAAATCTTGTATTGTCCACTATTAGGGTGACTCTCTCTCCCAGTCTCAGTCCACCACGATGCCCCTCTTTACTGCTGAGGTCGTAAACATAAATCATGTCACACAGTCCTTGGCCCAGTGTCTTGGAGTGGTGTTCTGATCCAGAAGGACCCAGGGATCGAGGTATGTGTCCACTGACCAGCGTCCCTCCAACATGAGAGTAAGGAAGAGAAGCCCGAGGAGGTCGAGGGCTTGAGGATCTAGAGGATGAGCCTCCGTCACCTCGTTCACGGTCTGGGTTAAAGAGGAAGACAACAGCATAGGAATTTTCAGTGAAAACTACAAACATGTAGTAAGACCTGATTTTGATCCTGTGTATCAAACTCCATCATTTCCTCTTCCTCACCATGCTGCCGAGTGGGAGAGGTGACATTCCTGATGCAGGGCGTCAGCTGGCTCTCAGCTCTCTCATGGGAGGAGTCACGGGAGCGGTCACTGGAACGCCGGCGTTGCTCCCTGTAATGTTCGACTCCAACTCTGTCTCTTGTCCCTCCAGATGAACCGCCAGCGGCCCCAGCCCCATGCAGATTCATAATGCTGACCTGCTGATGCTGCTCCTGCTGCTGGTCACAGTCCAATACCGACAAGCCACACTGCTGCTCACTGGAAACAAGGGCACACACAAAGAAAATCCAAGTTTAGGGCAGGATTTATGGTTCAGCTCCTCATCAACGGACCACACAGAGTAAGTGCTGGACATAGTGGATAATACTTTGTTCAAAATGTAAAAGATGTAACACATCGTTTCACAAACTTTTCAAGCAGTGTCAGTAAGACTAACAAAAAATACAGCACAGCAAGGGTGTGTGTTTTAAGGCAATACTGCAAAGTGGAACTACAACATTATATTAACACTAATAAGAAGTGGTGAGAAGCAGAGTGGTGGTTCTCATCTTTCCCACATTGTACAGGTGAAGGTGGAGAAACTGGTCTTACCCTGGGAATCACCGGCCTAACAGATCAGATCAGTGGTGTTGTCAAAACGAAACATGCCCAGAATCGTATCACTGTAGTTTTATTAAGTAAAGATTTCTCTGACAGTGATTCTAAGCGATTCATTATCAGACTTTGCTCTCGTGGACATGACTCTTATCTGACGGAGACATTAATTCATAATATGGAGAAGCATGAAAGTATACAGGCAGCACGCTGGTCCTTCCACTGACTATCAACACCCTCATTGGGTTGATTGGTAACTCCAAACAGTCCTTATGTATGAGTGTGGGCATGAATGGTTGTCTGTCTGTGTAGCCCTGTGATTGGCTGGCGACAGTTCAGGAGTGTACCCAACCTCTAACCCACTGTCAGCTGTGATAGGCTGCAGCCCCCCATGACCCTGAAAGGGATAAGCTGTAAATTCAATGGATGGATGGATTATGGTACACACACACTCTGCTGATATTACTTTAATATGGGGAATGTATGGCTGATATGCACAGTAAATATCTGCATGTACTGATACCAAAATTAAGCATCATCCTTCACAATAGAAATTCAAATTAATAATAATGGTGCAAAAATGTAATCAGACCAGATACAAGCACAAATAACTGTTAAAAAAATAAACCAGGAGCTAACTTCTACAATTACTCAGTTCTGATCCACTACAGCTTACAGTTTTGTTCTGGAAGATTTACATTTAAAATTAAGACTCATTTTTGAGAACACAAAATCAGTTTGGTTTGAGATGCAGGAAGCAAGCCTAAAGCTCTGTTACATGTCTGACAACAACTCTGGTTTATCTGAAGACATTTCCAAAACAAACACGATCAATTGTTATCTAAAATAAAAGAAATCTCATCGAGAACATACAGTACTACTAAAGATGGAAAAATGATCAAATTTTAATCTCGATTACAATCACTGCCTTCCACAACTGTGAAAGTGAGGTACTGACGCATGTTAAAGAGGACATATCATGCTGATGCATGATTTAATACTTACATATAATATAATGAATTTGAAAACAAGACCTTACACCCCCTTAATTTTCAAAAAATTAGATATTGTATTTTTTCTGATATCCTAGAACGAGATTTGATGCCTCTGAAAATAGGTCATTGCGAGATGTCCGCGAGATTTCAAACGTCATGACACCACGAGGTACCTTTCTTTTTATTGGAGTAATCTGATAAAACACTTCCTCCTCTGTGATGTCCGTCAGCCCCAAACCCTCACCGAGGAACACATCCAGCAGCAGGGGTATAAAGCTCCCTCGCTAACTCTTTCCCATTACCAGCTCTGGCCTGTAGGGGGACTCAATACGCAGCCACTGCTTTGAGCCTGCCGGAAAACACAGCAGAAGGAGAAGGACAGGCTGGCTCAGTCCCCAATAGAACTGACCAAACCAGAGGACAAAGGGCTGTGACATGGCAAGGTAACTTTAGGTCATGCTTGAGACGAGGCGTTTCAACGAGAGCTTGATAATGGCCTAAAATGAGGATTTTGAGAACGCTATTGTGGGGCAATGAAGGAACTAAATGACTTGTACTGAGGGCAGAAATGCTTTACAGGTATCCTAGTCTGGCATAGTGAAAAGGAGAAACAAGCATGATATGTCCTCTTTAAACTAATTACTTATTTTCTGTCATTTCTACTTGTATTTCAATGTATTGATCATTACTCAACCACAAGGTGATAATTCAATAATGCGTTTGATCAAAGCATGAGGTACGGTACTTGATTTATAACAGCGGCCCAAGTATTACTATGATTTTTTTTGGGCATTGTTTTCCTGACTCCTTCTAAAATATCTATCTATCTATCTATCTATCTATCTATCTATCTATCTATCTATCTATCTATATCTATATATATATATCTATATATATATATTCATGGTTGTTTTTGTATATCTTATTTCATTGCAAAGGTTGGCGTTATTCATCTGGACAACTGTAGAAGATATAAAATCAAAAAAACAAGGTTTATAAACAGCATTATGTCACTTTGATTTAGATCCTGCAAGACAAAACTCTTTTGATACACATGTGCCAAAGAAATGCCAATCCTAACTATATTTATTTGAAAAAAACGGAGAATTAAAGTCACAAAATTAATCCTTAAACGCAGTAGTTTCACTGCACATGTAACAGTGAAGGCATTTTCAACAAGTCCACCACTCTAAAACTTGGTCTCTTTGTCTAATAAGTTGCATCCAACAGTTCCAAATGATCCAACAGGTGGATTAGTGGACTGAAGTAGGGCTGAACAATTAATTGCAAATTAGATAAAATCACAATATGGCTTGTTGCAATTTTCAAATCACAGACAGTGCAATATTTTTAACCCAAAATGTTTTGAACATTTTGGCATTGTGATGTAGTTTCTTGCAATTTCATGCCTATTTTAACCTTTTTCAACCCAGTTTTTACAGCTTTATGCCTATCTTGCTCCTATTCATCTTTTTTTTTTTGGCCACTGTCAGACCATGTTTGGAATTTTTACATGGTTTTTGATATTTAATCCCATTTTTGCTGCTAATCAATGTTCCTTAGTCATTTTTGAAATTTTTTGCCTTTTTTTGCAATTTCATACCCATTTTGCACCTATTCACTTTTTTTCCGCTTTTGTACAATTTTTTACCCAGTTTTTACAATTTCATACCTGTTTTGCTTCTGTTCTTCACTTTTTCTCAAATCTTTTATCCTTAGATTGATTTAATGTCATATTGGTTATACTATAAAATGATCTACTGCTTATGTTTGTTTAAGAATACATAAGATGAGGAACATTAAAGCAATCGTAGAGTAAATCGCAAATGCAATATTGGAGAAAAATATCGCAATTAGATTATTTACTCAAATTGTTCAGCCCTGAACACTGAAGTGTGGACGAGTGCTGTAAAGCCAAAAGCATTTCACACCAGAGAAAAATAGTTTGCTACAGAAAGGTACTCGGTGTAGGGGGAAAGGTGCATCTGTGGGAGCCAGACAACATATTCCCTGTAGTTACTGCGATGCTGGATTGACTTATAAAGAATATGTTCAGGTGGAGAGGTGGCAGATTTTTACAGAAGTAAAGTTGGAGAACAGGAAACTGACACCCACTTCAGGTCTGAGCACAATGACACTGCAAATCAGAGAGAAACTTAGGCGCAACTAAGTGCACCATTTCATGCAAGAATGAGACTGATTCCCTCTATTTGCTCTGGGCAAACTCATTCCATCTCACACACGGTTGTGCAGAGATAGCTCAGGGGGTAAAGGGTTTGTTTTTTTGCGTGTCAAGCTGAGGAAAGGGACGAGTCAGAGGAAAGTTTGCAGTGAACTTGTTTGAACTCTTACAGGAGCTGAATGCTGCAGGGGCAGGGATGACACCAATCCACCGAGCTCAAGATGCAGTTACAAACCCAGACAGAGCACCCAAGCGCCCATTAGGGAGTTTATCCAGCTGAAACAAACTGAAGACGCTGAACTCACTTAGAAACTGTACAAAAATAGAAATGGCATCCACTGTGTACTTGCTCCATGAGCTGCTTAATCAGAGATTTCTCACTGGTAATAGCCTTCTATTAAACCTTGGAGTGACAGATGCAACCTGATATGTTTCTGTGTCATACAAATGTTTCAGTTCATTTCATTGTGTCAATGCGTGATGAATCAAGTCATTTTTATCAGCCCAAGGAATGAAGAAGTGATTGAGTTCTTTGCTCAGCATGTATATAAATGACTATTTAAGTACAAATATAAATATCATGCTATCTGGTGCATAACTTTCTAAGATTTAAGAGTCAAACCACATGTGTTAAGCCACATCTTGGCACTTGGCAGCAGTTAATTTCACTGATTGTACATGTAAATGTATAAAAATCATAAGTTATGTGAATTTAGTGAGGTGGCTAATCAGCAGAACAGTTTATTGCCTTCTGTTTGGATGGTTGAGGGCTCGATCCCTGCTCCACAGCTGAAAGATGTGCATAACATTAAACTGCTCCCACTGTATAAACAGTGTGTACATGTGAACCAAAGAGTACAAATGTAATATATAATATAATAACAATATAATAGCTAATGCTAACAGACACCTTAAATGGCATCCTAACCCAGTGTGTAAATATGAGAGAGTTAATGTAAGCCAAGTGCAGATAAAACCTTGAGTTTTTAGATGACGACAAAAGCATTACACATGCTTAAAGGGACAGGTTTTTTTGAAGTGAGGTTGTATGAGCTCCATATGACCACTAAGTACATTAGATGGAGTAGAAAGTTCTCTCCTCTTCCTCAGTAAGCAAATAATTGTGTAAGTCCATTATGCAGAACGAGCCATAAACAGGGGAGAACTGTACAAATACAACTAGTATTTTCTCTAAATATCACAGTTTAAGTACACTACCTAGATTCTTTTTTGAGTGTACTTACTTCTCCGAAAAATAAACTTTATCTAAAACTAACCAATTCAGATTGCGTATTCCTCCGCCCCGTGAGCCTCTGAGGCACTATGCGTCCCTCTCAGCTGTTCAAGTCAACAAGTTAGAAACGTCAGGCGCTGATTGGAGCCTCGTTAGGGATGTAACAGTATGAAAATTTATATCATGTTTATTGTGACCAAAATTATCATGGTTATCATTATTATTGTGATACTGTTGCAGTGCGCTCAAAATGTTCAAAAAGCACTTTTACACACACTTGAAATTATTTAACCCCTTTAATATTATAATTTTAATATTTTTTTTCTGTTTTTTGTCAATTGATGTCAGGAAAAGTCCCATGAGTAAATTTTTTGCCCTTTTTTCGTATAAAATTAAAGAAAAAAATTCTGGCAAGTAATTGTCATTATTATGGTATAAATGCTTTAACAGTGTGTAATTACAAGAAAAGAAAGACACAACTGAACTTTAAACAAGATTCTGTTCATAAACAACTGCAAATAAACATGTTTAAAGTTTTGAAATGATCAATAATAAACTTAATCTAGTTTACAAAGGCCTACACTCACACATTATTTGTTTGCTTGCAGCATTAGTGTCCATGTTATAGCTCGTTATATTAGACCATGTCCAGGCCTTTTTTTGTACTGACGATAGTCCCTGAGACAGTTCCTGTCTAGCTAGCCCCCTTCATGACTCTCCTCTGATCTCCCCTCTCCCAGCAGATCTCATCAGCATTTCCACCTACAATATTTCCGAATTACAATTGATAAAATCCATAAAATGAATTGAACTATGGCAAAACACGGCAAATAAACGGCAAAAGAATGGCAAAAGAACGGCAAAAACACACTCCATAATATACTAATGCTATAATTTACAACATTTACACATTATTTACAGACAATACAGATTAAGCCCCTTTAATTCACTCAGGTATGGCTCACTGAATCTTCTCACTCACTCTTACTCGAGAAGTTACAGTAGTTTTAATTACGCGCCTTTTTCCTTCGCCGGAGCTTCGTATTTTTGACAGGGTGACCGTCTTCGATCAGTTTCCCCTCTGCATCCTTGTAAAGTCTGAACTCCGACCAGACTTCAGACTCTGTCCATTTCCAGGGGGAAAATATCCGCTATAGTATCAGTGGCTCCAACTGCCTTACTTTCACTTTCAGAGGTCAAACACTGCAATCTGCGCATGCACACCTCCGTCTGTGAGGGACCGCGGCTGCTTTGCCGAGGAGAGACACATAGTTTTGGCTTTTCCAGGTAGTGAGCAGATCACCTTGAGTTACTGACACAGCGTGGTTTAACAGTGATTAAAACAGGAAACGGTAATACTAACCGTGGAACACTTTATCACAGTTTACCCTTTTGCCGGTAACTATGCCTTGTGTAACTTTTATCAGGTATGGTAATTATTTTGTTCTGACTCTTAGTGGTGTGAAGAAGAGAACCTTAGAAATTCAAAATGAGTGATAATGACAGTTACGATGAGGTTCCATTCACTTTGGAGCCAAGAGGATATCTTTATGAACCGGGATTCACAGAAGAAGAGCTGCTGCAGATGGAAACCGTCACACCGTCTGCATCACTCATAATACAGGTTTTTATGCTTTTCTGAATCATGGAGATTTTCGGACATTCTTCAATTTTCCAAAGATAAACTAGAAAGAAGGCCCAAACCTGAAGGATCTAATGACAATCTATCCTCAAAGTAATTAGAAATGATCTGTTAGAGTCAAACAAGCAGCATAGAGGAGGCTGTTCAAAAATGCAGAATACTTGTGTGTGTCACTCGC
This sequence comes from Scarus forsteni, assembly GCA_036419115.1. Classification (NCBI taxonomy): domain Eukaryota; kingdom Metazoa; phylum Chordata; class Actinopteri; order Labriformes; family Labridae; genus Scarus; species Scarus forsteni. The sequence goes on along the minus strand of JAZDUH010000536.1, from coordinate 7,427,932 downwards.
TCTCTCTCTCTCACACACACACACATACATACACACACACACATCCATTACAGTTGTGTATTGGCACTGCATCGTTCACAGAAGCGCTGCGTGGAGGAATATGTGACATGAGTCGGTTAGTTCCAGATAAACTTTATTTTTCCGAAAATGTAATGCACTTAAAATGTCTAGGTGGCATACTCTTACACTGTAGTATTATTTTTGACGGCAGTTTTTCTCCTGCATCTAATGTACTTAGTGGCCATATGAAGCTCATACAACCCCACTTCAAATAAACTGAACTATCCCTTTAAGTTTTCCTTAAACTGGACTAGACTTGAATGAACCCTCAACATTTACCCTGTCAAGGCTTTATTTTATTTTTCTTAAAAGTGCAGGTTCAAGGATGGATAATTTCAGTGTGCAATCTGAAGGACTTGAGCTTATATATCACTATTCTGGTCTTTCTGACAACTCCCACTCCAACACCCATTCACTCTCCCACTGTGGTTCTAGTGTTTCTATGAAAGTTTTTCATCAGTATAACTAATTCATTCACACCCTTTTATACTCATTTACATACCACGCATCATTGGGAAGTAAAACAAACTTAGGGTGAATACTTTGCCCAATGACACATCGGCATGTAACAGCCAGAGTTGGGCTTGAACCTGCAACCTATCTGACTGAGCCCTCAATGCCCCATCCCTGCATTTAATAATCGAAATGCTGTTTTTCTCCAACATTTAAACAAGAGATGTAAAACACCCCCTTACAAAAAAGCAAACTGGGTCAAAAAGAGATCTTTCAGTGGCCATTTGCTGTGATACATATGAATAACTATTTATGTTGCAAAAAGAAATGGTTAAAGTCCACAAGGCTTGGCCAAAGGTCTGGCCCACAATCATAAACAAAGTACATTAGAACTGCTTGATTGTGGTTTCTTGCCTTAACATTAATTATAGTCAAGCTCTTGAGGAGTAAATTATATTCCTGCTGTTGTAGTGCTTATAAATCCACACCACTTTTGTGCACCTGTGTAGTTTTGCTATCTGATCTCTGGTGCAGTAACACATCCAGGTCTCAGTAATGAAGCGAGCCTCATCCTACTGAGAGGCGCTGCAATGAAATATGATGATGACCATCTACTGTAGGCTATGAAACCAGGGAGATGGAAAATGAGAGCAAGAGGGAGGGGGATCAGAGTGCAGTCTTCTTTTTTCAAAATAATTTTATCAAAATGGAGTTAGTGACGTAAAAAGGAGAGAGGCCATCTACTCTGCTCACCACATTAGCACACAAACATGAATAAACCACGGTCACACAAAAGGGACCAGCTCTTTGAGGCAGGCTGGTCTCTATGATATGATCTGGGGCTTTAAATGTAAGATTGATTTTAATATACTCTTACACAGCAAAAATGAGCAACAATTATAAAGCTAAACCTGTGCTGCTTAGAGTGCAGTGTAATGTAAAACAGTACTGGACTAACAAGCCTTGTATGTTTTGGTTCAGCCATAAAGGAGAGTAATGAAAAAAAGCTTCATTCAGTGGCTGACACCTTTGAGTCCCGGACAGCCAGTCAAGTAGCAAGCTACTGATCTGGTGCCTATTTGGCTAACAGGGTGGGTTGACTTGGACAGAGCAGGATGTAGCTGGACCATAACACTGACAAAAGGATGAACAACAGCACAATCATTGTGATGAAAGTTACCTTGAATTCTCATCAATGCCTCACAAAGAGCCAGTCAAGGTCACAGACTCATTTGTTGGGTGATGCTCAATCACTGTCAATGCAAGAGATCCTCTTGTACCAAAAGCTAACACAAACCACAGATTAAAGATGATTAAACAAGTCAAACAAATACTTGTCGGCAAAATCAGTGTTTGAACACAAACATGTTTAAATTCTCAATTGAACTCTAAAATATAAAACCTAGAAGATCAGAGACTAAACCAGTACCCTGTGTATTCTGCTTAAACTGTCTGTTCCTCACTACAGCTGCAGTCTCAGACAGTGTCCTTGAAGACAGGGGTCACCATAGCAGCTGAGGAAAAGGGAATAGACACATACACAACAGCACATACACACTCATGAACAACACTTATGTCAATTAGAGATTAAAAAGCAACATCTACATTGATGACAGCATCAATACAAAAGTGAAATAGTTCCAATAAAATTAGATTTGAAGAGGAAAAAGCAGCTACCAAGTCTAGATAATGCCTTTTCTTTAATAAAACCACAACTAACCCATGCTGCAGGACAGTATTTGAATACAGTATGTTGCACTAACCAGCCCCAGAGTCTGACGGGGTAAATCAGTGTTTATCTCAAGTATTAATCCTTGGCAGAAATGGAGATACCAAAGCAAAAAACAGTTACCAGCCAAACAGTCAGGCAGCCAGTGTCCAGACCGGCAGGGTAAGGGAACAAAGGAACTGAGGAAGCAGTATTTCAGTCAGGGCAGGCTGCTCCTCTCACCTTTCACATGTCAATGCAAATCTACAGAAGCCAAGGTATCACAGCTAAAGAGAGAAACGGGCAGCTAGCATTTCACTTGTCTCATTTCCCTTTTGGGGGCAAATCTCAGTTGATATCACTGTTTCTCTTTCCTTTAGATGGCTGGATCAATAGTTTAAGACACTTACAACTGCATAGATGAAGGATTTTTTTAAAGTACAATTTACATTTTTCAAACAATTTTCAGACACTGTGACTGTGACAGAGACGCAAGGCATCTTGGTAGTCTATTAAAAGCATGAGGTGAGAGCCTCCAGGGGTGAGGGTCCCATCTATTATTTAGGGGCTGCTGACACAGACACAGAGACGGGCAAATGCAGGGAATGTTCTCCGTACTGCAGTCTGGATTCAGATCAATCAAAACCAATAAGTGATGCTGATATAAGAAAAGTAATCGGGTTAAAACAATTCCACCTTAATAACTGATATGATGTTGGCCTTACTCGATCTTCTTTTACAATATAAACGGCTTTTCCTAAAGCACTTATTGTTACAGATTCCTATTACGTGGCGCAAACGTCTATTTACTTTCTTTTCTAATCTTTCTGTGAGCACAGATCCAATCTGACAGAGTTTGTGTTTTTATATTCTTTTTGACCATAAGATATCTCAGGGTAACATTTATACAAAGACCCACGGGATAAAAAATGATCAAATGTATCACATCTCAGGTCTAAAAGCACATTGATTTCCAAGCGGACGTGCACCTACCGCTCGGTATCAGAGGGCCAAGTGAAGACAAAGCAGCAGGGGATGAGCTGCGGGATGACAGCGGCACAAAAGCCCTGCGCTCCTCCGAACAAAGCGGGCTTGCCGGCAGCTTCAGCATCCTCGCTCATTACTTTCCAACTTCATCAGCATCGTTTCATACACCTTACTCGGACTTCAACTAGCAGGTAAAATCCACAGATTCGACCGGAAGCTTTAAATAGGTCTGCGAGGCGAGAAGAGCGCGGAGCATCCAGTCATCCGGAGTCACCGGAGGGACCTTAAACTGTGAATGGCCGCGTGCTTGACTGAATCAGAGGGATGCTGCCTTCACGTGCTCCTCGTAATCTCCCACTTCAGAGTGCTCAATGAACAAACGTGCACTTCACAGTCGCTGGTCGAAGCAAACGACAAAGCAGACCTTTCAGTTGACATTTCTAGTGAGGCGATTTTCAGATCCCTCTTCTGTGTTATCAGGAGAAACCGCTAGTTTTTAGAGAATCTTCAAAAGACAAAACAGGGCGTGTGTAAATCGAAGAAGAGACCACAGGGCTGAGTCCACACATCTCTACAGTGGCTCCTAAACGCTTGAGCATATGGCTTGGCATTACCACAAATGTCTGAAGACAAACTGTACCAGCCTTCACCTTTTACTCAATCTAACACAATCAGAGTGAAATGACAATCTCAAAAAATAACCATGCAGTAATCACGTTTGTGCAACACTGCTTTATTATTTTTATAAAGCATGTGAAGTGCAAAGGAAGAAGAGAACATACTTAAATCATACATCATGTGGAAATTCAGTTTTTCACACCCCATTGATGACATGCTGCCACACACACAGACTGAAATACACACTCACAAACACAGACCGTACTGTAATGGGTGAGGGCCAGCTGCTCAAGAAGAAATGATACCAAGCAGTTTTGGGGTTCAGTGCCTTACTCAAGGCCCATGGTACGCAGGAAGTCAGCTGGCACCACTCCAACTATCAAACCAACTTCAACACAAACATGCTTCAACAGGGTCCCTTAGGGGTCTGAACCAGCCAAACTCTGGTCCGCAACCCAGACCCTCTGAACTGAGCTAGTGCCACCTCATGTCTTTACGGGAGCAGTGTATTTAATTGCAGCAAACCTGTATTTCTTGAATGGTCGGAATTTCAAGTACAGTACTCGTGTTTTTGCCTTCAAATTTTATCTCATATTTTCAAGATATCTGATGCGCGCTTTTAAGACAACCCCCCAACCCCCTTTAAAAAAGAAAAGCACGGCTTACTTGGTCATACAACGTAAAATCGAAAGAAGAATAAACTTTAGGACTTTAGGGCTTTGGGGAATATTCTGCAGGACCAAACACGAGGGTCAATGCAGGCAGTGCCAAGGGACTCTTACTCCTAAAGATAAATAATACATGTGCTCTTAAAGGACAGTGCACACGCCTTAGTTAACTGGACTGATGTGCACAAATAGACCCCGTTTTGAGGAGTCGAGTCAAGAAAATCTGAATGGTTTTCTTCCTTACTGTTTCATTTCACGATAAACAGTTCCTGAAGGCACTTTCAGGAGCCAGTCCTCGGCTCTACAGTGTATTGTTCCTTTGTGTACAATGGTCATGAGGGATCTGATAACCAGTCAGTCTGGGATAAACTCTCAGGACAGCTGTCTGTACCATAGCATTGCCATCCTGTCCTGCACAGTGCTACATCCTCTTTTTATTCTATTCAAACCATTACATGGAGCATCAATAGACGTGTAGTAATTGATCGATTCAGTTTCACCTAATGTCTACAGTAACGCAACAAAGCATCATTCTTTCCACCAACATGTTAACCCTTTCATGCATGATGTCTGCTAAAGTAGACAGACATTTAAAATTAATTTTATACCCTTTAGGTTGCAGTTCAATGCCCACCTACCAGGCGGTGAACTCCCACACCTGTCTTTAGTTTCATAAAAAAAATTAACTGCAATTTTTTAATCATATTGAGATTTTGCATCATAAATCCAAAACAGCCAACAAAGGGCAAATTTGCCATTACACCTGTATTCAGGTTTTACATAATTTTGTGTATTTTTTCATTTTAAATTTTGGTGTAATTCACAAATGAAGAGTCTGATTAAACGGCAATAATACGTATACTTCAGACTTTTCTTTTACTTTTATTTACTCTTAATAAATGTTTATCAAAGACATGTTTGTAGAACTATATTTAGTTCTATAAATTACTATTTATACCGTTGATGCACGGTGAAGAGGACAGATCCATAACTACAACTAAATATAACACTGAAATGAAAATGAACATGATTTTTAAATTGTTTGAAAGAAAAAACAAACAATGAAAAACTCTTCACTGGTGATTTAATAATTCATGCATGAAAGGGTTAAAACCCACAGCGTGAAAACATCTAACTTTTAGTCACTTCTAGGCATTGACACACAAATCGTCAACTTGCTGAGAAGAACTTATTTGAGATCACATTGAATATATCCCTGCTGAGAGCCCCCATGAGTAAGCAAATGGCACTTTAGCCTTAAAGTCACAAATGTTGCCTTGGCTTATTCACCTGTCGATATCCGACCTAATGCCTTTCCAACAAAACCAACCATCTCCCCTCTTTAGAGTCAACAACATCCCTCCACTTTAAAACTGGACAAAACGATGAACGCAAAAGAGCACCAGAGACCCTCTCCAGCATCACCCCTCAAGTGAAAAACTTTTGTTTACAGGTAGATTTTAGCGTTATTGGCTTCAACAGCAGTCCAGTCTATGAGTATGTTTCTACGTATTTTTCCCTGAAGGTAAAACAGACCGGTTTTTCTTCTCCTGAAGTAACTGCTTATTCCAAGGACTTCGGTCTAAAGTTAGCACATACATTTACGTCCAATATAAACTGTATTTCTGATTCTAACTGAATCAGTGGATCAGAACCAACGAAAAACTTCACAGACGACAAATGAAACGCACCAGGCTGTAACAGACCTTCACAATGTGTAAATTATTTTTTGGTTAGCCTGTGCTTTAGCTTCAAACGCTGAGCTAAATATCCGTTAAGTTGCTAATGTTAGCTTTCAGGCTTTTTCAGAGAGTTTAAAACAACTTCTGTTTTACCTGCTCGCGTTACATTCTGATCCGACGGTTTTCTGGAACTGTCTCTTTCTCTACAAATGTCCCGGAGCCTTAGTAGGATGAAAATTTTTAGACAGAACCAGTTACATTAAACCTTAGCTGGAGAGCTTTGTTTTTCTGTGGGAAAACTGAGTTCACGTGAAACATCGCGAGACTATACACTTCCTAAGGGACAGTCCCTCGCGCACTCGTCATTGAACAGAGCGGGGCAGTCCTTTACGAATGCCTGCGCATATAATGCTGCGTTCGGGGCAACCCGTAACTCGTACATTTCCCAGTTGAAATCTCCGAGTTCCGACCTGAAAGCGTTCTAGGCAAAATACGACTCCAGTTTGAGCGCCAGGAGTTCTTGTATGTAAATTAACCAACATGGCAGGCATTATAATATTCATTCTTTATCAACTTTCTCATTTGAGTGAAACAAAAGCGGGGAAACAGCGCATAATGTAACAGAAGTTTACTTTACAGTGTTTGTCATTATTAAGAGGCTGCCATATTGGTTAGGCAGTGATGTGATGTCACAAGTCGTAACTCGGAGTACATCGATCTGGTACGAGTTCACGGGTCGTAAGTTACGAGTTCGACTGCCGTTCCAGTGCATTTTCACGAGTTACAGGTGGGAAATATACGAGTTACGGGTTGCCTCGAACGCAGCATGAGTGCCTGAAGTTAGAGGGTAGGAATATAAGGAGGCAAAACAATAAATCAAGACAGTTCAAACTCATTCTTTTATTTTATTTCACACAAAGTGCATGCACAGATGCAGCCTAAGTCTGAACACCAGACACAATCACAAAAGGTATACTCTCGATGCATAAGTGCCAAAAAACATAAAAAAAAAGAAACGAAAAACATAGCAATAAGCTGTTCATTCATATGTCAAAGTGCAGGGCCTCGTAGACATATAAAGTCCACCTGCAGTCCACCTGTTTAACCAAATCTTAAGAAAAAAATAGCAGAGCAGTGATGGGTATATTCCTGCATGAATTGATTAAAATGAAAGACATGAAGTAGCCTAAGTGGAATAAGTACAAAAAAAAGTAATTGGTCCAACTTGCAATGTAAGTGTGCTTCAACAACACCTCTTCGAAAGAAAGTGCAAATACAGCTGGAAAGACTACCACCGTTCAAGCATTTCTCTCATTTTTCAGCTTCATACATAAGCTATAATTGATTACACAAATAAAAAATAATAAAATAAATAAAATTAGGCTACATAAGATAATATAAATAAAACTACCACATTTATAAGACACTTTCTGAGACTGAGCCAGAGAAATGGCCTAATCTATAATGTTATTAAAAATGTTGGAAATGTTGCTGTGACAAATGTTCCAGTGAAATCCAAGCACGGTCATGAGTGTTTCGACTTGAGGATTTTTTCCAAAATCTTTAAAGCGTACTGAATCTCCTCTGGTGACAGGTCGCTCAGGTCGGGTAGCTCTCCGGGACGGGGTCTTCTCCTCAGCCGGCCCGCCTCCCCGCTGCTGCTGCGGCTGGGGGCGGCCTGCATCCCGAGGAGTCTCATCTGCAGCCAATCCCGACGCTCCTGCACCTGCTTGTGCTCCCCAAGGTTGTGCATGAGCTGAACCTCACTCACCGTCCTTTTTCTGTGTGGGGTATAAGATCGATGGATTTTTCATCATTAAAACAAAATTGAAAAGCAGTAAAGTGGCTACATCAAAAGTGAGGAATGAATATAAGTGTGGATAATTATAATTGATCTAAACTTGGTGGACGAATAGCCTACCTCAAGAGGCCTCCTTCACAAAGTGAGAAAATGAGTAAAACGCAGAGGGATAAGATCACGATTTTGGAGTCCAGATTTCTCATGTTGACCAACGTGACCTGTCTGGAATAGAATAAAATAAAATAAATAAATAAAGAATTATCTAACGCTTGTTGTTTAAAAAGTACATTTTAACGTAGGCTATAAGAATGGTCATCTATTAAAAAAATCACTTAATCTTATGTAAAGTCATATTGTTGTTCTGGTCTGTCCCAGCTGTCATTCCAATAAATCATAATGTGATACTACAAATTTGTTGATCATACCTGCTCTTTGGTTGCTTTTCTTCGTCTGCTAAATGTAGCCTTGATAAGCACTGGAGGAAATCAAGTTAAGTCCCTCTGGTTTGGTGGATTGCTTCTATCAGTTATGATAAGCATGGGACCCTCCAACTTCCTTTTATAGCCCTTGGGCTCAGCCATTGATGAGCTGACTTCATTATTGCTGTTGATGTCACACCTCAAGCTCTTGGGGAGGGGGCCAGGAAAGGAATTACAACACCTCCTCTGAACTCTAGGCTTTCAACACTGTCATACCAGAACAAACTAATGGCTTTGCATGCTGAACCAAACACCCTCACACACCTGTCTAAATGCAAAAACGAATGCTAATACCAAACCAGTACAGATTTGAGTGTGTCTCTTATATTTTGGTGTATTATAGCCTAGGTACTGAGGGATCTTAAGTAGTCCAAGTGATACAACTATAATGTAATCATATGAAAGCCTGTGTGTATGCATCATTTTCCATTGAAACACTTCCCCCCTCATATTTTCTGAGGTCTGCGTGGTTTTCTTTTGTTTGTGTCTGTAAAGGTGCCAGATCATCTGCAGTGACCTTTTTTTGTCCACTACAACAAAAGCGGCTACATTTGGATGGATTTATGACTATCATTGGCCATTTGGCCGTTGCCCTAGTTACACAGACACTTCTCTCAAGAATTAACATTGTTTTAAAGAGTGGCCTTCCAAAAAAGAGCATTCACACAGGATTGACGTCAGCAAAAACTTCCTGAATCAAAGAGTAATTTGGAACTTCAGAGGCATTGTCAGTGGGTGATGCATTAACCGTCATTGTGTACCTGGAATATCAGTGTCATGACTCATGGATCAAAGGTAAAAGAAAATTAAAAAAAAGGCAAATCACATTTGTGTGTGTGTAAACCAAACATACAGAAAAGTTGCTTTTCATGGTTCATTTTGCCATTTTACAGAGACACTTTGCCAGATAACCAACCGTGTTAATGTAGGAGTAACTACTTCACTACGTGGTCATTATTGGAAAACCTATAAACTTATTAGTTGTTTGGTTCCCTGATTTGCAAAACAGACAAAAAAAGCTGCACTTTATTCACATATAGTCAGTCATAGTAGGGGGATTTCAGGCTGGTTCAGAACCACAAAGACCCCATGAGCCACTGTGGCAAGATTGTTTCATCAAGCAGAACTTTGTGCTCTGCCCAAGTCACATCTGTATCACTTTAACTGGATATGGCTGTGACGCAATCACGCACCAGCTCATACCATTTGTTCAGAAGTTCAAACATACACTGCTCGCAAACATTCACAAACCGTGCTTTTTTGTCAGTGGTGTTGGTGTTTTAAGAAGAAAATTTTGACCTACTAGATAATCCTGTCCTAAAGCACCTCTCTACCCATAAGAAAACCGGCTCTGGCTCTGTGATATGCTTCAGCATGGAGTATTTTAACATTTCAAAATGACGTTATAGTGTTTGGTAAAAATGCTGAGGGATTAACTTTGATAAATAACTTGACACATTTGCTAACAGCAAGTTTATGTCAAGCTTTGGATACATTGCAGTTAATTATAAGATTGTTTAAAGTTTGATTATTCACGTTGATTCTGCAATGATTGTGTAGTTAAGTCTCATTTTTCACTGGTTCAATTGGTCCTTTACCCAGTACTCTGATACTATGAAAAATATAACAAAAGTACAGTCCTTACCATAGACATTACTCATGTGAAAGTACTGAAGTGCTGGTTTGATAAAACAAACTGAGCAAAAAGTACATGTACACAAAACATTACTAATTACAGTAACTTGAGTGTATGTAATTAGTTTATGGTTAACACCATAGGTTGAGTTATCAGGATGGTAATAGTTTTCTAAGTTAGAAAAGCTTTTAATGATTTTCACAAAGCTGTGTTTGCAGTTTACACAAGAGCAAACATGCTAAATTCAATAAAACTATAAAATGGACATTATGGTCCATACTGGATGTAGTGGAAGAGTTTATTGATGTCTTGCTGCCTTCCTTAATTATTTCCGTTTGTCTCCTGCTTATTGCTTCCAGTGCCCTTTCAAAAGTTGATCCACATAAAATGTGCAATGTGGAGAAGGGCACGCTGTGATGGTGTACTAGTGTGATGATGCACTGTTGTGGTGTACCAGTTATATTATATTTTGACTTGGAGAATAAACCCAGTGGGCATAGGACCCAGAATTTGAACCCTGGTGTTTCTAAACTCCTTGACACCACCCTGGTTAAGTGACCTTTGACTGAATTCTGGGAGAGAAGACAAACTGTATTTTTTTTTTATCCAGGATAATCAAAAATTCTAAAAGTTATACTGCTCAAGTATACTGTGTGCCTCATAATTTTCCCTGATAAGTCAAGATGAAAGAAACATCCTCATGCGTGGAATGGACCTCCTCCTTCATTTTCCCACGAGGAAAAAAGAGCATGACAGCATCGGGTAGGAAGGTGGTCCCTGACATCAGGCAAAGCATTTCAAAGATTTCTAATTTATGTTTATGACCCTCTAGTAAGGAAGATGGCATGTTATGACATAAATGTTTGAAATTCATCTATAAATGTATCTACATTTTAACTACAGCTCTGGAATCTGATGGATGTAACTTTCAAGCCTTTCATTCAAGAAGTTTACACTTATGACTGGATCATTTAAGTTTTCAATGAAAAATCCTTATTGGTAATAATTCATAGGCAGTCACTGCACTTGACTCATTAGATTCATTAACAGATCGCTGAAATGTTAAAGTTGTTTACACAGCAGCTTTACGAGATTTATGGTAAACAGTATGGCCTTACATAGACATTGACCTCAGCTTGCTTTCCCGTGATACTATTACAGACTAAGAAGCCACGGCCTGTTTAGATGACACCCGCTTGAGCACATTGACCTCCAACCTTAGCTCCTCATTACCTCATGCAGTCTTAATGTATAGCATGTTACCTATGGAATGCAGAGGCAAAAAGGTGCATGGGAATACAACACTGCGGGAGCTACTGCAAGTCAGGTGCATCAAATGAGTAAACAGGTGCTCAAGACTCAAGAATAGTTACAGGGGAGTAAATAAGTAGAGAGGGAATGATATAGGTAGAGAGGGCTGGATATTTCAGGTTAGGCTTTGACGTTTATAGAGGGTGGCGGCATGCTCTCTGATGGCTGACGGGGACAATAAATAACATTTCAAAATTTCTGATGTCTCATGTCACTTCAAAAAGCTCAAATACAGATAGAGTGCCATGCAGTAGATGTAGAACATGTAAGGTTGCTTCACAAGAGTATTACAGAAAAAATGGGTTGTGGGAGGAATAAAAATGGTTTGACAGTTTATATTTGGTAAGTTTTACAAATGCACAATTTGCTGGAAATTGAAGATTATGAATTGCTTATGACTTTCCTTATCTAGTTGGCTAAAATCATGTTGCAAGCATAAAACATTTGTCAAGAGGTCGAGTAGGTATGGCTGTCACATCTGTAACTCATAGATAAGGCACTGGTCCTTTAACCCATGAACAATGATAATGCTGATAAAATGTAAATGCTACTTTGACAACATGCATGATAATCACCTGAAGGGTCCTTGTGAATATTACAACTAATGTTGCATTTCTCTACTCCATTGTTTTAAACAAATCCCCACTAAACCCATAATGTCAGCTTAACTCCACACTGTCAGTCAGCTTCAAAGGGTTCAAGTGTCTTGAATGGTTGATAATAGGCTGTTGAAATTTTTTTTATATAATGGCAGAGATACTTATTTTAAAGCAAAGATCTTTGTAGGAGCAATCAATAGTGAGTCAAACACACAAAAGTAAAAGTCTGATAACTGGCCCCAGCCTCCCCTATGGTCATTTTTGACCAGCAAGGGTAACAGGCCAAAAGCTGTAGTTATAGTGAATCAGAAACAAACAATCACAAGCGTTTATTTATTGTAGTTTGTCTCTCCCCTTGAACAATTCCTTTACACAATTTTCATTTATATAGGAAGTGTAGATAACATTGACACTGTCAGAACATTGGTGGGAACTCTATGACTGGGAAACAACATATTGATCATAACCACTGTTATATGTATTACATTACAAAAAAAAAATGCCTGGTACCCTGTCTAAAAACACTCAGTTATGCCAGCTGTGTCAATTGGTGGTCGTGTCGTGTGGCTCAGTGTAATAGGCAAGATTAATTGCTCAGGGTGAGGGGTCTGCATTGAACAGTCAGTGAGCTCAGTGCATGACGGGCGGCTCTTTACAACAGCTTGACCTCCTTTTCCCAGAACTGTTCTCCCTCTTATGGCAGTGCACCATCATTTTACTGCCACCAGACACCTCCACAGTGGGCCACTCGGACAGCATGAACTCTCATTACCTCAGAGTGACAGCTTTGATCAGGCAGCAGGAGGCCAAGTGATTACAGTGACATTCCAGTTTACAATTTACCAAAACCATGACACCTATGTCAATCAATCAATCAATCAATCAATCAATCAATCAATCAATCAATCAATCAATCAATCAATCAATCAATCAATCAATCAATCAATCAATCAATCAATCAATCTTTATTTGTATAGCACCAATTCACAACAAGTGTTATCTCAAGACACTTTCCAATAGACCAAAAGCTCTTCATTTTGTGGATACACATATATGCATAGATAATATATACATATAAAAATACACACATACATATATATATATATATATATACAAATATATACATCCAACAACCAACATGAATCCATATAGCCAATCATGAATCCCTCCATCATGGCGGCAAGAAAAAAACCTTCTGTTAAGCAGCAGGAAATCTTGAATGTGGATCCCAGTCTCATGATGAACAGCAAATCCACACGATGCTGTGATGGGTGTGAGGGCGAAGGAAGGGAGGTAAGAGGAGACAAGTAGACTTAAGTAAGAACTAAAGTTAGAGAGAGATCCATGAACCATAGACCTGTGGTCTGATTTATTAGAGGTTAGCCTCTTGAGATGCTACATCTCATTTTTAAGAGGGTCCTCATGTCTGAATGGTTGTGGTGATCATTTATAGGAGTATATTCGATGATATTCTACTGAAAATAAGAATTTATGGTAGTGATGAACTCATGGATGCCCAGACCACAAGTGCATCCCGACCATATTTGTCTCCATTAAGCAGAATGTGTTAAAGGCCTCTTGAGATGTGACATCCCATTTTCAGAGGGACCTCATGCCTATGTGGTGATAAAAATAGGTAAAAATAGGCACCTATGTGCCCGGCTCCAAAGCCAAACAATGCACCCTGTTGTCTACAGTTTTTGAGTTTAAGTATAGCATCCCAAAGAAAGGAACATAATACAATGCTATCTATTATTTGACCACCAGATAGAGCCATATGTATTTTGTTCTGATCCATCCACTTATTGAGTGTCATCAGAGACTTGGTATAGGGGGGTGGGGGTATCTTCAGTAACAAAGCACTATGTCTTACATAACTACTTTTTTATATGTTTCTAAATGTTTCTACTTTTCATATCTGATTGGTGTCGGTCATAAAAAGCAACAAGTAACAGAAGCATGCAAACACTGGAGCCTAAATCAAATGGCTCATGACACATTTACCTGAAACCTGGCTGTACCAAGATTAATATGTCAGTTTAACTGAATCCACTCCTCTTAAATAGCCACCACACTACTGTGGTAATGTCCCTAATAATAATATCCATTCAATCTGCTGTGGAAATTTACTATTTCATGAGTGCTTGGTATATTAAGACCTTTTGTAAGTAACCTGCTTTAAGAAAACAATATTTTAATCCCTTATCATGTGACACATATGGTCTTTTTTCTTCTATCAGCTTCGTCCTTTAGTTCACACAAGACCTCAGACCTTAAGTCATAAATGTCAGTATTGGATGTTTCTTGTAGAGTAGACAGTGCGGGGGGCACAGATATATGCAGAGGCCCAGATGTCCTGACCTTGTCCAACCCTAACTTTTTGCATCTCTAGATATCAACTGTTTATGTCCGATGTTCCTCAGATGTCTGCAACTCTTCGTTTGTTATGTTTCTCACAACCACATTCCCATTAGAACTCATGCACAAACACACCTTGAAGAAACACATGTACAAACTTGCACCTCATAGACAAACGCACACACATACACTCACACTCCCAGGTCTTTAAAATGATTTGATTCTGTGCTGAGGATCTACTGACGGACCGCCCGTCGCTGATCATTTGATTGTCTCCATTATTGCAAGATTGTAATTTTTTCTATTTAGTAATAAAGACTCACAAAAGGAAGTTTTTGGTTCATATCCTTCATTTCACCTTTTTGGGGAACAGAGAATATTTTTTCCTCAACAAATCCTAGACCAAAGGCTAACTACACTTCTTTTGAGAGCTTTGTTCTCAGTTTGACTCATACTGATTCAACATCCTGTCAGCCCATTGGATTTGTGAAAGTTTACTGTCTATCCAGGCCCTGATTCTGATTTTTTTTCAGAATTCATGTGTTTACATCGAGCTTGGTCCTCAGCTGATAAATACTTATTGTCAGTCATTTTAATATCTTTGTTAAAAAAGGAAGTAGTACACTGAGCTCTTCTTTCATGTACAAAACCCCAAACCAGTGAAGTTGGCATGTTGTGTAATTCGTAAATAAAAACAGAATACGATGATTTGCAAATCCCTTTCAACATATATTCAATTGAACACACAGCAAAGACAAGATACTTAACGTTTGAACTGGTAAACTTTGTTATTTTTTTTACAAATTTTAGCTCATTTGGAATTTGATGCCTGCAACATGTTTCAAAAGAGCTGGCACAAGTGGCAAAAAAAGACTGAAAAGACTGTTGCTGCCATTAAATTCTAAGTTGATGATTATTAGCAAAAGAAAATAAAGTTTCTCAGTTTGAACATTAAGTATCTTGTCTTTGCAGTGTATTCAATTGAATATAAGCTGAAAAGGATTTGCAAATCACTGTATTCTGTTTTTATTTCGATTTACACAATGTGCCAACTTCACTGGTTTTGGGTTCTGTATTATTAGACTCAGCTGGTTTGACACGGGGTGTTCATGAACCTACTCATCATTTTAACTCCACCCTCACCCTTTGTTTTTGGCCTGATAGGGACATACTGATAGTTTTCCCTGAAACTCTTATTCTAACTGATCATTTCTAAGTAACTTCTTCTCAGACAAGTTTTTTTCTTGTAATAAAGCAGTGGTGAGCAGAAATCTGTCCAATGGTGCCATGGCTAAATTTAAAGATGCTGCTTTAAATTCAGTTTCTTGGCAAATTTTTAACTTTTTTTCTGAACCAGTCCTTCTCAGATGGATCATTATTTCAAAGGCTCTGTTGATTTACTAACACACTTTAGATTCAATGCCCCCTTCAGGACAAAAAACGACTACATGTCAGAGGATAGCTCCTTGCTTTAATTCTGCACTCGTAAAATTACACAAGCATGAGAGACAATGTGTCTCTGTGCTATAAAGGGTGAATCTCATATACTCTGGAGGGATCACTGTATTAAATACATGCATGAGTGAAAAATATCTGTTTGAATATATTCTGTCAGAATATAGGGTTCACAAGAGACTGCTGTGGTTATAGGGACTAATAATTTACTTTCAGCTTGAGACAAATGACTGATTATTTACACTTATTTTAAACTTGTTTAAGAATAAGGCGACTAAAAGCCCCTGCTCTTTGGGGTCTGTGCTACATTTTCAAGTTATCTGAAGCTATTTATCAGTTCCTGAAAGTCTTGGAAGAGGTTACCCCTTAAAGTTGCTTTCTCTTTAAAGAACAGAAACTTAAACACTTGGATGATAAAGAAAAAACAGTTCAAGAAAGACTGATTAAGGGTATCTTAAAAGTACAGTTGGAAACGTAGCCAGTTGGAGACATATGACCAAGGGAGACACTATCAAAGAAAATTTGTCTTTTTTTTCTTTTCTCTCTAATCAAATTGACTGTGAACTTTCTGCCTTTTTAGGCATTTAATGGTTATTTTACAATTATTTGATTTGATTCAATACAAGAATAACTTTAAACAAAACTATATGGTTGTAGGATTCATGATTCTGTTCAAGTTTCAAGAAATATTTTTAACAGGACTCTTTTAAAACACTTACAAAGCATGGATGTGCACTTGGTTCTTTTTGTGCCGTTTTTTTTTACACTGGGCCTCGTAACACTGCAGCAGGTGTGTAAATAGTACAAGGTAAAAGCTTATGTCAGACTAATGGGATAGTTGGATGGAAATGGGTCAAAGCAGTACTCAGGAGAAATTGTAAGCAAGGCTCTAAAATGGATGCTGCAATCTCTGCAGTCTGTAAGCAGGAAAGGCCCGGTGAGCATTACTTTCAGTGCTGTTGAGTTCATGAATGATCGACTAAAAAATTATAATAAGATTAGTATGTAATTTTTGATTCCAAGAAAACATAATAGCTAAATTCATAATGTTCATAACATAAAGGCATTAGTGCATTTCTTTATTTTCTGTGTTTATTACATCTGGAGCAGTCTACTTGTTTGTATAATGAAATATATCTAATCACTAAAATGTGGTTGTCACAGTTGTATGGATACTATCAGGCCTCAATCACGTGGCTATCCTGTTCACTAATCATCATTATGAGTAATAGGCAGAAAAAATACCATTGTGTTTTCTTGTAATTAGTACTAGTGAATTTATAGTGTCTTCTTTGTGTTTCATGGATGAAAATCATTCATGCGAACATAACTGCTTTGGTCTTCCATATGTCTGGAATACATAAGGAATCATCGATCCATTATCTATAGATACTGCTTATCTCTTTTAGGGTCAGAGGGGCTGGAGCCTATCGCTGACATTAGGAGGCAGGGTACATCTGAACCAGTCACCAGCTGATCACAGGGCAACATGCTGTGCCACCACATGGAATTCAGAATAAGATTAAAATGATATTTGCAACAGGATGACTAGTTGAAAGATTTAGTAGCTCAAAATCTGTGCTATTCCAGGAGGATTCTTCTGACAGCTTTTAGCTGAGAGACCCAGAGAATGAGTCATACAATCGGGAGCCTTTAAAGAAATGGGGCTGTGGAGGTCATGTGTTACAGAGATTGCATTACATTACAGAGATATGGTTAAATATGACTAGAGACACAACAGTTTATAGATCTTATATCTCAGCTTTTTCAGTAAATCAAATACAACGTAGAACTTAATGTAAGCCTTCAAAAAAATTCCATTTTATTTTCATATAAATCTAGTCAGTGATCTGTCTAGGTAAAAGCATGGGACATTGTGACATCTAGTGGTCTTATTGTACACATCATCTAAAGCATGGGCACAAAATAATGAACTGACAAGTTATTGAAACTTTTTAGGAACAATTAGGGCCACTGAAAACACATATCAATAATATAATATAATATAATATAATATAATATAATATAATATAATATAATATATATAACAACAATGCTACTACTACTTTTATTACTATTAAATATTAAATATTGAATATTTTTAAGGCAACTGTAAGACATACAGGCAATAAAGATTATTTTGTCGTTATAAAGGTACAAGCAATGTCCATGAGTAAAGGCTACTTGTTAGCGCCCACCGCCCGGTTTAACATAGCATCTTTAAGCTTTTCCTGGCAGAGGCGGATGTGTTTGAATGCAACATGCAGCAGGGGCGGTCCCTTTGAAGATTAGATTTGCCCGCCGAAATTACACTGGCATCCCGAGGTGAGTGTCAATTTCTTAATCAATTAATGAAAACGTTTCACGTTTTTAGTGGACTGAATTGTTCTGGGCACTTTGGTGTCAAATGTTAATCGTTAAGTGGAACCACAAAAATACTCGGAAGCAGGCACGTTCGAACTTTTCAGCCCTATCGTTTTCTTTGTTTTACTGAAACTTTTGCATTCTCGCCAGGAAATATTCTGTTCTAGTTTTTTGACCTGTCGAGCCAAGTTAAAGCAATGAAAACGGGGGATAAATGTTCACATGCTGTTGACAGTTGTAGCATGATAGAACATTTTGTTGCCCATTTGCATACTCAGTTAGCCTGTGGGGCTGTTGGGAAGTTTTACTCCAATGATGATGACCCCTGGGAAATAAAGTCTTTTGACCTGTAATTTAATTGGTTTAATAAGTGCAGTCTCTACTTCACTGAGATTATCACCACAATAGAACTGAATGGTTTTACATGTCTGCTGCCTTAAGCCTGGCCAAATGACCATAAAAGTGCTCAAACCATTCCAACAATATTGTTCGCATGATACACAAACTGGGAAATCGTCAAAGGACTGGATCCACCAGCAGGATCGCCAACAGCATTGGTATTGACAAAATACCAATGCCGGGATGGACAAAAATGAAAAAAAAAAAAAAAATCGTACCTTTCATGCATTATATATTTATTTATTGATTGACTTTGTTTGTTGTGATACTGACACAGGTACTGTATGTCATAATTCTTTAGTTGTATTGTATAAACCTTTGGTTATGTGTGATTGTGGTGCACACTGGGCAGGAAAATGTGTGGGGACAGAATGATAATCTATTACAGTTGGGTAGAAATATATAAAGTAAATGAAAGCAAAGTCGCTACTCATCATTTATGTGAAATGCAGGGCAGTTTCCTCCAGCACCATCATCATTAAGAGACTGAATGACAAAGTAAATGACAAATGACAGTATGACTGGATCCATGTCAGTGTCTCTGATAAATAATTGATTAATAAATACAGTCATGCCATTATGTGATTTTTTAGACAGCAGAATTTCCAAAGCAATCATAGGAATATTTGTGATATTCACGTGAGTTACCTTATGAACTGTTTTAATGAGTTTTTGAAGCCGAGACATTAACCACAGATAGATTAGAGTATCTATATTAGTTTTACCATTAGCAAAGTTGTATTTCTTCAAGTTTCAAAGTGAGTATATTGGTTAATATGACTGATACAAATGCTGTTGTTAAAATGGACATTTTGGGGTTTTTAAAAAATGTTTCAATTGTTCTTTTTTCAGATTCATGAGTGACTTTGAGAATATAGACTCTTTTTTGGAGTCTGCTTGGGACCATGCACCTGGAAAAAGAAAAGGAAAGAAAGAAAACAAAAAGGATAAAAAAAGCCTTAAAACCAAGAACTTAACCATGAATACAGAACATTTCCAGAAAGACAAGGCTATGAAAATCTCCAAAGAAGCGAAGAAGAAAAGTAAAAGAAAGAAAAAAGAAAAGAAGAAAAAGAGATTAGCTGTTGAACAGGGCATCTTATATCTTACACAAGGCTGTCAAGCAGAGACAAAACCTTTAAAGCCTGAAGCACTGGATCTACCCAGCAGTGACATTCTTGATCCTGATCAGCTTACTCATAACTCCAAGAAAAAAGCAAAACGAAAAAAGGAAGTGATGTTCCATTTATCACCAACATATATCCGGGCCAAACGTCCAACGTTTGTGTCTTCATCGCAGCAGTCCCTCAAAGAAAGCCTTATCCCAGAAAATGAGTCTGTGGGAGGGAGTGAAAGCTGCTCACAGGTTACAGTGACCGGACACAACCAGGATCAAACACATGCTAATGACAGCCAGTGCACCAGCGATGACATCAACAGCCAAGACCTTTTTATTACTCAAAGAACATTCAGAGCACCACCATCACAAACGTCCACTGATGAAGCCGCTGAGAAGGCCGTGACACAGCAGCATCACAAAGAGCCAGTCAAATGTCCAGAAGACCCACGAGTCCTTCAGCATCACAGAGAGATGCTCAGGCATGAGCAGAGCCCAAAGACAAGACAGGAACTTCTTCAAGAAAAAGAAAAAGATGATTTCTTAAATAAGGGAATACTGTCCCTTCAGCCTCAGATGCAGTCAAACACTTCAAAGAGGAAAAAAAGATTGTGTCTCAGCTACATGGCATCCAGAGTGAATCCTTACCTGGACGAACCAGCTCTGTCTCCATCCCCAAAGGTCACTGCGTCAAAGAAACATTCCTCCTCTTCGGAAAAACTGCCCCGTCCTCTTCAGCCATCAGGGCTTCCAATGTCCATGACAAGCACCTCTACACAAACAGAAAACTTCTTCACGACTGAACTCTCCTCCTACCTTAATTTCTACAAGAAAGCAAGAGAAATGGTCCACGTAGAGGACTTGGAACCTTTGAATCTGAGTGTAGCACAGAGAGCCAGAGAGGATCAGAGAGTGGGCTTGTCAGGAACAGGAGATAGCCACAAAACATGTTTTCTATCTTGCTCTCCAGACATGAAAAACAGAGAGGCACAGGAAAAGCCCTGTCGACATCCTCGTTCTGGAAAGACTCCATTGAAGAAGGAGGCAGCCGTGAGCCCCCGGGCACAGTCCAACAACAAGTGTGCAGACACATCGACCTCCAGTGAGGACAGCGAGCAGCACAGCCGCACTGGGAGAACTGACTCGGTGCAGGTATTGAAATTTAATACTTTATGACTTTTGTCCTATTTTAAATTTGTATTAAAATGTGTACCTCTCTGATCTCACTCCAACGATGTCATTTTAAGTGTTGGAATTTGTCTGAGGTAAACAAAAACACATGAGAAAACACACACACATTCTTTTCTTGAACTCCTTAAACACAGTGACTTTGACCATCTGTGAGTGAGTGATGTGAATGAGTCAGCGTGACCTACTGTGCAGAATAGGCCTGTGCTCAAAATATAGATCCGGCAAAATATAGTCATGCACACCTTCGGGATACGTGCATTGATATGTATTCTACAGAATCGATACGGCCTAAATATTTTGACAGTTGTAAATACACTTTGGCTAATGTTAACAGTGGCACAGTTCAAGGTAGAAGACGAGCTACATAATGAACCAAATGTTTTAAATTTGAACTTCTTTCTACCGTCTTTGAGGATCTGAATTATGTCTCTCAAGTTGTAGAACCACTTAAAAGTCATCCTTATTCTTTTTCTCCTTATAAGAAAAAACTAAACTTGTCAAGAATTTTGTTTAATGTATAGTCATTGTCCACAATGTACGTGTATCGGGATACGTATCATATCGTGAGGTTGCTGGAAATACCCAGCCTTAGTGCAGAAGTGCTTTTAGGTGTCAGACTTGAACTGTAGCCTACTAAAGACTGTGTGTCCCATGTAGTATGTGATGATAGTACTGATCTAGTGGTCTCATTAACGCTTTAATACATTATTTTAACACAGTCAACATTGTTGGGCTATTGGGGAGGAGGCCCTGCCTGGAGAATTCTGGTTTGAGTTTTAATTGTTAGCCTCTGATATGTTGTTCTACTGTTACCATGTACTGTTGCGCTGATTGGAATACATAATCTTTAACTTTATTTTTTGTACTTCATTTAGAACACAACCTGGAGGTCTGACTGCATAATGTCAAAGCCCTGGGTGAAAATGGTGCACAGATGATGAACATGTGGTTTTGTAGTTGGCAATATGCAAGATTCATTAACCAATAACCTATGGGAATTTTTCCATTATATTCTAGAATAATTGCTGATAATGAGGTGAACAATAATTCATGTAACTTACATGAATACTTGAGTACTTACATTTACATGTACATGATTTTAAGATGAAAGTGATAGTCCAACATTTTTTGTTTTCTTGTCTTTCCTCACTCCTGGGTCCACGACAAGCAGATAGACATCATTCTTTCAACTCTGCCCGCACTAACAAGTGAGATGCGGACAAAGGACACACTGCTAACTAGCTTAGCTCAATTAGCTACTCCAAACAGTCCTGTGTGCTTGTTGTGACTTTTTTTGGTACTGCGTTATGTTATGTTATCTTCTTCTATCATCGTATTACCTTCCTCTACTCCTAAACGGAGGCTTTGCTTTGTTGACCTACTTCTGCAGTGGTTTGAGCTGGAGATGTGACAGCTAATGAGTCGAGTATTTGAAATGGCTCTTTCCAGTAAACAATGAGAACTGACTCACAGTTGAGCAGCTTGCAAACAGACAGCTCACAACAGCAAATCAATTTAAGATAAAACCCACCCACTGAGAGGTTTTAAAGTAACATTAAGGATCTTGAATTCTCTTCTATATTTTATGGGTAGCCAATGGAGGGAGGCTAATACAGGAGTAATGTGGTCTCTCCTCAAGTCAGTACATTTGACTGGCTGCAGCATTTTGAACCAGCTGAAGAGTTCTTTAGCGACTTGCTGGGACAACCTGATAGAAGAGAATTATTATAGTTCAGTCTAGACGTAACAAAAACAAGGAGACAGGATAGTAATGATTAGCAATGTTCTGAAGTTAAAAAAGACTGTTCTTGAAACTTGCTTCATGTGGGAGTTGAAGAATTATTCCTGATCAAATCGAGCCCCAGTATTTCTAACAGCTGCGCTTTGTGTCAGTCTAAGGCCATCAGGGACAGTTTAATCACCAGAAAGTTTGTCTAAAGTCACATTCACAACGAACGTGACTTGGTGACTGAGATTGCGTCACCCACCCAAGGCGCCTCACCTGTCCATAGGTACCATACTTAGTCACCGTTGTGTTGCAAAGGGACGTCACACCCGCTCGAGTTCCACCCCGATAGTATATCAAATAATGCAGTGTATTAGCTGACATTATAAACCCTGCGTCAAGTGGCCCTGCAGCAGCGTCGTCTGTCAGCTGCACCTCGAGTAGGAGTTCTCTGTGGTCCTGTTTACTAATGCCAGCTAATGTACTCACTAATGTTCCCACACAAACAAGGATTGTCACTCTGTGATCTGGAATAAAAACGGTCTGTCATGTTGTTTTCCTGTGTGTGCGCACCTTAAGGCGTCAGGTCCCAGCACAAAAACCCTGGTCTTTTCTGAGTTAAGAAGAAAAATTCTGTCCATCCAGATCCTAATGTCCTTCAGACAAGCTTCTAGTTTGGCTTCATTGATACATAGTTGAAAATTGACAGACTGTTTCCTCATGACATCACCAAGGGGAAGCATACAGACCTGATCAAAATCTTAAGACCTGTTGAAAAATTGCTAGAATATGCATTTTGCACATTTGGGCCTTAAAGGTCCAGTGTGTAGTTTTTAGCGACATCTAAAGGTGAGGTTTGAGATTGCAGCACTCCGGCACTCCCCCCTCCCTTTGGGAGAAGCCCTGAGCTACGGTGGCCCTCCAAGCACTAAAAGCGTTTTTCAACATGGCGTTGTCAACGAGTGTTTCCAGCTACCAGGCTATCAAATATCTCTGTTGATTCACCACATTTGAAAGTTCAGAGAGTATTTTAGGCGAGAAAGTCACCACGTAGAATACCAAAATGTGGTCATTTGAGCCATAAAACGCACAGATACAAATTTCATTTTGGTATTTCGGACATTCTGTTAAGCGGGCCATTATGCTATCGAAGAAACTTCCGGTCGGCTCCAAAACAATAGCGTAAAGCGTAGCGTAGCGTAGAAGAACTAATAGGAGATAATGAAGAAAGCTTTTATTTTGAAAATGGGAATTTTGGTAGTAGCTGATTTTTAGCTGAATGCTGTCTCAAGACGACTTGACATGTATGATATGATGATGATTATGATATTGTTACGACCTGAGGCTGTTTTTTATTTGAGTCCGTTTTTCCAGTATTTTGTCTGATGACTTTCATTTTGAAGCCTGAGGCCGTATTATCTGACGGAGGTTTTATTGAGGGGGGTTTTTCTGATGCCGTTTGGTCTGAGAAATGACAGAGGTTTTCCTGAGATCGAAGTATCCTAAAAAGTACACCTTACCAATGTGTACATATGCACCTAAATAACAAATTAGGAGCAAACAATAAAATTAAGGAGTACGGTGAAAATCTTTATATTTGTCTCATCAACAGCGCTATATAGCTTAGTTATCAGCCTATGTTTTCTGTCCACAGAAAATTGCTTGTGGCCGTGAAATAAGCCTCTCATAGCAGATACATTCTCTGCGTCTTCCTCCGACTTCTCCCGAAAGTAAACAAATAAATTCGGCTCCATATAAGAGTACAATTCGACACTTAGTCTTACCTGTCCAGCAAAAAAACAGGCAACTTCTGCGTCTGTCTGCAAACTTATCCTTCAATGACTTCCATCTGGGAAAGGCAGCGCCGATGTTGACCCTGTTTTTTATGTCTCAGCCTGTCCCGATTGAGTTTGGCTTCATCCCGTTTTCGTTTCTTTGACAAAGTTTCGTGCTCCTCTGCTGGCAAATTGTACGTGTGGTCCTCCATGTTTGTTTGTATTAGCACAGCTGCTTGGTAATCACTCTTCTTCTTCGTCTATTTCACAACTGTGCATTTCCGGTAGGGGTGGGAAAAAAAACGCGAAAGCGTATTTTTGTCCGTTCTGGGTTACGGTGGAGAAGATGGCGACACAAGATGAAGCCCCCCATAAACGGGCGACCCACTCCTAGATTGATATAAATGACTTTTTCTAAGGTAACGAAAACAAAACATTAATTATTTAAGGCTGATTAGAAACTACTTTAAATATACTTTTAAATAATATATTCCATTTTTACCAAGTCTGTTATTTTATATTTTTTCGTTTAGCATTTAATAATACACACTGGACCTTTAATGAGGTTTTAAGTAGAGCTACAATATGCAAAAGCAAGAAGGAGGAGTGTGACAAAAAGCACTTTGAAGAAAGAATTTATTGAAAACAACAAGTAAACTGAAATAGACTGTTTATCAGCGGATCAAAAGTTTAAGACCATCGCTCTAAAAATTACAAAAAACTCTCCAAACCAGAACAAAAATTTTTGTCAGTAGGACTCAGTAATGAGTAGCTCCACCGTTCTTGTTGATCACTTAAAAAAATTGTTTGGGCATGCTTGATGCGAGTGTTTCCAGGAAGCTTTTGGGAACATTGCTCCAAGTGGTGAAGATGGCTTCATGAAGGGCATCAACTGTCTGGAACTGACGGCCATTTTTATAAACTTCCCTTGCCATCCATCCCCAAATGTTCTCTGTGGGATTTAAATCAGGGGAACATGCGGGATGGTCCAAAAGAGTGATGTTATTCTCCCTGAAGAAGTCCTTGGTCATCGAGCATTGTGAACTGCAGCGTTGTCCTGTTGAAAAACCCAGCTGTTACCACACAGACGAGGGCCCTCAGTCATGAGGGATGCCCGCTGCAACATCTGCACGTAACCAGCCACCGTTTGACGACCCTGCACCACCTGAAGCTCCAGTGTTCCACTGAATGAAAAAGCACCCAGATCATGATGGACCCCCCTCCACTGTGCCGGGTAGAAAACATCTCAGGTGGGATCTCCTTGTCATGCCAGTAACGTTGAAGCCATCTGGACCATCAAGGTTACATTTTTTCTCATCAGAGAATAAAACCTTTTTCCACCTTTCAGTGTCCCATGTTTGATGCTCCCTGGCAAAGTCTAAACGGCCAGTTTTGTGGCGTTGAAGGAGACGAGGTCTTTGGATTAGTTTTTTGTTTTTGAAACCCTTTTCCCACAGATGCCGTCTGATGGTTATTGCGCTGCAGTTGGCACTAGTAAGGGCCTTAATTTTGGTTGAAGACTGCCCTGTGTCTTGACGGACAGCCAATTGGATCCTCCGGCTCAGCGCAGGTGTAATTTTTTTGGGTCTACCACTTGACTTTTTTGTTCCATAATGCTCAGGATCTTTCTAAAACTTCAGAGTGACTGTCTTACTGCGTCCAACCTCAGCAGCAATGGCACGCTGCGAGAGGCCTTGCTTATGCAGCTCAACGATCCAACCACGTTCAAGAAGAGAAGCTTCTTAGCCTTAGCCATCAGAAGGGCATGACTGAGTGAATGCCTGACAGAAAATGAAAATTTTGGGCAGATTTTGGCTTTAATAGCCTGTGGTCTTAAACTTTTGATCAGCTGATAAACAGCCTATTTCAGTTTACTTATTGTTTTCAATAAATTACTTTTTCAGTGTTTTTTGTCACACTCCTTCTTGCTTTTGCATATTGTGGCTCTACTTAAAACCTCATGAAGGTCCAAATGTGCAAAATGCATATTCTAGCAATTTTTCAACTGGTCATAAGATCAGGTCTGTATATAAGCAGAAAAGGATGTATTATTGTTTATTCAAAAATGGTTATAAATGATGGCATTGTGTCCTCAGTCATTTGTAGTCCTCTTTCACACTTTATTGGCAAGTCATTTAAATATAGAACAAAGCTTTAACATTCAAATGCACTCCATGTTGCAGAATGGAACATCCAAATCTCATCTGCATGTTCAAACCATGGACCTAATTTCAGCTGTTTATCCAGGAAGCTATTCTTAAATCCCAAAGACTTTGATTCTTGGGAGCTGAAAGTACTGTCATGCTAACACACCTCAGTGCTTATGGACTCATTCCTGAACTTCTTCACTGACAGATGTGGAGCACAGCTGCACAGAATGTGGTTGTTACGCTGTGTTTTATTATTTGACATGATTGATAAATGTAGAAACTGAGCAGTATTTAAATGCTGAATGACAGATTGACTTTTTTGTTTTGGCTTCAGGTCCGTGCAGTTCAGATGAAGCTCAACGAGTCCTTCTTTTTTAAGGCAAAAGGAGAAGGACAGTCCCCCAGACCAGAGACTCCACTGATGAAACTTACTCAGAGCAGCTGCAAGGTGAAGAAAGGACACTAAAGTTTCAACGACTCTGATCGGCAATGCAAGTCAGTTTTACTAAAGTAGGTGTCCTTTACTGCCTGGAACAATTTGAAAGTTAGTTATAGAGGGAAGGTTTGAGATTTCTATTGAACTGATGTAAAACTCAGTACCCGCTGAGATAGAACATGATGTTAGCACTTAGAGGGCAGTAAATCCTCTCATGAAGAAGAGAAAAGATTTTCAGATGTCAAGACAGCTGCTCCAAGTATGTCTGCATATCTGAGCTGGAATATTTCCCAAGAAAACATGATCCTAATTATTCTGAAGTTCAGTGTGTAAAAAACATTTTAATGTTGGTATATGGTGTAACACTGCTGTTCAGGTTATTTCTTTACAGTTTTTTGTAATGCATTGAACGTTAATGGTTTGGTTTACAGTTAAGAATCCACTCTGAAGTTGACCTGTTATAGGTTTACACTCACTTCCAAATTTTTCTGGCACTAAAAATGTTTTTTTTTTCCCCAGTTACTCAGTCCAAAATGCTATTAGTGACATATTAATTGTCTTGAAGTTGTTAAGAATTTAAAGGATTCTGTTTATCAGTATTTGAAAATTAAAAAAACACCGTTCTTCTCGTGAGTCATTTTTTCCTACACAGCATCCCTTGGTCATATTGAATAAGAACATTGTAAACAGACCAGTTGATGTGCATCATAGGAAGATTCACACATACAGTTTACTAAACTGATCATTATAACTGTTATGGTAGACTGCTCTGGGTAGTTCTGTGCATACAATTCTTTAATGTCTCAATAAAAACACAAAGGCAGACAAAGCAGACTCCATCACCATCACATGGTTTTATTGTACTGAAGTATTTTCCAGCAGAGGTTTCCTGGAACAGAAAAGGTCCGGGGAGCCTAGTTGTGTCTAAAAAGCATCATGCCCATCCAGCTCCAGAGGTGGAAGAAGACGTAGACGGGAATAGTGACTGGGAGAAGCAGGCTATAGAAACACAGACTGTTAGTGCTGGTGCAGCCCTGTGGGAAACTCTCATCCACGGCTGCAGAGTAGAACAAACCGCAGAGAGAAACAATGGGGATCAGCCCCACCATCATAGACAGGGAGAACATAACTGTCAGTGCTTCTGATAACAGATTGATAAACAACAGAATGGAGATAAATATAAGTCCTCAATGTCAAACAATGAACATTCAAAGCAGAGCTGAGCAGGATCTATTACAGTGTTGTAAATGACGGCCTAATGAAGTTAAACAGCCTTAAAATCACGATAGTCCAGTCCTTTATCTTAGAGGACAGCTGAATTTGCTGTGAAGGATTTTCTATTAATTTGTTGGTGCCGTCGAGGTGTCCGTGCCCTTCTGTATCAGTCTGGCCTCCTGAGGGATCATGTTGGGGATGCCATCAATGATGGGATAAGCAATGCCAAGATCCTCATTGATCAGCTCATTGGTATCAGCATCATACCTGAAAAGCAACAAATGGGACAATGCTTACCGATTTTTTCATATGTTGCTTTTTGTAAAAACACAAATCTACCCCTTGGCACCTACCACATGAAAACTGAGTGGTCTGTGTTTGACAGCATGAGTACAGTAACTACACTTCCCCACAGTAACTGAATAAGGTGCCACTGGTCAATAATTAAAAAAATGTAAACAAGTGAAGCTTGAGTATTGTTTAAACTTCACAAAAATATCCAATTAAAAATGAGCATTGTCTGTTCACATAGTCCCACTCTTACAAAGTCATTAAGAAAAATGTGTCTTGACTGTGACGGTTCATTTAACAGAAGTGGTTTGTGATGAAGTTAGAGCTGTATTAATGAACTGGAAATGTGTAAGTGATTCAGCCTGGATAATGTTAGTGCCTCCTGTGAGGGAAAAATGTCACAAAGACAGTCCCGTGTTGAGTGGACTACTAAAAAAGGAGTGAGTGGGGCGACATGACATAATTCCCTGACGTAGCTACGCTCAGGCTGCATTCACACAAGATTTTATCCTTCAATCTAAATTTTAAGTTCAATTTAATTTTTAGCTGCTCACATTTCTCTTGAAAATGTGTCTCGTGTCAGATCACACTGGGAACTGTCCACAACCCTGAACAGTCAAAATAGTGCACATGAGACACCAGCAGGTGTTTGAAAAAAGAAAAACATCTGCATTAGAGCTGCTGATCTGACCAATCAGAGCTATGTCAATTTGGATTATTTTTGTCAAAGCCTGAATGTGAAAAGGAAGCACAGAGAGCTACTAACACTTACACTTTTTGCATAGAAATATGTTGAATTTGTAATTAAAGCTTTCCAGTCATTTTCATGCTACAATTAGCATTAAAACAAATAACAAAACAAACAACAAAGTATCAGGGATATTTTGAATAATTTATTATTTTCATAAACAAAGCCATGAAACAGAACTTAGAAAAGAGTCTGCATTCACTTTCTGATCAAGCTCTGTTATTAATTCCTCCTTCTTACTTTGCAGCAGCTACTTTTTTGAGCCTTCTTGCACTTTTGACACATTTGTCTACATTTTTCTGGCCTCATTATTTTCGTTGCCTTTTAAAAATGTGTTGCTTTGCTTGTGGTCGACATGGCTGTTCAAAACACTTACATTTAAGTGAACCACCTCTGATTTAAGATCAGTATCCGTCCGCTAAACAAAAGTCACAGTTCAAAAACAAAGTCGCACGTCATATTGGTCTGCAGTGTGAACACAGCAGAAGCTCATGAGGGGCATCCACAGTGAAACTTTACTTGGCAACCATGCTAACTGAAGTCTTTCTGACGAAAGCGTTTCCAGACTTCGTAGTGTGTCATCACATGTTGAAGATGTGGAGGTGCAGAGACTCCACGATAGTCGGCTGAGAGAGGGGGTCTGCAGATAGGCATTTTATCCCAAGACAGCCTCTCTTTTATATAAATACCACCAGATTGGTCCTAAAAAAATTAACGAAGGCATTAAAATACTTCCGGATTTTCGACGTCTGTGCTGCTATCAAGCACCAGTCGACACGGAGCATTTTCAGCAGGTACACCAGAGAGCAGGACAGATCTGCTCAGGCTTCTGGATGCGCTGAAACGGGAGGATTAACAGAGTCCAACAGCCTTTTTCACAGTCAACAAATGTGTCATCTATCATAAAGAGATAAAAACGAAGCTCTCGTGCAGCATTAGCTGTCACTGACGGGCTACAGCCGCCTTGTCTTACCGGAGGGGCTTCTTGGACAGCGGACACACCAGAAAGTCGAGCAGAGAGGAGTCAAAAGGCTGCAGCTCGTCCTTGACGTCAGAAAAGCTCCTGGCAGACACGGAGGCAGAGCTCAGCCTCTGTGTCAACGGGACTGTCCGGGAACAACGATGAACATCCACTGATTTCAGCGTCAATCTAACAAAAACATTCCGAAACATGACCAGATCTTACAGAAAATGTCACGGGTAACTCGTAACAGGAAGCGATAGCAGAAAACAGCGTAACCGACATACGAGTCCTCCTGTCGAAATGTCATTGGTTCCGCTTTAATGGCGATTTTTGGACCACCTATGGCTTCAATGACTGAAGGACCTTGCTACTGCTCTCAATTAAGGATTCGGGTTTTTCTTGATGTGGCCTTATATGTATTTGTATTTCTGGTTTTGATAAGTTGGAGACGTAGATGTTTCTAATATTTCTACATTTGTCCACATGGTGGCACTGTTGTAGTGACAAACTCAGTGAGGGTAAAACTTTGCTGAACGTTAGTTAATAGAAACAAACCAAATATGGAAATTAAGGTTTGTTTTTATTTGTTGCAGTGTTTGAAAGCCCGTTTATTTCCTTTAGGGAGCTCATCTGCGAGGAACATGCCTGTGTGGGATGAAAACAGAGCTGAGTATGTGGGTTGTGCCGATGAAACATTTGCCAATTCTTTGCTGCCCATATCAGCTTAGTCTGTTCTTGACTCTTGTTTGCTGGACTGGATACTTGCCATCTAAATGAAAAACGAAATACCGCCAGTTTAAAATTGTATTTATTAAAAAACAAAACAAAACAGGGGGCTCAGTGGCATGTGGATGCCCCATCCACAGCCACGTGGCACCTCCTCACCAGCCTGGTCACAACTACTGTGGGATGGCATTCCCTTCTTCAATCAGTATCTGTCCCAAGTCAGTCAATGTGGCTGTATTGGTCACACTGGTATGAACTGAACACTTGGGATGGGAATTGCTAAGATTTTATCAATACCAATGCTGTTAACGATCCTGCTAATCAATCCAATTCTTTAACGATTCCCTTATTGATTCCTGCAGAATTTCTTTGTGGGCAAATGTTGGTCTGTAGATTTTCCATGGCAACAATGTCAAACATGTCACAGCATAGATAACTGCTTCTGCAAGTTACTGGTGTTTCCACTCACTTAAGGTTGTGCAGTAGGTGCAATGAAAATTAAGCCATAATTATGACGCTTCTGAACCCTGTCAGTGGAAGGAATTGATTAGCAAAAAGATTCATGATATCGATTCTTTGATGGAGCTGTTAACAATTCTCAACTGGAATTGGTTTTCGATTCCCATCCCTACTGAACACCCAGTTGGACTGGGAGTATCGATAGAGTATGTAAGTATCAATTCTTTCACAAGTAGACCTACTCCTTTAGATTACTTTACTAAAGTATCAATACCAAATGAGTACTCTAAGAAAATATTTTTCTGTGAAGTTTTATGGAGTGGAACAGCATTTCTTTCCTTTGAGCCAAGACAGAACCACCATTAGTGTCATGTGACGGCCTAGACCAATCAAACAGTGCTCAGCTGCACTCACAAGCACACAGAAACACCAGTTTGTGGCAAACTAATGCAGCAATGACAGAGAAGAGCACAAATTAATGGATTGGTACTCCAAAAAATCTTAAATATAAAGTCATCTAAAAACACACAAATATCATTTAATAATGATGGAATATCTGCTATTTTTTCTTTGGGGTAAGACTTAAAATTAAACTCACTTTAAGATCAGATGGTCCGGTCCAGACTACATGCCTTTGCCTTCTTCAGGTGCTTTTTGGTCAATTACCGGGGCAAACTTTTAAAAACACTTACATTATGTTTGCATTGCAGAGGATGCTTGGTATTGGTACCAGGAACCTGAATAATTACAGTAAAAAGTATTGGTGGTGTACTGATTTGAAAAAGTCTGGTAGCACATGAGCTGATCCCACAAGTGTTCAGTGGAGCTGAAATCAGGACTCATAGAAGACCATCCCATCCTCTACACTGGATAAACTCTCGGGGTAGTCTCTGATCACCCTGCTGTTAGGGTGAGTGTTGTCATGTTGGAAGATTCAGATTCAAGTTCAATCTCAGACTGTGGAGGTGTAAGACTGAACTGCCTGCAGAATCTCATCCCGATAGCTCTCTGAATTGAGGTTGCCTTCAGTGATGACAGGGCTCATTGCCACCAGGTTCTTGTATTGCTGCATATTATGCCCTGTCCACTTACGTTAAATTATCCTTGTTTGAACTTTGCTTTTCAAATGTCTTTGGGTCATTTATGGACTCCTTTTCAAATATTGTTCTAAATCGTCACTGTCTGAAACGTACTGTAGCCATTTTACCCACATTTTAGCCTCCGTCTTCAATGATGCTTGTATAGTTGGAAATAGAAAAAGTTATCCTTACCTGAAACATACAATAGGTTTTTTCCATACAACACATTGGGTTGTAAGACATGCTCCATACTGCATTCGACAATTTGATTAGATCTTTACGTGCTGAAGGTAAAGTGGGAAGTTTCAAGTGTAGTGTTTTTCCATTAGCCCCCTCTTTGCAATTTTTGTTAGAACTGTATTAGGATGACCATAAACTTATTTAACTGTTTTTTCAAATGCATATACAAAATCCCTAAATAAAAATTAATCTTCAGGAAGTATAGAAATGTCAGAGTCATTTATCAAATTCTATCAAACAAAAATCAGTGACATTGAAACTGTGATTGACAAGATAACTAATGATGAGTTGTTGCTGCTTGTTAACCACAAGTTGCTTAATATACGGGGTACTGTTACACACACAGATCAGGACTTAATACAGGTTCTTTTGGCATACAGTTGGAAAGCCGTAACCTGCAAATAGTTGTGTATCGATCCTCCATCAGCCCAATGGCAGGAGATTTTAAACCAGTTCAATTGTATGGAAAGACTATTACCCTTGCTTTAAGGCACATGCTGAACTATGGGGAAATGGATTATGTATCATCAACCAAAGATACGTTTGAGAGTGCACTCCAAGAAATATGGAGGAACAGAAGAACTGTCTATATCTGTAACACCAGTAACAACTTCTTCACTGCTGTTTCTATTTCTCAGTAAAAAATAAAAGACTTAAAAGAAGACATGTATCGGTTTATATTCACAAACGGTCGCAGGAACAGTATTTTGGATGGTGTTATGGCGGTAGTCCATTTTAGTAGACAAAATGGAACAGGAAACTGAAGATCAGAAGAGACAGACATAACTTTAAAACCTTAATCTTTTTATTTAGCACACCAATCTCATTTATTGAACTGTCCTGTGTGTTTTGCCTTTTTTGTACTGACTCAGTTTTCCTCAGATTTTTTTTTTATTCTGTTCTGTACTCTGTCAAACATCATTAAGAAATTCAAGTTTTGAATAAAGAAATGTATCTGGTCACAAGCAAACAGCCAACCATGACAGCTTATACAGTGCCAATCATTTTCGTGAGGAGAATGCCTGGGTTTGCCCAGTAAAGGTGAAGTTTAAATGTCGCACTAGAATGTTCCTTTTGCCTCAGCCACTTTCTGGCCCACGTCTTTGACCACTGCTTTTGCACTGGGCACATTATCTAATACTAAACCAACACAGTCCTGCATGTTTAGTGCTCAGCATTGGACAAAAACACCTTCAATGATACTTCTGCATTGATCAACACAAGGGGATTGGATTCTACCAAGGGGAGCAGAGGTCAATCACAGTATTTAATGACAAAGAAAATTAGTAAGGGGTGTCATAAAGCATGGCCATGTGTTGCCAGCTTAAAACTATGCCAATTAAAGACACGTGGTTAAATTTTAAAAAGGCAGCATAAACATGAATTAACTGGTCTGCTATGCACACACATACCCTGGCTGGTCATTTGAAGTAGACTTGCAATTTTTTTTCCACACCAAAAATAAAACAAAGAGCTTGCAGACGCAAACCTAACATACATAAACTCAAAGAGACAATCCACCATGATATTCATGACCACCACAAATAAAATGTGTCATTATTACCCTTTATTAATAAAACACACAATAGCTGTATAAGTGTGTGATTGTGTTAACTGCTCTTGATCATTTGTCATGGAAACAATGAGCTTATAAGATTTATTGCAACACTAAATTAGATGTGCTGTAGAAAAAGCAAAATCTCCTTATGAACAACATAGACTGTACATTTATAAAACTGCAAAGTAAAATATCAAAATAAAGACATTAAAAAAAGCTGCTTTAATTAAAAAATTCACATGGAAAATTATGCTTCACAAAGACTTCAAATAAAAACACTGCAATGTGGAAATGATCTTTAAAGCCACCAACAACATAAAAAATCTGTACCAAACACACCTGCTTAACACAAAATTAGAGCCAAACTTAAATTTAGTGCAAAAGTCATTCATCTACACCAAATTAGTGTAAGATATTTTGTAACAAATCTGGCATATTTAAGGATTATTCAGAGTTACAATGTTTGCTTTGTTGAAACAAAATGGGATACTAACTTATTCATCACATCCCTCTAAGAAAGGCTGCCCTGACACACAACACTGAGCGTTTTACAGTATTACCACAGTGTTTTAAACTGTCCATAATGCTGATCAAGTTTTACTGACTGACTTCTGGGATTGTGATGGCGTCCATCCATACATGTGGGAAGATCAGGTGTAAAATGGATTCACTTCTCTGTATGCTGCAATAAGCTTAACAGCTGGATAAATCCTCTTAATGCAGAGTTCGTTGGCAAGCTGTAAACTGATTGTGTTGTGTTTGTGTGATAGCTGGATGAGAGGTAAACATACTTTTAGGAGAAGTAAATGCAGATACTTTCAGTTAAATCATGTGTAAGCATACAGACGATGCAGACGTATCACATGTGCAAACACATTTGCAGTTTTTGTATCAGCATCATGAGACAGGCATCAAAACGATGCTGTTCCTATGCTACGGTGTCCAATTCCACATGATAATTTATACTGGCACCTCGGTGTGTCATAGTTGTAGAGAGAACAGAGTGTAGACATCAGAGAAGTTAAAATTTATGGCAGCTACGTAAGTTAAGGCAAATGACAGGATTTTAAGGCTTTTTTGTACTGCTAACTAAAAACAAATACACTCTTATCCATGGACAAGTAAACTTAATGTCTATGTCTTCTGTCGTGGCTCTGTCACAGTAAACAAACCATGCCCATGACAGATTCAAAGACTGGAGGTCACCTGATGCTGTGCAGAGGACCATTCACAGGACTTGGTGTCAGCCAAGTTTAATTGGACAATGAAAGTAGCCTTAAGACCAGAGATATACTTGCTGTTAATCATGTGGATGCATGATATTTTCCATGCATCTCCAGTGTCTGTGCACTTCCTCCAGAATCAATGCAACACAGACTTAAAGCTGTGGTCTACGATTTGAAACCGCAGCCTGCCCCCCCTTCCCTCACCTCTCCCCTCCATGTTCCAAGATCCCGCCCCCAGCTCGTGTCGCCTCGCCTCATAGCAAGCCCCCTCGGACAGAGCGACTAGCATAATATATCAGCAGCAAACTCAATCAAAAACAGCTCAGCTCAACTGAAAGTATCAAACACGACAGACATCCCCCTTGTAACACACAGCAGTAGCCATTTCAATTGGACCGGCTGCAATGCGGGTGTGGCGCCGCCAGAGTGGAGCCAATTGTGGGGGAGGATTTATCTTTCTCGGCATGTCCTTCCCAGCTCAGTTTACAATGCTAACGATTAGCGGCTAACAGGCTAACCCGCTCCGCTACAAGTCATTAGCCAGGACAGGCACAGACTAACCAGACTTATTCAGCAGACATCTCCCACTGTAGTAAACAAAGCCATTACCTGATCAACCAGGGGCGAAACGGCCAATGCTGAAGGTCTGACGAATGAGGCCATTCGTTAGCCGTTAGCCCGCTAACAGGCCTCAACCCGCGGGCAGAGCTCCGTTGGGCCCCGCGGGAGAGGGAAGCGGCTTCCCGGTTTCGGCGCTAGGCTTTTCTGGCTAGTTCAGTAGCTAACGCTGCTAGCTGCTCACCGGAGGTAGAGGGGAAGAGGCGGGACCATGGGCATGACGCTGCGTAGCGAGGGAGACAGGGGATTGGATGGACTCACGGACCAATTGAACCCTACTGCCTTCAAGGCTTGATTGGTCAGCTAGTATGCAGCTTTGCAGCGGATATACTGAATGGATTTTTTTCGTTCTTTTTGGTCTTTATACTGTGTAGATAGGACCATAGGACCATAACAGCCTTATAAACGGTGTTA
The DNA here is from genome assembly GCA_036419115.1 of Scarus forsteni. Lineage (NCBI taxonomy): Eukaryota > Metazoa > Chordata > Actinopteri > Labriformes > Labridae > Scarus > Scarus forsteni. Next base: position 7,391,421 of record JAZDUH010000536.1, on the reverse strand, counting down.
TTAAGATGTACAAAGCTTCCAAATCGTAGACCATAGCTTTAAGATGAAATAAACACGATTGGTAGGGCTGGTGTTTAGAATGGAAAGTTATTTCCAGCAACCTCGGGATACAATATGTATCTCCATACAAATATGCTAACATTGTGGAGGAAAATGTGACACTGTAGTTCTTGAGGAGATTCTTCTTTTTCAATAGGTGCTGTAACTACAAAACCAGTTTAATAGAGAGTCACTTGTTTAACACAGACACTCAATTAACAGTAACATGGGGATAAAGTCAGCGCATGGAGAATGTAGAAATAGCACCCAGACAGCTGATGGGGTGTTCTGTCACCTGTCATCAGTTGCCTATGCTTAACTGATGCCTGAGATATTGGCTATTGTACTTTATGTTGTTCATTTGAATCATCCCAGAGTTAGCATTATTGTTTTCATGTTGTAAATCACTTATTATAAAATAGGTATACATAAATATGTCTAAGCTCTCTATGTCCACTTGAGGCATTTTTAAATACTATGCACACATAAAGGCAAATAGATACTTACAACAGCACTCATGGTTCAGGTGGATGTGAATATAAACACAAATAGCAAGTATATCTCCAGCTTTACACCAGTTTCATGCTGTTCTTCCTGTTGGTTTGAAGTAAACCTTTGTGTGCTTGCAGCATCACACCGTCTCCATAACAGCTGCCATCTCCTTCAACTGCTTGTGAAAGTTCTGCAGCGAGAGGAAAATAAAATGAATGTCAGAATGAAACAGGTTTAAATTGCACCTCATTATTACATTCACATGGAATCTTTATATGGACCTGGAATTGTGGGACGGTCATCTCAAAAGACCTGTGAGAAATCTGACCCGAGGGCTCAACAATCTTCAGAAGCAGAGACACGTACGGGGAGTTCAGAGACCTGCAGGTGTCAGAGCTCACCGCCATGCCAAGCTTCCACTGCATGTCCACCAACTGGAAAAACAGAGAAAAGGCTATACTTATGGAAAAGAGCACAGTTAGAGCATTGTGCACTCTCATGGTCAGTCTGCAAAACAGAGAGCAACAGACAAACCCGACAGTAACTTCCCTGAACTGTAGTTTATTTGAATTGTTGCTTTGGTCAGCTGTTTAAACCCATTATACTCTGACATACCTGACTGATACTGAGCATGGTGTGGATCTCCTGCTGAGCATGAACTGATGCTCTGTGGTCACTCCACAACTTGTGCAGCACCTGGAGGGAAGCTTTAGACCACCTGTTACTGCTTTCCTCCAGTTTGGACACAAAGTCATCCCCAGAGAGGTTGCTCTTCCCTGCTGACCTGTGGTTGTAAAGGGTGTTTTTAGTTTGGTTCTGCTTTTTACAGACACGACAATCCAATACATATATAATATGTATAACATATCTGTTAAAATCAGATTAAAGTGATGGAGACTACGGTTTAGGAATACTCATCAATATGAAGATATGTTAAACAACTTGAGGTGTAAATCACCAGTTTTGTCATAAGAAAAAAAGAGATTCTTTGGCCAACAATACATTATTTTCTAATATTACAAAAGCTGCTCCAAAATGATGTTGAAGTGATTTGATTAAGGGGCCTGTGGTTGATACTGAATGAAATAAAAAAAAAGAAATGAAATTAAACTCATACTAAGAAACCAAGCAGTTTTTACGTTGTCATTGCTGAAGTGCTTCTATTTAAACACAGAATAAAGACGATCACTCTTTGAATGGTTAACATTTCTTAAAGGGATAGTTCAGTAATTTTTAGGTGGGGTTATATGAGCTCCATATGGCAACTAAGTACATTAGATGCAGTAGGAAGTTCTGTCCTCTCCCTCAGTAAGCCACAGTCTGTAAGAGTCTGTTACACAGAACCAGTCACAAACAGGGAAGTATTGTACCAAGAACCAAGAGTATTTTCTCTGCCTACAAGAACTCCCATCAAAAAATAATGCAACAGTTTATGTTTTTTTAAGAATAATTTTGTGACAGTATGAGATTTTTTAATGACATGCATTTAGAGCAGTACTTTATTCTTCATATCTAAATATGAAGAAGGGGTCATATCTAAAAGGAGTGAACAGGGACACCCAACATCAGATTATTTACTTATTGTTTACACACGGAGTCTGTATCAGCGCTAAATAGGAGATCAGTAAAGCAAGGGGGGATTTTTTTTCTGTGGAGGTCAAACTAATATCAGACGTAAATAGTTATGTATTGACTTGAAATAGATCTGACTGGACAATTGATTAGCCTATCATTAGCCTTATAAGCATGATATACATCATTAATCATTAAAAATGAATTAAATATGACACTTAAGACACTTGCTACCTGAAAGTTAACAGCAGAAATCTGACAATGTCCTCTAAAGCTTCGTGTTCAAGTCTGATCCCAGCTCTCTGAAATCTCTGTGCAGACAGTAAACAAACACAACAAGTAAATAACAAGAAGCTGAAGAGGATGGGTTACTTTTTCTAAGGAAAATCTTCTCAAGAAAAACTGACTTACATCAGAAATTGCTGCTGAATCCACTCCTCGTTTCTGGCCTTGTAAATAAGTCAGAATGTGCTGACACTGTGGAGATTAGAAGATTAGCTGACAGATCTATATCACCAGCTCTAAAACAACACCACAACATTTGCATTTTGTGCAGAGCATGTAGTCCTACAAGGAAGGCTTTTAATTCACAATTCACTTACTGTCACTAATACAACAAATACGGTCTACTCAACAAGACCTTAGGTCTGCTACAACTGGTATAGTAATGCATGAATGTTAACTTTAAATCAACTTTTACTTAATCTAGAAGAATCATAGTGGCAAACACCTCACTTATTATGTTTGGGGAACAACCATGAAATAAACATGCATCTAGTAAACAAGTCAAAGGAAGGTACAAACATCATTATAATCCCTTACTTTGAAATACAAAATAGTTTGTTACCATCATTTTAATTTGAACCATGAGCACAAGTGTTTGTAGATTTAATGTTTGCTGTAAAGTGTTCCTGGTGAAAGCAGCGGAGAAGCTAAATACAGTTTTTCTAAATGAAATATTTTTGTGGTACTTTCAGCAACAATCTGTGTAATCTTAGAAAACTGTTTCACACCTGCGGTTTTCATAATGTGACAATGTTTAGACATCGTTTATTTCAAGGATAACCCCTTGAGATGCATCATCTCGTTTTTGAGGGGGTCCTTTGAAAACACAAGTTCAATCCTCAGTAATAAAAAAATCATAGTTAGGGATAAATTTAAATAATAATAAGGCAATATGTCTGAGCAGTGTTATTAGTCACTTGAATTTAATGTTGAGTTGTCATGTTAGTATATATGGTGCAGGTTTTGGCTTGAATTTAAGTTGATCACGATACTGTTAGGCTACGTTCACACTGCAGACCTTAATGCTCACGTTTCAGAAGTAACACGCATGCTCAGTTTAACATTAATGACATTACTAGGGCTGTAAAGTCCAAGTCGACTGGTCGATGCGTGCTCAGTCGACCAAAATTCCAAAATTCTGATTGGTTGACCAAATATGTCAATTTTTTTTTTCCCCTGCAGTTCATTTCATCTGGAGAAACGTATCAAGTGAAATGGGGGTATTTTCTGAGCACCCCCATCATGTCTCAGAACACCATTTTAATGTATTTATCGTTCATTTCAATATTTTTATTTAAGAGCATTTCAATATTCTAGTCTAAAAATCGCGTATTCGTTTTATAACTGCATGCGCCTGTTGCGCTGCAGGATCCCTCACCCAGCCCGCGCTGGATTTTATGCCTCATATAAACACCCAAATGCAAAAACTACATCACAGAAGGAATTGACTATTTTATTTCTGAGGGTATGAGGCCCATTGGTGTCGTGGAAGGCCAAGAAAAACATTGGAACCTGGATATTCAGTTCCAGCGCGCCACACAATTACGCACGCCCTCACGGCAAAATACGAGGGAGTAAAAAGAGAAAGTTTCTGAGTTAACAGATAAAGATAACAGATGTGTACGTCTCTTTGAATGGACCCCTATATGAGAGTGACTGCCCATTTCATTGATGAAGACTGGAAAGGAAAGAGTCTTGTGTTGAGAGAAAAAAAGGAGGTGCGCACACAGGAAGAACCATCGCTGCGCGACTATGAAGTTGGCGATGCCTTCAAAGTTCCAGCGGGAAAAGTGTCTGTTGTAGTGAACAACGTGGTTAATATGAAACTCTGTGTGGGAACACTAAAAGAGTCCCATGAATTTCCAGGTTCCAATGTTTTTCTGGATATTCAGTGCCACTAACGGCAAAATATGAGGGAGAAAAAAAAGAGAAAGTTTCCAAGTTAATAGATAAAGATAACAGATGTGTGCGTCTCTTCGAATGTAGTCCTATATGACAGTGACTGCCCATGTTATTGATAAAGACAGGAAAGCAAAGAGTCTTGTGTTGAGAGAATGAAAGGAGGGAAAGAGGCGCACACAGGGGAGAAACACAGAGCGGGGGGGGGCATGTGCCCGCCATTTGGTCGACAAATTGCTGTGTTTTAGTCGACCAACAATTTCTTTCGTTGATTACAGCCCTAGACATTACGCACAGCACGGTGTGATGAGGGCAACAAACACAGACCAAAACTGTGCTTCACAATGCTGGAAAGTTTGTTCCCAAAATGCAGAACCTGATGTTACAGCAGTTCACCTTCAGTGAGCTCTTATTAAAATAATTATGGCTATATTTTATTTCTTTTAAACCTTAAGGCGGACCCTCTCCTGCCGATGACAGATCGCTGCTGCAGAGCCAAACATCTCAGAGCCATAACGCGCTGAACAGGTGAACAAAAAAGCAAAAACTTAGTTTTGTCATCTGTTCTGATGTTTCGTAGTTTGTCTGAGAGCAAATCAGACAGGAGCAGACTGTTCACTGACTGATGCTGTCTCGTAGAGACATACAGCAGCGCATAAATGCGCATGGATGAGATGGACAGCAGTGGATCATCAGTGTCTCTGCGTCCTGTAAACTGTCATTTTAGCCTGATTAATCCATTCAAAAAGTCGGTGGAGTGTTAATAAACTAAGTTTCTCAGATATCATAATAAAAACATATGATTCATTCATATTTATCGTTTATTGTGCGTGCAATGGAGATGCCAGTCAATCGCCCAGTGTTCTCTCACTTTTTCTCATCACTCCCCCAGTTATGCATTGTTAATCAAGCTTGTAGCTGGAAAAACTAAAACTCCTTATTTTAGGAAAAAAATGCATAAACTTTTAAATAATCATGTCTTATTAACCTCTAATTATGTTTCGCAGACCTGGCTGTTCAGACCGCGGTCGGATTCAAGAAAATCGGATATGTATCCGATTTAGTACCACATTTGAAAGTGGCCTGAATCTGATTTGAAAATGTTGGATTCAATGCGACTTGTGCTGTGCACACTGTCAGAAACAAATCAGATACAGGTCACATTTGAGCCAAAAAATCGGATTCAGGTCACTTTTGACTGCAGTGTGAACGTAGCCTTAGAGCGACATGGTGGTGCAGCAGGTAGTGCACGTGCCTCACAGCAGAAACGTTGCTGGGTCGACCCCTGTGTCAGTCAGAGCCTTTCCCTTGTGTGAAGTATTCATGATTTCCCATGTATGACTTCTCTCCTGGCACTCCGGCTTCCTACCACTGAGCGAAACACAAGCTCATTGAGGCAACTGGTGACTCCAAGTGCCCTTAAGTATGGGTGAGGCTGTCAATAGTTGTCTGTCTTGATGTGACCCTGCGATCAGCTGGTGACCGTTTCAGGATGTACCGTGCCTCTTGCCCAGTGTCAGCTGGGTTAAGCTCCAGCCCAACAGGACCCTTAAAGGGAAACATTAATAACTCTTTTTGTCTCAGTGCGTCATGACACCCAGAGGAAGGAGCAAGCCGATGTGCACTGGTGGGATCTTTAATGTTTGTAGCCCTATGAATTGGAAGTCTTTTATATTTTTCATACATTTTTACATTTTGAGTGCCTGGATCTGTATTATTTAATAATGTTTTACATATATATTCCATGAGTACTGCTAGTTTGAGGGACACCAGAAAACGCTCCTGTGTTTGTCTCTATATTCAAATAATATCCAGGGATTGTACTGAATGCTTTGTGAAGACACACTCACTGTTTCAGTCAGCAGGTCTGGAGAAAGTTTACAGATGTTGTCCAAAACTTTGTTTAAACCTGCAGCACAAAAACAATACAAATCATTCATCTCAACTTTCCTTACAGCCATGTTCCTTCCATCAATCAATCTTTATTTGTATAGCGCAACTTCATAACAAGTGCTATCTCAAGACACTTTATAATAGAGCAGGCTGGACATACTCTTCAGAGACACACGCATGCATAAATATACTTATATATAACAACATTAACATCTTCAATGATCGTAAACAGGAGAGAACTAATGTTGATTAATATATCAGCATCAAGCTGAACTGTCATTAACTTGGGTTTAACCGGTTAAAAAAAAAATGAATTTATGATGTGAAGTCGAGCAGGTTCACAGAGGTAGGTCCTCCATGATGACCATTTTGAAAGTGCAAAGGAAAAACCTTTTGTGCTTCTTCAAGATAAACTGGGGCCTGTCCACAGAGATCTTTATAAGCAAGAACAAGAATCTTGAATTCTATTCTATATTTTATGGGAAGCCAATGCTGAGAATCTGACACAGAAGTAATGTGATCTCTCCTCCTGGTTCCAGTCTGTACACGTGCGGCAGCATTTTAAACCAGCTGAAGCACCTTAGGGGACTTTCTGGGACAGCCTGATAGAAGAGAACTGCAATACTAATCAAAACTAATTGACCCAATAGTGTATGACGTGTTGACAACTGAACTTAGATGTTATCCACATCCCTGGAGAAAAGCAGTCTACATCAACACAATTCTTTAGCACAGCTGACACAAATTAGGGCAATGTGCTGTTCATTTTATCTCTAATTTTAAGAATTTTATAATTTAAAAAACTTTATTAAGTCCTCAGTGCTGAGGGCTGGGTGAATAATGGGCTAAGGAGAGCTCTGAATCTGTGTCAGCCTGGCTACAATGCTGAAAAGGCATCAGGACTGTTTTTATTTTCCTCAGTTAGTGAGGAAGAGCAGGCAGCTTTATTATAACTGTTGTGCTTACTGGTCACTGTAGAAGGTGGTCTTTTAAGGCCAAATGTTACAGTGACTAGCAAGCTCATCAGTGACACAGGATGGCATTAATCAGCTCCATGGCAATCCATACAATTTTAACATGAAGAAAACACTGCAATATCTGCCATGAAAACAAGAAAGTTAGATGTATACTTCCAGAAAAGATGTGCTGCTTTGGTAGTTTGAAGAGTAGCATGCTTTTATTATTTAAGTTTAGTGTGTTTAACACGTTTCCTACATTTAATAGCGTTACTCTATGCACAAGACAAAATCTCCATGGCACGCAGACCTCTCCCACTCCTCCTATGCAGTGCAGTTGACTTTCAGCCGAAGTGTCTGCAGCTGCCGTGGCCAAAAAATGTTGCAAACTCAAAAAGACTTTGCAAATAGCGCTTTGGCTATTGATAATAAAAGTTCTCGCAAGCTTTGCGACAGCGACAAGCGCTTTATGCTCGTGGTCACTTCACGCCTCAAAAACAAGGAAGTGTTTCATAAAAAAATCAGGAGAGGTTTGCAGACGGTTTAGAACAGAGAGAAAATCTCAAAACCATCTGCTGGTTTTTAAGCTACACAAACACGAGTCCACGCAGTGACAGTTTAGTAACTCACAATCCCCTCACAGTCACACAAGTGAAGCTCACCTTGTGATTCCTCTGCTGCTGGCATCTTCCCACACTGTGCAGTGTCCAGCTGAATGCCTGCTCAACTCGCTTGATTTGTAATTTGAAAATAGAAGCAGCTGCAATCTCAGATAATTACAATAAACTTCACATAATCATAGCTCATCTACCGGAGACAGTAGCTCTTCTTCTTCGTTTAGATATCCGGCAGGGTGGACGCAGCCAAGGCTTACTGCTGCCCCCCAGAGGTCAGCAGCGAGTACTGTTTGAACGCCTCAGGTCCTGATTATGGAAAAACTATACTTCGACACATCTCATCCTCTCTGTGACTAAGAGAAGGGCTTATTCATTTGTTTACTAAGAGAAGGGCTTATTCATTTGTTTACGAAGAGAAGGGCTTATTCATTTGTTTACTACTACTACTACTACTACTACTACTACTACTACTACTACTACTACTACTACTACTAATAATAATAATAAAATTATGGCTATGCAATAGTGACTGTAATTATTTATAGTGTTTTTACACTTATTATAAAACTTTTTAATTTATGTATGATTTCTATTGTTATATTAATGGCTGTTACTACTGATTGTAAACTATTCAATTAAATAACATTGATTATATCATGTTTTTCAATAAAAAGTTAAGCATGTTTTGGAGAAGCCTTTTTTTAAAGCTGGAATTTCTTTTTAACCAAAGACAGCTGCAAACAAGATGATTGTGAAGATATTCACAGTGATTCTAAGCCACTAAAGTTTTCTTTCATAATTTTTCATTTCCATGTATCTTGAGCCACAAACACACGAAACTGATCATCAGTCTTCAGCCATCCTCCTTATCACTCCTCTTACACTGTCATGACACACAGTACAAGTGTACAATACCCCAAGACACTTCAAGAAACACATATACCACAATTCACGTTTATTTGAGTGCAAGACCCATGGAAGGAAAGCCCAGCAGGAGAAAGACATGATGAAGACACTTTTTAAAAGTTAAAGTTAAAATGACATTTAGATCATATTTAATATATCTACAAGTATTCGGGTCAAGCAGGAGACAGAAATGTTGAGAGGAGAGTTTCATAGAATCAGAATTGAGAATCACAAGCACTATATTAACCCCCAAGGGAAACTTTGGTTGTTTTAGTTGCTCTCACACACTGTAAAACAGTAAGAACATCAGGCATAGACATCAAAACAGATAAGAGCATACAATAATTAAAGTAAGCCAGCTACATCATGCAAAATCTTTAAGCCATATCAACTTCCTTCATGAAGGAAAACATAAATACAATAAGTAAAAGCGAGATATGAACAAGGCCATAGAATTCATCCCATTAACATTAACAAGATACATAATATGAATATGACATGACAGCACTGTTAGACAGCAGAGTACAGTTTGAATGAAAGGCAGAGTTTGTTAGTACGTCTATTGTTCTGAATATTACAGTTGCTTATTAACAAATATCAGAGGTAAGTAAATTAAATATAATGAAACGATCACGGAGTTGAAAACACTATAAACCAAAAAGATCTTTATTCTCTAAGACCTGAGGGAGCGGTAATGTCACAGGGAGGAGTTACAAAGTCTGATGGCCACAGGCAGGAATTACTTCCTGTGACGCTCTGTGGTGCATCGTGGTGGAAATATTTTGCACTGAATGGGCTCCTGCGTTCATCCAGCACACTGTGGAGGGGCTAGGAGGTGTTGTTCATGATGCCCTGCAGCCTGGACAGCATCCTCCTCTTTGATAGTAAATGTCAGTGAAATCCATCCATGACTATTTTGAGTTATGTTGCTAACATATAATATAATATTTATTATAATATAAAATGTATTATCATATATATATATATATCTATATATATATCTATATATCTATATATCTATATATATATATATATATATATATATATATATATATATATATATATATATATATATATATATATATATATATATATATATATATATATATATATATATATATATATATATATATATATATATATATATATATATATATATATATATATATATAAATTCTATATTATAATATATTGTAATATATATTATTATAATGTAATATATATTAATATATATTATAATATCCTGTATAACTCCTCAATTGGGGGAATGAGGAGTAACAGGAAGACAAAGGATGTGAAGGAGCAGCAGCAGTAGCCTACAAGTATTTTCCCAAAGGGGTTAATAAAGTACAATCTAATCTAATCTAATCTAATCTAATCTAATCTAATCTAATCTAATCTAATCTAATCTAATCTAACAGAGAAACAAACAAACAAAGAAACAAAAAACAAAAAAAAGATGGCAGCAATAACATAACCTTCTTGGCGGAGGTAAAGATAATGTCAAAAGAGAGTTTAGAGGCAGGCAGGATATATTCATTCATCTACCAATGAATGAATGAATAAACTTATTTTTATTTTTATAAAGCCAAAACAAACAAACAAACAAACAAACAAACAAACAAACAAACAAACAAACAAACAATATGTATATATGTCACGGTTCGATACTTTTTTGATACAAAATATGATGAGAAAATTCAATGACTTTTTTACTTGCTTATTAAAATAACCTGCATTTGTTTCAACTCAGAGTACATTTTCATTAAATGGAATTAAATGTAACTCTTGCAGCTAACCAGGCACATTCACAGTATTTTATATGATGCAGTTGTTCCTCATGAACATTATATTTAAAACTGAAAAATCCTGAAAATTAGATTGGTTGATCAAGATTAAACAAAATTAAGTTTAATGAAAATGTTTAGACGACAGAACTTATTTTCAGAAATTATCTCTGAACAGAACAAAAAATCCCAAAGGCCCTCTAATCAAGAGAACTAGAATGTTGTTAACGTTTGTGTTAGTCTACAAAATCTGTCATCCCTGCACCACTCCATGGAGCCTGGATTGATAACATTTATGAAACAAGTTATTTCTTTTGCAACATTATATTTCATTCCACAAAAATGAGGTATCACATTATTTAGATGAAGATAAAAAAAAACTCAGATAAATGCATAATTTGTGAGTTTGTAATCATTTCTGATCTTGATTTCCCAATAGGTTTTATCAATACAGATATTAAATGTTGTCAGGGAGCAGCATGCCAGTGAGAGCAGATTTCCCCATCCATATGGCTGAAGATGTTGCTCTGAGACATTCCTGGCAGGGCCCCAACTTGCTTTAAAAATACTTCTGGCTGTAATACATCCCACAGCTCAGGACATGACAACACTGCTGATGTAGTTTTTTTCTCCTAAATGTCAGACCTTGAATTCAGCAGTGGAGCACTTCAGCTGTGTACCTCTTTTCACTGGCTCTGTTTACCCAAGAGAGATGAGAGGTATCCATCATCTGTGACATATGCCATGCAGCACTGGGCTCAAATAATAACCATCAGAAGAGGACATGTGCTCAGCTGAAATACCATGCAGTGTACCAATACACCAGGGACTTGGCTGTTGGTGATTGTTCATGTCTAAGTGGAAACTTAAGTCAGCACACTGATAAGATGACTTATTCATTTTAACACATACAAGATGCTTTCTGGTAAAAGTCAGGGTAAAATAGAATAAAGAACTTTCTGATAATTACTGATGCTGTCAGTGTCAGCAGATAGGATAACTTATGTTGATATTTACAGCCAATATTTTAGCTGTAAGAATTGGCCATATTTTGCCTATGCATTAACTGTAATATTGGCAGAATGTACAAATTAAGCAGCATGGCTTCCTCCCTCATCACTAAATGTCCAGTTTTACCAAATTGATGGTATCATTGATATGAAAGTGCTGTTTTTCTTACTAAACTTCTGTTTCTAATATAGTTAGACTGTCACCATGACAGAAAGGCTTTGTGCTATTGGTATCAGCACTAATTTAGAAATATTGGGCTATCAGATATTGGGAAACACCCAATAGATTGCATCTATAATATTCACCAATTAAAAAAAATCCATAACTGACTAAAAACATTGTCCACAGTTTGTCAACTGGTTTGGTGAAAGCAGCTGAAAACCCACAATGATAAGAAAATAATCACTGATAATAAAACAGAAAGAAAATGACTACTTTTTAAATCCAAGCTTCAAAAACACTTCTTGTTTAAAAGACAAGATTTCAGTCACTACACTGTGAATCATCAACACAGTGATAACAGACTGGTTTATTATGGAGGGTGGGTTCCCCTGTCAGTAGTCGAGGATTAGCAGAGTAAGAGTTAAACACAACAGCACTGAGTCAGACATAATGGTCATTACTCTTGAACATTCAATAATGAGGCAGCTGGACTGTATTGAGTTTTGGGAGGATGTTTCACTTCTCATCCAAGAAGTTGGATGAGAACTTCAGTTTTATATGGTTGGTGAAGGGAGCAGATACTTACCTCACCAGAGGGGAGGACAGCAACAATAGGAGGGGAGGAGTTGGAGAAAGCACCTGATTGCAGTTGTGAAACAAAATATTTAGGTAAGTGTGCCATCATTTTTGATCAGGCAGTTTGATTATTTTGTTTTTTTGTAAAACCACAATTCAAAAGCAATGTCTGATTTTCATTTGTTAATTTTCATTTTTTAAAAAAAATTTGTTATTACTTTTGTCAGTTTCAAGTTATTCCAGGGAGATACAGCCTATAACCGATCAGCAGCTTGCACTTGGCAGGGCAGTGAGTAGAGGCCTGCCTGGGTTTTACCACACTAATATCTTCTAATATTTCCAGGCAGGGAATAACCTCTGTTACATCAACATGAACGCCCGTCTAGTATTAATCTGTAATGTTGCTTTATATTGGCTCTGTGCATCAGCTCTTTGTGTGTGCACATTCCTCCAGTGTCCCAGTTTGGAGGATTGTTTCTGTGTTATACTTCCACCCATGGTGCGTCTCTATTTGTATAAGATCCTCAGAGGCACAGGAGGCGATGCACAATTCACAGCAGCTTCTTTTTATGTTCCTCTGTAGTTTGGTGCAAGTCAGAGAAAGAGCTGTGCTTGGAAGGCAGCTGTGCAGGCGTCCCACTCAAGGCAGCAGCAGAGCGAGGGGCTTTTCATAGCAGGCAATGTGTCTTTTGTCAGATTCTTTATCAAGCCCACTCCATAATATCTGATGGAGGATTCATCAATCTCACACCTCTGTTGACCTTTTCAGAGCAGGTTTTTTAGCAGAGCTATAAAAGTTATTGGTAAAGAGTTTTCAGGCTGCTGCAGGCTGAGTTTCTCAGGGTTGCTGTTCGTAAATGTGCTAAGTTAATCTAAAATAGACAACAAGATCCACAGACTTTACAGATTGAGACTTGCATTTAGCACTTAGATTTTGGTAATGTTTGACATCTGACATTGAAATGTACTGTGGAATGAATTAAAGCTGGATACAGGCTTACCCATGAGTGTTCATATTATTGACTCATTTAAGGAGTTTTCCTTAGATGAGGTGTCCCCCAATATCACCACATTGTAAATTCTTTTTTCTCAAATCTAATCAAGTTAATGTATGAAACAGCCTCGGAGTCCATCACATGCCGCAAGACTCAGCATTCAGCAGTTTTATCACAGGGCTGCCAACATTCACATGTTGGCATTGAGACTCACGCATTTGATTGCCTTCACATGATCTCACACCACCCATTTGTCACGCTGAAGTTTACAGGCGCAAATCCCAGGGGTATGCAGGGGTCGCATCCCCCCCGTCTTTAAAGGTGCAGTGTGTAGAAATTGGCATTTTAGCGACATCTAGTGTTCAGATTTTGGAATGAGCCCATCCGTGACTTCATGAAGAGAGCCGGTGAAGACCCAAAAGGATCGTAAAAAAGGGCATCGTTTACAGCAGTTACCAGGTGAGGGGTTTTTCATTCATTTTTGTAAGTATTATTTTAATATTATCGGTCAGTTAAGATGCAACATGCCATTCAGGTAGATTTCAGGACCAGCAGCCAGACTTGTATGCAATAGTTCGTTTTGCTCTTCTTGTCCCTAAAACCCACCTGTAGACAACATGGCTGATCGTTATGTCGGCCTACATGAATGCTGCCTGAGGTAATGCACATTTTTTAAGCTTTTTCTGACTAGATAAAAATAAAACAAACGTCTTATGGGGATGATTTTACTCCTATTTTGACAGACTTTACATACAAAAAGAAACATTATATCTTATATTCACCGTTTCTGTTCAGCAAAATGCTGCCAAATTCTACACACTGCACCTTTAAAGTTATCCCCCCAAATTCTTTTGAAAACACAAATAAAAGTTTTTAATAGTACAGTTAGGTTTGTGCACAGTACAATACAAGTCAATGAACAAACACATTATTACCTCCGCCAAGGATGTTATGTTTTCGGGAGAGTTTGTTTGTTTGTCTGTGCGTCTGTGAACAAAATAACTCAAAAAGTTATGGATGGATTTTGATGAAATTTACAGGAAATGTTCAGCATGGGAAAAGGAAGAACTGAGTCAATTTTGGTGTTGATCCGGATCAGCGTCTGGATGCAGGAATTGTTCAAAGGATTCTTTATCATTGGGAGATAGGGAACTGTGCTGCTTGGTGGAGGTCTGCACTCTCCTGACCCTAAGCCAACAAGCACACTCAAAACATGAAAAACAGCATTTTACCTCCCATGTCCAAAGTCTCCCAGTGCGTTTTAAATAAACACAGCACAGTATTTAAGCTGATTAACAGGGTGTTAAATGTTAATCTAAAACCCTATATAGCATAGTTGTTCATCAGTGAATTGTCCAGAGTTTTCACTGGTGCTGCAAAGAGCCTCCCATCTGTCTGATACAGACTGACAGAAAGTCTGACATCCTCATCTGATCATTTATGAAACAAATATCACACTTTTTTATATGTGCTAAGTGAGATATTATTGTCCAGATTTATAAATTCATTCATGTAGGCTATTATTATTTTGCTTTTGATGTTTAATTCTAGATTTAGGTTATTGATTTGAAAAGAAAGAAGTGATAACATTGGCTCAGATGTTCACTTGAACAAATCCAGTTTCTAATTACATTCTGACTGTTAAGTTCCATCGCCCTTATTGTCCTCCAATTAAAAAAACATTTTTAAGGTCCTGGCCCATATCTCACTCCAAGGTTCTTTGAAAAGTTGACAGTCCTGTTATCATGCTGACTGTAACAGTCATTTTAATGCCTCTGCACTGACAACAGTTTTCTGTCTGTCCTTCCATCCATTCAGCTATCTGTTCAAATCTTTTCAATGCAATATCTAAAGTATGCTTTCAGGTCTTTTTCTAAGTTTTCACACATATCTGCTTTGACTCTGATTAATGGATGGAATGGCTACATTTTGAGGAAGGTGGGTCAGGGGTCAAAGACTTTTGAGGTCCATCCCTTGCTGTGAATGTAATGTGTCATACATTTCTGAGGACTTTCCTCAAAGTTTGCATCAATGTGCACAGACAGAGGGTGGAACACATTTTTTTTGCAGGTCATTGGTATAAAGGTCAATATCATGCAGTCTTGTGGTCACTGTCAGACCCATGATAGTGTTCGGCAGTTTGATGGACACTTGACAGGACACAATGGACCTTCAGAGTCCCTCTTGATACTTTTCAATCTTACTATTTTGTTAACTATCTTGGCTTCATAATTACATCAAGTATTTCCATGCTCAGGGATGCTAGTAGTATGTCGGTGGGTTCATGTGAGTTTAAAATAAGTGTAGTGCACACAGCCACTCTTGGGCAGACCAGGGGTCTTCCTGATGCACAGTGTGTCCCTGCATCCTTCAGTAAACCATGTCTGATTTATGCTGCCATACTGAGCTGTGAACTTGTGTTTCTTTAAATACAGGCGAGTACAAGTGATGAAACTGCACAAAAATGTAGCAAAACAGATGTTTATGAAGTGTGTGTAAGATACAGACTTTTGTTATAAGCTGTGTATGTTGCTAGTTAAGAAGTCACAAGTTTAACCAACTGGATCCTGCTTTAATATTTACTGTGTGAGTGTGAGAAGCGCTTAGAGAGTGTGTCAGTCACGAAGCATGTAGACAGTTATTTTGATGTGCGTGAATGAACAATAGTGTAGAGAACACATCATTCAGAAGAACAAGATGTCTGATATATGCTGCAATGCTGGGTTATGTGCTTGTGTTTCGATGTTTACAGGACAGAGTTCCTATTAAAAAGTGGATTGTTTTTGTCCAAGTGTACAACAACATCTGTTGTTAGTGAATGCAATTTTGTGAGTGTCATACCTCAAGAATGTTTGGAGGAATTTCCTTTTTACTTTGCTTTAAGGAACACTTTGATTTAACCATGAATGAATACAATTTTGAAGGCTGTAAGTAAAAATTCAAAGTCTGCAGGTCTTATGATCATCACATGTTTGGATATGCTTTATTCCAGGCATGTCCAAAGTCCGGCCCATGTTCAAATTTTCACTGGCCCGCAGTCTCTGTTGTAAAATCGATTGTATGCGGCCCGTGTGCACCGTTGACTGCTGTATAAAATACTTGTGTACAAAAGGCCTATTTTACATTTCATCAGAAGATGGCAGTAGCGCTGTGGCCACATCCTTGTGGCACTTGACACCTGACCTTTTGTCGTCATTTCAGCCCATCCCATTTCAAACATGGCGACTGTAGCTAAAAATAGAAAAGTTGATAGCCAGTGCCGCCAATTCCAAAACAAGTGGAAATTGAAGTATTTTGTCACCAAAATACGAAACAACTGTGTCTGCCTAATTTGCCACGAGACTGTAGCTGTTTTCAAGGAATTCAATGTCAAGCGGCACTACCAGACAAAACGTGCTAACTACGACAAGCTAACTGGGGACGAACGTGGCAAAATATTGAAAAAACTGGAAGCTTTTTTGAATTGAAGACGTTTGATTAGATAGTAAGAGACAATTAGAGACAATAGCTGAATGGTCGGCCCCCCTACATTTTCACCTTACCAAATCTGGCCCTTGTGGCAAAAAGTTTGGCCATCCCTGCTTTATTCCAAGAATGAAAAGGGATTTTCTGCTTGTATTTAACAGGCTGCATAATGTAAACTCGTGGTTTTTGGCAAACTGTTGAGTCTGTGGGATATTCTGTTATGTTACAAGGATTTTGTTTGCATAAGCCTTCCTCCACAGCTTGAGAAATTTCTGTGCGAAGTGCCACCATCTTAATATTATTAACATTTGATAACATAATGAACACTTTGATTCAATCATGGCTAAATATGATCTTGAGGGCTGTAAGTAAAAACTCAGAGTCTGGAGGTCTTATGATCATCACATGTTTGGAAATGCTTTATTCCAAGACTGAAAAGGGATTTTCCTCAGCTTGGCAATAATGAACACTGACTTAAGTCGGGATTTTGGAGGTCAAAAGGCAGAGGTCATTTTCATGGATCCCAGTGTCCATCTCTAGTTGTAATGCAAAATCAAAGGAAATCTCAGAGGGATTGTCCTATGTATTTGCACAAACATCCATCCTGGCTCAGAGCTAAACTGTTTGAGTTTGGCACTCTAAGTTCTAAGTCATAATGTCTTGTTATTTTTATCATTTGCTTTATGAATATGATACTGTAAACACATATCTCATAAATGCTTTTTCTGATATTTTTCTAAATTGAAAACTCTTATTGTGATACCACTTTGCAGATAATTGGTCAAAGGTCAAGGTAATTGACAACTAAGTATTGTCAAAATTTCTATTTTGCTTTTCTTGAGAAAACAATACCTTGATAAGGCTCTTGTGATGGTCTATGAAATTTACACAAAGCCCACTGTGCTTCAAGCATGAACTAAGTAAATGTTAGATGTCATATTGAATAGCCCTTGAGTAGCCTTACCAGTGTTTCATAGTTAATTGGCTCATAGTAAGCCCAGTGCAAAGCACAGATGGTAGAAAGAATGCAGAGTCATGGCTGTATGGTGCTGAGCCGAGCTGAACCCACCAATTGCCACAGAGTTGACCTGTAAAACCAATCTGAGTGAACTAGACCCAAGTGGGGAAGGGAGCCTTTAAGGGGCAGGAGCTGAAATAGAGTGTTCATCAATAAAGAAAACAGAACTATCAAGACTACTGAGTAAAACTTGAAGGTTTGTTGAACATTACTGAACTGGTAGTCTAGAAATGGTATTGCCATTTTTCTTAGTATCTTTGACTACTCAACGCAGCTTTACACCACTAATAACATCTCAGTTCTCACATTCACTCAAAGTTCTGTGTTAGGTGTACATAAATATCATCTAACACCTCCATGATATCTAATTACACACCACTGATGCAGCAGTGGGACAAGTGACTTGTCTATGTGACAGCAGGAGCTGTGCACATACCTCCAATCTTCCAATTATGGACTGAGCATATTGTCTTATTGTGTTGCTCATGTGCTGAGGTGTTTTTTTTTCTGATCTGACAATGTGGTCTGCAGGGCATAGTGTGAGTCTGGCCTTTTTTTCTCCTCCCCTCTGCCGTCTGTCTCCCTATTCTTATCTAAGAAAATGGGGCGCTGATTCTGGTGACGTGATGGTGTTCCCGATCCTGTCCCCCCCATGCATGTCACTGTCTTCCTGTGCTCTTGGATGGGTTGTACTGTAAAAGAAATTTTGTTGCTATGTACTTGTGACATGTACAATGACAATAAATGAACTTCAACTTCAAGCGCATGCTCAGACTGCACCACCAACACCTCATTGTTGATTGTCAGTATATCCTTGGAATCATTACAAATTAATATATAAACCTGATTTAAAGAATACATATACAAAAATCACATTCAAAGGCTTTTGAACACATTTTAGGGTATTGGGCCTTCCTCCCAGCCCACACAATGTGAGACTAGACAATAAAACCTGTATTTAGCAGGCTGCATAAATGTAAACTAATGGTATTTGACGAGCTGTTGATATATACATATACATATATATACATATATCTTCACATATTGACTACCAGCCTCGGGGGACCAAAGGGCCCAGTGGATTATTTATTAATTTTTTTTAAGGGAATGAGCCAGCTACAGTCCACTAAAACCTATTCATGTGTGCCAGTAATTTCACATCTGACTGCTTCTTGAACTTCAGTCAATTCAACAAAGGATCTGAACTTTTTTTTTCCTGAATCCGGGCTCAGTACCAACAATCTGTCCCCAAACCTGATGGTCGAAATGTGAGTATTTTAATGCTGTATAATATTAATCCTGCTCCTTTCTATGGGCTAACGCTAACAGCAGAGTGAACTGAACCAGATGTAAGTGCACAACATGTTTGTAAATGTTCATGTTACTTGTTGAGAGTCTGCAGAATAAACTTTAATGTATGAGTATTTTTACATTAGTCAAGAGAAGCTTAATAGTTGGCTGAATATAATCAGTCCTTTACCCACCCATTACCCGTCTGTTTCTGCTAAAGTTAGCCCAGAAGGTAGGCTAAGACACAGCTGTGTCCCACTGCGGTGACTAGGCTGAGTTTGGCATGTTGTGCATTAGCCTGTAATGTTTGCTTCGCTGTTATTTGGTATCCAGCATGGATTTGTGGTTCATGTGTGTTCAGAAATACAAGCATTGCATGGCTGGAGCAGCATCACACTCTGCTTTGCTTGAGATATGCTGCAGGTCTATCGTTAAGTCCCCGTATGTACAATGTTGGCTGCTGCTCTGCTCTGGCTCATTAGCATATGAAGGTGATCGCCCTTGAAACCAGCCATTCTTAACAGTGCTTATGTGAGCATGGAACGAATGCAGCTGTGCTTTATTCATAGGCTTTTTGGACCAGAGCATGTTGCTAATGTTTCATGAAGACATCAAGGACATAGCTGTTAAGTCTCCCGTTTTGGCCAGGAAACTACAGTATTTAACCCCTCTTTCCCGCCATCCTCCAGTATTACTATTTTCCCGTAATTCTCCCATATATATAAAAAAAAAAATCCTCTGCCACTGCTCCTAACTGAACACTGTCACTAGCCTCGCGAGAATTTCCACCTGCAGTAGCCTGGGTGGCAGTTGTTGCGAGGTTAGTGCCGACAGCAGGAAATAAACCCGGGACAACAGAGGAGAGAGATGGATGGATGTGAGGAGGGAGAAGGCATTCCTGCCAAAAAAAACAAAGAAGTCCTGTAAATATTTCGAAAAATGGGACAGCGAATTTACTTTCCTATTGTAGGAATGTTCACAGCATTTAAATATCAACAAAGGTAGGCCTCTCAGATTCTGATCACCTACCTAATTAGTAAGGTGTTGACAAACTGTTTTTAGATATCTTGTACTCCTGTCTTAAAAAGTAAGGGATACTGGAGCTTGATTGGGGTGGTGGGACAGCTCACAGCAAGCGCTGGAAAATTTCCCTTATTTTCAAATCCAAAACTTGACAGGTATGCAAGGATCCATGTTAAACTGCAGAAAATAAGCAAAGTATGGGACCTATAAGGAAAAATATGAGCTCACGAAGTGTTGAATGTTACAAGCTAGGGCTTGTAACAAGGCACAATCCCCTGATTGTGAAGGTCATATCTCAAGAATGCCTAAAGGATTTCAGTTAAAATTTACCAAAATGTTCTCACTAACTCATAGATGAGTCTTTAAATTTTGGAGATCATGGTCAAAGGTCATCTGGTCTAATAATTATTCTTCACTTGTGAGGATGGTGTCTAAAGAATTTAAGAGAGGTATCAGCCAGACTCTACAAAAGACCTCTCCTACTCAAGGATGAGCTAAATGGATTTGGGAATTCAAAAGTCAGCTAATGTTCTTCCCAAGCCATTAAGATTTCCAAGAATAACAGAATCACTTAAGCCACCCAAGCCTATCACTGCCCTTCTACTCTCTGGCACTAGCTTACCTCTATACTTCCAGTCTTAACAGAAAATAGAAAGAAGTAGTTGGTTTGATTTACCACTGATTTGTTTTTACATGACCAGCAGAAACTAATCTCATAAGTTAAGAGTTTTAAAAATAAATGCTGGATGAGTGTTCAGTGTGATTCCATTCAGGTTTCCATGCTGAGCGCTGGTTTGATCCCATTAGAAACAGGAGATTTGTTTTGTTCTCTACAAGGAAACCTTTCATTTCCATCCTGAGATTTTGCTGATGTAGCACTTTCTGCTTTAATCTGATAATCAGATCCCGAAGGACTTCATTTTCCTCCTGCTTTTTCTTGTCTCCTATGGACCCTCAATCCGTCTGTCTTGTGCTCTCTTTTCTTCTTCCGCATCCTTTATGTTTTGCCTGCTTTCCTCCTCCTCCTCATTTCATCCCTTCTTTTTTTCTGTCCTTTATTTCCTTTCCAAAGCAAACACAGTTCAACTGCAATTAAAAACTCAGTTCTTGTTAATACATCCAGCTGATGGATTGGAAGAAATCCACTGAAGCGTTTCCTTTCAATTAAGCATCTATGGTCACCTGGCAAAAGTGTTAAAGAGTTTCACCCTTCAATTTAGAGCCTGCATTTACTTTGCAGGGGAAGAGGCCAATGAGGCATGAGCAACGTTTGGTGCTGCAACATTACAGCTCCAGAATATGTTATCGGCTTTCATCGCTTAGACACTGTTTGTCGTATGGATGTGTGTTTCTTACTGTGCAGGTTCATGGCTCATTGAATATGCGAGGTTAAAAAGCTGTGGTGCTGTGAGAGGTTTTAATGACTTGTTTATAATGTCCTCATGACAATTCTTACCAACAATGTGCAGCGTTATTGAAGGTCATCAGTGAAAATGTTATGGCCTACAGAGACAAAGGTTTTGATTTCCGGGCATATTTACACATCACTGACATCATTAGAGAAAGCACTGTGTTAATGGATGGGTTATCCTCAAGTGAAAATGCCCCCCTCTCTAAAATGGTTTCTATTAAAACAGTGGGGAGTGAATGAAAAGAGAGGAATAGATATGGTCTGAGCGAAGAGGACAACTAAAGTGCATAAAAACAACAGTGTGGCTACAGGATGGACAGAAAGAAAGGGTGTGTTAAGCTCAGTTGGACAAAAGGATGTCATGATTTTGCCAGGAGGAGGTAATTAGTGTTTCTTCCAGACATCGTGAGGATGAAGAAGCTCACACATCTGCCCAATGTTTGGAGGAGTACTGAATAAACTACACTGAACATGCTTTGCCGTTGTGTCCCTGGTCTGCAGTGTTCCCCACTTTCCTTTTACTGCACTGACAGTTACACTTGGACACTTTTATAATGGAAAAGTACCTATAGGCACGGTGTAGCAGCAGGTAGTAAACAGTAAGAAGGTTGCTGTTAAAAACACCTCGTTGGTCAGGGCCTCTCTGTGTGGAGTTTGTTCTCCCTGTGCATATATGGGTTCTCTCTGAGGTACTCTGGCTTTTTCCAACAGACCAAAAACATATTATTTGGTCAATTGGTGACTCTACATTGCCCTAAGGCCAAAGTGTGAGCAAGGATGGGTATTTGTCCCGACTTGGCCCTGTGATTGTCTGGCAAACAGTCCTGGGTGTGCCCCGCCTCACTCCAATCTCAGCTGGGAGATACTTAAACCCAGACTAAAGGTAGCAGTAAATGAATCAAGAATGACAAAGAAAACAGAAGAAGTCATACTCCATGACACTTTCTGTGGCTTGTGTATAAACAACAGAATGTGACCTGTGTCCCACTTAAAAAAAACAACTTTTTTACATTTAATGACATTCAAAACATCAAAAGAGATCTGAGACCTTTTCAAAGAAACCTTTCTTCTGAAAAGCTGATTCAAATTTATATTTTTAGAATCAGAACAGAAAAAAGAGGAAAAGGAAATATGACTTCTGCCAATAAATTCCAATCTGTGTTTAGAAGGTTTTAAGCTTGCTTTTATGTGGATCTCCACAGATGGACCAGTGTCTGCCAGAGAGCATTATTATTCATATTGTGTATCACCCGTCTAAAATACTGTTGGGAGATCAGATGTGTCACGATGGAAAGTCATAGAATAGCTGGGCAGAACCTTGGCTGCGGAAGTATTTGAGAAGCACTTTTCAAAATCATGTCCACAAGTAATCAGATGTTGGCAGTGCCATTCCTTACGAGCTACAGTCAGATGATGTTGAAGGCAGGCTGCTGAGGAGAAAAGTACTTAACATGAGCCAGCACATTTATCAAAGTTCACTCAGTCAACTCATGTTAAATTGTTTTATTGTTGCTGCAAATACATGTTATAGGTTTGGCGTCCAGGTTCCAGTCTCATCACTCCTTGCAGAAAGGTTTACATGAAGGCATGGAGGAGTGATGAGCAAAACATATGAACACACCCCTGGAGCCTGCAGGTGGATGCTGGGGTGGAGGTGGGGGTGAAAGAACACGCAGCAAATCAGTGTCTGGCAGCATAGACGTTTGCCATGCAAAGGGAGAGATGGGTAAACTCCCAGTTTAAATACACCGCCAAATTGAGAGGTGGAGAGTGTGACTGGAGGATTGATGTAAGGAGTGTGACGTATGACATGTGAATAGCAGCGCAGCTCGAGTTGTCTGCCAGAACTAGCTCGCAGGCTTCGCTTCATTTTTGATGAAGCCTGTTCAGAGAGGTGAGACAATTTTACTATGAAACATGTTTTCAGTGTTCTTTTTCTTCACTTAAAGGAGGAGGAGGAGAATCTATTACCGGCGACATAAAGACTCTGCTACCCATGAGCACGTGCGGCAACTGTTGTAATGCTGCGTTCCAGTAACCTCTGAACTGGGAGTGACATCATCCCCGACTTATCGGCGTTCCAGTTGAAGTCGGAAAAAAACATGCCGATCTACCAGGCTATTGTTAGCTGTTGTTAGCACGCCCTGCATTGTTGTTTACAAATATCACATGAAGAATGTGATTATCACTATGGCAGCATTTTTGTAAATCTAAATCTAACAATACTATGTATACAGCTGATCTAGAGCGACACACCCCAGTCAGAAGTGCAAATAAACGGATTATTACAGGAGTTAAATAACTGTTCACACTGGAGGCTGCCATCTTCGATTGTCAACTCGAACTATCAGAACTCTGCATTGCTTTACAACTTCTTTTTTCAACAACTTACAGGATGCAAAGCAATGAGGTAATGTATCTCTTTCTAGTTACGTAGCGGTAGTTTTTGATGTGTGACAACAAGCAATTTTTGGAAAAATTAGTATTGTAGTTTTGTAGCCGTCTATATATCACTACTTACAGCCCGGTGCTCTAAGACGTGTCCGAATAATATAAATTTGCTCTAGTTTTAACTGACTTGTTCCCGAAGTTGAGTATCCAAGCCACTCCAGCTCTGTCCGACACAACCACGAAGCTAAGGAATAGCATTTATAGATAACCTATTTTGATGCTATTAAACTCATCTTAAAGTGTGTATTTCGATCGGGCATATATCTAAAAGTGAGACTTTTTTGTAATTACTTAGAAACTCATCACAGTCCCTTTAATAAAACATTTTGTAAAGTGCTGATAAAATTGCCACGACAGCAGAAACTGTGATGATCTCCTCATGAGCAGCCATTGTTCACAGGCCTGCAGTCATTGTCACTGTAGCCACTTCTGTAGCCTCTGCTTGTTTTCTAATAACAGGTTGTCCCTTGCTACTTTTACTATATTCCCAATCAAGTAAGTCTCATCACTGGACTACTGGAAGGATGTCCAGCAGTAAGTGAAATGTTGAATGCTGTCACCTACCATGGAGGGGTGTAGCAGAGATGAGTGAACATAGAGTAGACATTAACTTTCCCCTTCTGCGTGTATACTGGGACCAGCAGTGTTGTTTTTTCAAGGTCAAGCCAGAGCATTAACTTAACTCGATATGCCCATGTTCACTGTTGTTTGTGACCTGACAGTGTGGCTGTTCACACTAAAAATGATGGATGACATGGTGCCGTGGACCTGCTCAACTCCAAGTGCAAACTGGACAGTTTTATGCATTAAAAAAATCCAAAAACCTGCTTTGGGTGAATTGTCTCAGCTCATATGTTACATGCATCACAAGAAACAGAAAATTAAAGGCAAAATGAAAGTCTCAGAAAATGTATAAGCACAAGATAAAGGTTTTAAGGGAGTTAAGAGATATGAAGATATGAAAATACTTTTACCTGTCATTAATGCACTATCTTTACCTGAGGTTAGATCATTTGAATGATTTCAGTGGTTGGATTTGGATATGGTTGATTTTGAAGTTATATCAGAAAATGAGTTTTTCTATAAACATAATATAAAAGCTAAAATCTGATAGAAATCCATTAAATGAGCATAAAAGCATTAAATGAAAACATCAGAGTTATCTGATGCTATCTGAAAACATGAAGATTAATCTGCATGGTGGAACACATCAGCCTTTTTATAATAGGATTACAGTAAATCCATTTCACTGAATGTTTTGCCCCCACATCGTTAACACCTCAGATACCATGAATCACACTTACCATCTACTTGAATTTCATTTCCTTGTTGTAAAATGGTGACATGAATACAGTGTGTGCGTCTGTGTATGTGTGTACATGCAAATGGAGGCTTTTATGTGAACGTGAAAGAGTAAACAGCAGCATTACTGTGACTGATGCTTGCCATGCTTACAGAGTGCCATCTCATACATGTTTCATGATGTCAACTCCAAGTTCAACAGAGACACAGACACTCAGGAAAATGCCTGTGCTCCCAAAAGACCTGCAGCTTTGAAGAAAATATAAAATTTAGAAGATGCAGCCAAGCTACTTTGTTCAGAGACAGGCTGAGACTTCAATCATTTCAGATTTAATATTGATTAGATACCATGAACAATATTTTTCTTTCACTTACATC
The DNA here is from genome assembly GCA_036419115.1 of Scarus forsteni. Classification (NCBI taxonomy): domain Eukaryota; kingdom Metazoa; phylum Chordata; class Actinopteri; order Labriformes; family Labridae; genus Scarus; species Scarus forsteni. The sequence goes on along the minus strand of JAZDUH010000536.1, from coordinate 7,365,893 downwards.
AAAACATGTTGAATTAGTTATTTCCTCACTTTCAAGATGGTGTTACTAATAATTTAAAGTGTTTTTGTAGCTTTGACATTCATTTTTACTGATGACATTTGTCTAATGCCTTTTTTATGGTTTTGTTTTATTTTCAGAAACAGTGCCTGGATAGATGACAGCGGATGACAAACAAGACATTGATTAAGAGCCTCAAGACTGCAGCTTAACTTAACATGTGTATTAACACGTATATTCTTATGCATTTTAAATTTGATTTGATTTGATTTCGAGCTGGCTTCTCCTATTGACGTTAAGATGTCGCCACAGCCACAGTCTGTATCAATTCGTAATTTTCGATTTGGCGCCGGCATTACAGTCGGCACGGCGCTCGCGGGTGCGCGGCCGCTGAATTTGCCGCTGCAGGTAGCACATACACAATGAATGGGTTTGCCTCCGACCGCCTGCGCTTGCCACGTTTGGTGTGTAGGGGCCTTTAGCCACAAAACCGTCACCGAAGAACACATCCAGCAGCAGGGGTATAAAGCTCCCTAGCTCACACTCCCTCATTACCAGCTCTGGCCTGTAGGGGGACTCAATACGCGGTCGCTGCATTGAGCCTGCCGGAAAATACAATAGAAGAAGAAGGACAGGCTGGCTCTACCCCCGATAGAACTGACCAATCAGAGCACAAAGGGCTGTGACGTTGTGAGGTAACTTTAGGTCATCCTTGAGACAAAGCGTTTCAACGAGAGCTTGATAATGGCCTAAAATGAGGATATTGAGAACGCAATTGTGGGGCAATGAAGGAACTAAATGACTTGTACTGAGGGCAGAAATGCTTTACAGGCATCCTAGTCTGGCATAGTGAAAAGGAGAAACAAGCATGATATGTCCTCTTTAAACATTTACTTTTCACCAACAATTTTTAACATGTACATCAACCTTCAATCTGCCCCCTGTCTAGACTAAATGGGTAAGGGGATACATGCCCTTTTTATGATAGTGATTTATTACTGTTATCTTAAACAGAAGGGCTAGGAACTTTTAAACATACTCCATGATTACTGGGAAAATGTAACTTCAATGTAAAGAAACAGTTAAAAAATCTAAAATAATGACATTTTAGAGGAAACCCAGGTTACAAACTAAAAAACTCTTTTATTTTGGGAAATACTATTGTAGAGCACACAATGTAATCTACCTGGACCTGATTATTACTGCTCATAACATTTTGGTAATCATTCAATCGATCAATCAATTTTCATTTGTATACAGCAATTCAGAACAAGTGTTATCTTAAGACACTTTACAATAGAGCCGACTGAAGCCATACTCTTCATTTTATAGATACACATGCATATATACAAATATAAAATACACATTACATATATACACATACATATATCCAAACCCAACATGAATCCACCGTGAGCAACTTGCAGAAAGGTGCATCTAGCAGGGCTTACAGTAAAAAAGAAAGAAAGAAAAAAAAAACTTGGTTTAGCAGTTGGAATCTTGAGTGGAGCTAGACTCCTGCTGAAGCCATCTGAAGCTGTGTAAGGGGTAAGGCCAAAAGAAAGGAGGTGGGCAGAGACAAGGAGCTGAAGTAAGACTAGAAAGTAGTGATGGATCCTTGAGCCAGACCATAAATCTTTTCTCATCATCCTAGTCTCTGCAGAATATACACTGTAGATTCATTTAAGGCTGGCCCCTTGAGAGGTGGCACCTCGAGGTTCCTCATGCTTACATGATTGTAAAGGTAGTGTCATGGTTTGACAACCGTTATGTAGCTTTGACCCAAAGAGCAAATCCAGAGGCAGTAATGGTGCAAAAAAATGTAACTTTATTGAGCCAGGTGGGGTAGGGAGTAGGTGGGGAGAGGTAAAAACAAGACAAAGGGAGATGAGGCAAACAGAGTGTGGTTAGGAGAGCTGAACTCGGAGAGGCACGGAGAGAAGAGGAGAAGCACAATTAGGCGACATTTACACGGACACTCCTGACTTGAAAAAGCAAAGATTTTTCCTTGGCATTTTCAAAGTTGATCTGCGTTCAGACGGAGACACTGGAGACGAATGAAACCGCTGTAGTGTATATGCATGTTCAGTAGACGGCAATGTAGGTTTACTGAGAGGCAGCGCTGCTACAACACACGTATGAAGAAGAAAAACTTTTCAAGAACAACAAAGGCGAGTGGACGCACAGAGACGCAGGAGTTTCTTTTCTGGACAACAAATCTGTCTGGATAACAAACCGAGCACGGTAAGCAGCACACACATTACTCAGCAGACGGCTGAAGCTGTTGTTGTTCCTGGTATGCCTGCACAACCTTCATGTGAAAGAGTACTGTGCATGCAGTGACATCAGCGTTTCACCCTAAACGCTCTGATTGTGGTTTACATGGAGCTGCATGGAGAGTGTATTGAAAAGTCTCCACTCTGGAGCCTGGTTTCAAAAGTTTGTGTAATTGTACCGTTGTGATGTAAACAGGAGGCAGAGACGCAATAAAAACTTATCGGATTTGAGTGTTTGAGGTGCCATGTAAATGGCCCTTTCTTCACTTGAATGACATGAGGCACAAAGAGCAACAAACTCAAGACCGATCAGGATAAGGGAATGATCTAGCACTATGAGTCCTCAGGAGGCTTATATAGAAGAGGGTGATGAGCAGATGAGAACCAGGTGTGCAGCAGCAGAGACCTGCTACAGCCAGGGGACACACCCCCTCATTTCGGTGAGGGAGCTGCAGCAGGGAAGGAGAGGAGCAGGACCAGTCCACAACTAGGTCACAACTTGAAGACTCTTAACTTGAAAGTCATTTATGTTGATGGTCGATGCAGGGTGAAGCACTTGGAGTTGAGCAGGTCTGTCATCCATGTCCAGGTCACTCTAACAAAAAGGCTGTTAGGCCCAAAGGGCTTACTCCAGCATTAATAATGTAACTCCCTCATTAGGATTTGGTTAAAGACTTTTAAATCTTACTGAACCAGTCCTTTTGCACGGCAGTGCTAGAGGGAGCTGGGCCAAGTCCTGCTCTTAGTCCAAATCAAATAAAAAATAGAAATCATGAACAATCTATAAAAATCTAATTTAGATTCAGTTCAGCACAGAGCATTTTTAGAGCAGAATAGATCTCTGACACCAGAAAAAATACAGTGGGTGAAGAACTGACATCTGTCAACTTCAAATGAATGGTATCCCCAACTGCAGGTCCAACAAACGGATGGAGCTAACAAAAAATATTAGAATTAATGTTGTCCTCCTCCCAAGGCACAAGGCTTGTGATCGATATTTTTCTGTTTGCGCCAAGCCAAACAGATGTATGGACAGAGAGAAAAAAATATCTATAACATATCTTATACTATGGTAATTTATCATAGTAATTACAGATCTGTAAATATTAAAAAACAGAATCTTTCGATATAAATATACACATTTCCAAAGTTGAGTATGTTTTATTTTTTAATTTATTGATATTTAAATCTATATATAAATAGTTTTCAGATTTAGTGTGATGCTTTGGCAATATTGTTTTTCATGACTTCCACGACCAATAACTTTTCTTGAATTGTGCGTCACTTATGAATACTCATACTTAAAAACATTTATGAGGCATTTGAACTCTCTGCTCCAAGTCAAACCACGGCTCAGTCTGTTGGTTGGCCGGCTCACTTATGCTGTCCCATAATGCAGTTTCCAACCAGCAGCCATGACTTTTTTAACCAATGCAGAAGTAACAGCAGGCTTTTGAATTTTCATGGTGTGCATTCCAAAACTGAAGTTTCAACAAACATGGCTCCAGAGTGAAAAGGCAACAGCTGAAGCTTATGTGGGTCATATACAGTAGGCCCAAACAAACAGCTATACCCCACCAGGGCATCAGTCAGGCTAGAGAGTTTTATTTAGAAAAAAATTGAGTCTTTCATAAGAGTAAAAACGATGAGCTATAACTTAAATACTTAATTTGCTGTTTTTTTTCTTTTTCTTTTTTACCAGGCTGTAATAATCAGTAACTAGTCTCTGGTGAACACTCACATTTGTTTCATTTTTTAAACACAAGGTTGCTGCTTAGTTGGTATGCCTTTTGTTTATATGCAAAAATGTAAGCCCCTTACCCCTATAACCAGTTAATCAGCAATAACAAGCTCTTACTGACAGAGATGAAAAAACACAATCAGACAAGCAAAGTTTTATTCTTTCATAGATTTTATTGTAGATATTTATAAATATTTAATTTAAATACAATACTAAAATAGCTTGTATATTTTCATGACTTTGTATATTACAGCTTCCCAGAAATTGAGATACTTTAAATATATTCAGGATCTACAAACCTGAGCCACAAAAAAAGAGAAGATCAACAGAGGATTTGCTAACATGCTACACAGTAGCTGATAGAGGACAGTCATTTCCAGTCTCCCACAGTTCACTGCTGTTTACCACTCTTACTGTTACATCAGTGGGCTGCGATTGAGACAGAAAACTTTCTAATACATAAGAGTCGGATTAATAATGAATAGCCTCGTCCTGTTTTTGTGTTGATATTAATAGATTGTTGAAAGCCCATGATTCATCAGTAGTCTATGTACTATAAGAGTCAAATCAGAACAAGCAGAATTTAGAGATACAACAGGGTTTCAGGCAGTCCAATATCTCAGCTACTTATATCCACCCTCAATGACAGCTAATATGGAGACATCATAAACACAGAATAAAGCAGGAAAAAAAGATAACAGAAAAACCATGGCTGCTAAATAAATAAAACACTTTTCAGAGTCTTGTTTGTCACTGTACACTCAAGATGTAGAAATAGCAGCACCCTCGCGATACCCTTTTGAATGTCCACATTATGAATGACCATGATTTAGAGCTCTGAGGGAAAAAGCATCTAAACAGAAACTATGAAAGTCGTGCAAACACATACACAAGCATGGTTTTTACCGACTTACGGACGCAGCAGCAGAATTTAAAGGACATTTTCTTCTTTGGATGCTCAGCCACTGTCTGTTATTGATGATATAAACATCCATTTGTGATGTTTACCTCTCCTTTGTTGTAGTACTCAATAGACTCCACTACTGTAAAACACTGTGGCATTTTTCTGTGTTTCCAAGTAAACCTGTTTTTATCTCATAGTAAAAGGCTTAATTTTGTCTGTGGAGTAGACAAAGAGGGACAATGTCAACAGCTGCTTTGTAGCATGTGTACTTCAGGTACCTTCTGCTCCTGATTTTGATATAAGATGACACATACCGTAGGGTTTATGACAGTGTTATCAAGATGGCTTCTTCTAAATTGTTTGAATATTCTTGCTTTATTTGGTATCTTAATGATAATTACTTTAATCAGACTTAGTCAGACATTCAAGCATTTGAAATCAGGGGTTCAGCTAAAGCCTAAAGCACCTGTGAGGAACCTGAAACTTGAGCTGATCGGGCCATAACCAGGGATGGACAGTAACTAAGTAGATTTACTTGAGTACTGTATTTAAGTATATTTTTTCAGTATCTGTACTTTAATTGAGTTTAATTTCTTTGGAAACTTATGACTTTTTCTCCATTACATTTAAAAGACAAATATTGTACTTTGCCCTCCACCTCATATCTTTGAAGGGTCTAGTTACTTGATGAAATTTCTTTTCTCTTCTGAAATGTGATCTGCGTGTGATGTGGTGGTGATGTCGTACCTGTCCCTTGCTCATGCTCTACTCAGATCAGACAGGCAAACCTTGAGCATAGGTTGCTCAGATAATAATTAGCCTTGGAAGTAATGATGGCTATGGCAGATACAGATGACTAAATAGTAATGTTTGTCTTTTTGTTGATTTAATTATGTTTCAATAAGCATTTATTTAGGCTTCATTGCATAATTTACAACTTTTTTAGTTTCCATAAAGGATTGACCTGCTTACACGGTTTCTATAAAGCAGGTCAATGCACTCAGTATACTTATTTCAGTCATTCGGTTCTTTAAATCTATTGTGGCAACTATACAATAACGTGTTGACATTGAAATAAAAATGTACTTTTAATATGTAAGCAGTTACTCCAATACTTTAAGTAATTATTTGGCTGAAAAACTTTCACTTGTATTGGAGAAATATTTGGCCAAGAGTATCGATACTTTCAATAAAGTAATAGAGTTAAGTACTTTGTTCACAACTGGACATAATGACCAAAGACCAGTGCATCTTTCTCTTTGTTGATCTTGCCCTGTATTTATAAAATTCCTCATCCTGCTGTCACCATCTCTGATGTGTATCATGCTCTCTGTACATTTGTGAGCATTTAGAAATAATTAAATAAAAATGTGTTAAATGAGTTAATCCTACTCAAACTGGACACCGAATGAATGTGAATGTTGAAGTCCGATTTAAATCATACAAACAAGACCTTTTCAAAGCTTGACCAACACGCCTTGATAATCCAGATGGAGCTTAGTTTCCCTTTGCACGTTTTTATAACTCGATTAGATATGACTTGACTTCACATGCTCAGCAACCTGTACACTGGTTTGCTTTTTCCATCTCATCACTTGGTCAATCGCTCGGTCAAACAGCAGTGGTGGGCCAGTTTCTTATAACTTGATGAAAATATATTTTGATCATTATTACATAAAACAAATAAAATTAATTAACTTATGATTCAGAACCAAAGCAATATAAAGTCACTAACTACTTTTCTCTTTTAAAAACACTAATCTAGGCTGTGTGTAACAGACCACTGTGTTCTTTATCCATTCATCAATCATTTATAGCGTTTATCATTTGGGGCCCTTTGGAGCCTTTCCTCAAAGACATTTGGCTCTTTTCCACTAGCACGCCTTGGCCCTACTCTACTCGGCCCTACTCGATTTGCAGCGTGTTTCCACTGGCCCTGTACCTCCTAAAACAAGCTAGTTTTAGTACCTACTCCGCTCTGGTTCCAAGCGAGCTGAGTCGATACTAAAAGATGACGTCACCAACTGCCGGATACTGATTGGTCAGACAATGTCATCATCGATGAGTCATGAGCACGACGACCTAGCATGCTAGCAGTAGCTACCGTTAGCTTCCCCTCATATGTCTTTTCTTTGCAGCTCGATTGCTCTTGTCCTCGGACAGACAGAATTGCTTCATTCTGTCTGCTTCTCAAGGGTTATTTCTTCTTGCCACCTGCAGCCTTCTCCTGCTTTCCTTTTTTACTCAGTTTGTGACAAAAAGCCACAGATTGTTGTGTCGCGCTCAAAATGATGTCACCGCAGAGCCGCTCAGTGACACTGCACCCAGATGGGCAGGCAACTGGGGCTAATGGAAAAGCAGCACAAGGCAAGTAGAGTAGAGCCGGGTAGAGTAGAGTAGGGCTAATGGAAAAGGGCCAATTGGTTGCACTATTTGCTGATTGATTGTTGGGCCACACAGAGTGGCAGACAAGCATTCATGTCATTTCAGATGAAACAGAAATGCTGATCACTAATCACACAGAGGCAGTGACTGCCTTCCACCCATTGTCCCATCAGGCCAGCCTACAGTCCAAGTGTAAGAGGTTTTGACTAACTCCTTATTCATCTTTTAAATAAGTCTCAAATATATTTGACTTTAATCAAGTCACCTCGACCATCTTGTTGATCTTGTTTACTTTTATCATATCACGGCTACTGAAGAAACAATGTCCTGAACTATTAAACAAGTTCCTTATTCTACTAAACTGAATATATCCTTCATAAGAGCAGACTATTTATTGCCTCAACATTTCACATTGATCAAGAATTTCCAAAGCAGCATGAGAGTGTGGGATGTTAAAAGTAGAGGAATACTGCACTTCTTGGCTGAGGCTGAGGATAGGGCCGGCCTATAATAGTGGAATTCAAAAGGTGCTTTTCTCATGAAAGGAGACAATAGTTATGAACTCTGGTTTGCATGAACACATTTAAAGACCTTGGTAAATCTTTTCTTCATTCAGTGATTGTATCTCCACTGCATTGTGTGGGTCTGTTCCAACTGATAATTTCTTCTTGAGTCACTTTTATTGTACCAGTTATGGCACAAATACCACAGTATTTTATATCAACTGTGATGAATGAACTCAAGTGAATCATCAAAACTGAATTCCTTTGTGAAAATGACAACAATCTAAAAATAAGTAATTGGATGTAAATTTTTTCGTTTAATCGCCATCACTTCAGCTTTGTGTGATTATAACATTCAAAGCAGAAACCTTTGCATCAATTGTTGGAGAGCTGCCTTCAGTGGACTGATGTGCTTATGATGAAATCTTTCCTGGTGTGCTTCATCTACCTTAACTCGAACAGTTCATCACTATCCTTCCTGTCCCCCTGGTCTGCTAAAGATTGATCAATGCTGCATGAGCCAGTTTTGTGTTATGTGCTGCTACTAAAGGAGCCAGAAGACTAAAATCTTGTTTTCCGGATGAGTCTCTTGCTCTGTGGCTGAACCCATAAAAATGGTGTCTACCAGAATGATTGACAGCTCTTCTTCTGATCAAATGAATTCCCAAGCACACGATGAAACTTTTCATGAAAAGTATATCCTTCACAATGCCTGTTAGAACCACTCTCTTGTTATTCTCCACTTTTATTCTCACTTTCTCTGTGAAGCTGAGGAAATATGCAGCATCTGTTCTGCGTACTCTCTGAGCCGAGTGGCTTGTAACAGCAATGACTTAGAACCCCCCTCCTCCACATACATTTTCCAACAAATCAGCCAGTGTGTGTTGTAAAAAAATACCATTCACACACCACTGCAATATTCCCCTTTGCGCACAAACCAATTGAAACCATGCTCATGCTATCTGTTATGGTGATTGTGTGATGTGACTCAGAAAGTACATGCCCCATTTTTAACTGGGGACGGGGTCCTAAAATTCACCACAGGCCTGCTTCTGCAATAACTGGAGTACTTACATGATTTCATGAGCCTGTTCCCTGGAACAAGAGACTACATTTCTCATTTGGATTGCAGAGGGAGAAGTTTTACGAGCCCCTGCCCCATCTGTGAATGTCTTTTCTTTCAGGTCATTGGAATAAAACGGTTATTAGGTTACTGATGGTCCATGTCTGATTGAAGAACATCTTTTCCTGTGCAGATTCTTGTTAAAAACAGGTCTAGCATTGAGCCCGTTTTTTGGACTCTTAATTTCCTGCCTAGGTCAGCAAGTTAGTTCATTTCTGACTGGACTCTAATTGTTGTTCAGTGTAGCAGAACTCTGTGACGGTCAAACTTGGGTCACTTTGTGTTTTAGGTTTAAAGCAGCAGAGTTCCTGGCTTAGCCTTCATGGCCTTCTTGATCAGTCCATCATAGAAAATGTGCTCCAGTGTCAGAACGGTTTCATTGTGGTAGAACAGTCAGTATGTTAGTGATGGTCCATTTCTGATTAGTGCAGTCCTGAATGGCCAACTGGTATGTGAACTCTGACTGTTTGCTCTCCACCAGCTCCAAACATTGCTGAGACTCAATGTTCTGGATGGAACCACCCTGGATTAAAAAGGGAGACAGAGAAAGAGTCAGAAATCTAGACAACAAGAAACTCTGAATAATAACTGTTGCAGAAAAAATGGAGATAAAAAATTCTTCAGTATTTATTTCATTTATACATCCTGGATGACAGATTCTTGCTGTTTTTAACGGATGCAGTAACAGAAAAATAAAGGTAAAGAGCACATCTTGATTTAATAGTCAGATACGTAAGTAACAGACATGAAGGAAAAACATCTTAGAGACCTGTAAAAAAACAATTGTCATTCAAACTGTGTTGGATTTTAAGAGAATGTGGATAAATCAGTAAAACTTTACATTCTGATGATTAAGTCAGACATTTGTCAGATTTCTAGAATATCCTTAACTGATTTTAAACTGTGTACTAGTCCTGAATTAGAGGAACAGATTTCAGCCTGACTTTGTATTGTTTGCTGTGCAGTGTGCAAAAGGACACAATCTGGGATCACTGCCCTGTCAGCTGCTCCACCCTCTTTCGAAGTATTTTTGTCATGTTTGGAAAATTATATGCCATTTACATTTTGTACTGTTTATTTCATAGACTGTTATGAACCTGTATGAACATTTTACATCTATCTATCTATCTATCTATCTATCTATCTATCTATCTATCTATCTATCTATCTATCTATCTATCTATCTATCTATCTATCTATCTATCTATCTATCTATCTATCTATCTATCTATCTATCTATCTATCTATCTATCTATCTATCTATCTATCTATCTATCTATCTATTATGCCACTCTCGCTCCCTCTCTTGTCCACACAAATAAATACATTTTCACAATCATCAACAAATTGTAGGTTAACACAAACATGAAACAAAAACAATCGCATAACACACTATTTACAATACCAAAATAACAGAGTTTAGAGTAATAATTATACATATATATATATATATATGTATATATATATGTGTATATATATGTGTGTATATATATATATATTTATATATATATATGTATATATTTATATATATATATGTATATATATATATATTTGTATATATATATATATATATATATACATTAATATATATATATATATATATATATATACATACACACACACACATACATACATATATATATATATATATATATATATATATACATACACACACTCACACACACACATATATACACATATACATGTATATATACATATATATACATATATGCAGTGTTGGGGAAGTTACTTTTAAAAAGTAGTGTTTGCTCGTTACTCGTTACATCACTCTTTACTTTACTTAGTTACCCTCTATGAAGAGTAACTTCTCAAGTTACTTTTCCGTTACCTTTACATTGCTTGATCATGGACAGAACCCCATATCTATTCCTAAATGTGAAGGCCTACAAAAAGTTCTACTACAGAGAACATAACAGTTTTTTGTGCTCTTTATTTTACAAAATATCACATACCCTGTGGAATGAGAGCTCCTGCCCAGTGTTTCCACATTTTGCTTCTGAAATAAGCAACCTGGTCAATAAAAATAAGCCCAAAATAAGCAACCTCCAGCTATTTCCTTTCCTAATGTGATATACTACTTTTTAAAAAGAGAAGTCTACACAAAGTGTGTTAATTTTCGTCTACATTACATTTCAATATCACAGCACTAAGTATCTATTCAAGAAAAGACCGTCGCTTATAACAAGCAGACCTGGCAACTTTGGCTCTGGAGCGTGCGCCATGTGCGTGAGTGTGTTTGGGGGCGTGCATATAGCCAGGAAAAGTGGACAAACTGCCTACCGCAGTCGTGTTTTCCTTTATGTTAGGAGCTGGAAGATAATCAGGAGGATGCACACAGACTTAAGAGCCCCAAGAAGCAACTTCACGTCTAGAAACAAGCCCAAAAAACCACAACCTGCGGCCGTGACTCACGAGATTTTCAGCCTTTAGACGCTTATAACGAGTGGACTTGGCAACGCTGCTCGTGTCTGTGCGAGCAGCTGAGAAGGCTGCTTCAGTGCCAGATCTGTCCGGTGGAAATGTAACGTCGTGCTGCATTAAAAAAGGAACTACGTTTCGTTACCAAATTTTCAACAGTAGCGCGTTACTTCACTTTTTACCCGAAAAAGTAGTCTCGTTACTGTAACGCGTTACTTTCTAACGCGTTACACACAACACTGTATATATGGCATGCCGTTTAGGAAATAAAATATATATATATATAATGATGTCTGAATATATGGAATGAAGTATGAATATATGGAATGAAACTCTGAATATATGGAATGAAACTCTGAATATATTGAATGAAGTCTGAATATATGGGATGAAACCCTGACTATACGGAATGAAACTCTGAATTTATGGAATGAAGTTGCGAATGTAGAAAGTGAAACCTAAGAAGTAATTTACTGCACAGATGACAGAACAGTGTCAAAATGAGTGAGGCAGCGCGAAATGTAGTGACGACAATAATAAGGAATAAAGAGGTTATTAACATCCTGGTCAATGCCCCGGGTGCAGTGAATCCACAGTCGAAGTGTGGCTTGATGTGCTTTGACTACCTGCCCGGTGGGGTTCGCTGCACCAGGTCAACGGTGTAAAAGCTAACGAATTTCCTTTTCATTGAAGCGGTGTTCAACACGACTGCTTATATTTGTACCTATTTTGTCCAGAGCATTCATTGGCCAGGTTGTTAATAACCTCTTCATAACTTAATATTGCTGCCTCGCTCATTTCTCTCTGCCATCTCTGCAACATGTAACCGCTTTACAAATGACGTGCGTAATATGGACTTTAGGTTTCACTTTCTATATTGGCAACATCATTATACATTGAGAGTTTCATTCCATATATTCAGACATCATTATATATAATATATATACACACACACACACACACACACACACACACACACATATATATATATATATATATATATATATATATATGTATATATATATATATATATATATATATATATATATATATATATATATATATATATATATATGTATATATATATATATATAGATATAGATATATATTATTTCATATACATTTATACTTATATATCTATATCCATATATATCTATCTATCTATCTATCTATCTATCTATCTATCTATCTATCTATCTATCTATCTATCTATCTATCTATCTATCTATCTATATGTATATATATATATATATATATATATATATATATATATATATATATATATATATCTATCTATATATATATATATATATATATATATATATATATATATATATATATATATATTTATATACACACACATATCACCACACCTCCCTGTAGGCTACTCCATCAAATCAAATTTTATTCAACCCCTGATGTGAACTGAAGGGGAGGGCCGAGTAATAATAATTTTAGAAGAATGGATAAATTAACGCTGCACTCTCTCACACACATCAATTAATCTCAATCAATCTTTATTTGTATAGCATAATGCCTGACCGTCCATGACTCTGCATCATCCATTCATTTTTGAAACCTGACACCTCGAAGGGCATTATCCTGCTCATACCGCGGTCACTTACGAAAGACATAAATATGAATACACTGATGTTGTTTTTTTACGTTTTTCACAAGAAGTGGCTGAGTGGACTATTCAATATATCTCATTGTGACACGTGGCCAAGGTAAAAGGCTCTGACCTCAGAACCTGCAGCTGTTACATCAAGTAGTGGAGGGAAGTGAGATGATTGCTTAACGTTAAGTTATATAATACAAAGTATAATTTTAAAGGGCAATTGCACCTCTTACCACTTCTGTGTGTCCAGAGGATGATGCAAAGTTTTATTTCAAAGAATCAAAGTCCACAGATAGTTTCCTAAATAGTTTTTATTCCAAGAAATAGAATTCTCATTTCACTGTGATCAGTAAATGTGTATCAAGCAAGTAAGTATCTCGCATCTCCTTCTTTTAATGTTCTCTTCTCTCTTCCTCTTCTGCTGCATCCCACTCTTCAAAAATGATCAAATTCACCAAATAGGTTAAAGGAAACTATTTAATCACTCATGTTTTGTCTACTGTGTTGCTGTTGTGAAAAATAAACTGTAAAATAACGTATGTTAACGTATGGTCTGAGTTTCTATTGCCACAGTTATCAACTAGCTTTTGAGCCAGTGCAATAATTAAGAACAATCAGGCTTTTTGACCTGAGCTTTCTTTTGGTGTCCTACAACACTTTTTAATGGACACCCTGCAGCCGATCAGAATCCAGTATTCACCCAGACAATGGTATGAAGTGCTTTATATGAGAGGTTAAAAATGACAAATCAGGGATTCTAGGTAATGGTCTTATTTATTTCTATTTAATCACACACTCACCAAAATTCACTTCATGATTTATAAAATCATTTTAGGAAAAATCATGGACTTTAAGATGTAGGGGTTTTATTTTAACAGACATACAAGCATGTGATAATACCAGGGGGTAAAAATGACCTTGGTGGTGCTAGTTTTAAACAAACAAACAATAATTTGCTGACCATTTGTGTGTCTGAACAATAACTATGCTACAAAATAGTAACAATCCATTTTTTTTTGGCTTGATTACGTTACTCACTTTGTCTGGTACAAGAACAGTCTTTTGGCCCGCACACCTGCAACACTGCAGTTGTCCACTACAAGACAGAACTGTCATCTCCAAGGTGGGAGCTTACGTTTGTCACTGTGGTATTTAAGATTCTCCTTCTTCTAAAATATTCTGGACCAAATTCATAGTGTCTCTATACACACATGCATATACACACATATAGATTTTTCACACTGTTTTTTTTGCTCATACTTCTGTTTGAGTCAATTCTGCTGCTATTAAATTTCACACAAAGATCTAATATAGATTGATTTTCATTACATGCTGGGTATTACCTTTTTTGTTTATTGGTATTAAGATGGTTGGCAATACAGCTGATCTAATATTTGTGCCAACAAAGCACACTGCATGCTGGAGCACACTGAAGTGAGATAAATTAAAGCAGACACAGGGAGGCTGTGCAGGAATGCAGAATATGTGTTGTGTATATTTTTTGTGGTATCTCTTTGTTCCAAACAATGTCACTTTGAATTAGAGGCTTGCTTTTGCTTAATATGCGCCCCTACCTCTACACTGTGCACGTGTGTGTGTGTGTGTTTGTGTACATCTTAGCTTTCTTGAACATAACTCTGACACCCACAGCCCTCAGTGATATGGCAAGAACAGTAATATGTTTTAATGAGCCTGAGTCCCAGCAGTAGAAGACTGAAGCCATTTGTGTCAAACTTCCTGTGGATTCAGGGGGTCAGCTTTGCTTTAAAAATCAATATGCTTCACATCTCACACACACATACACACAAACTGACCATCTGGACCCCGAGGGGAACAAATGTATCAGTGTTTTTTGTGTTTTGGAAACTCAGGATCTTCCTGCTAACTGTACTCTTTAGAAATTGTTGACCGCACAACAAATAAAAAAGTAGATATGTAATCCACTTCTCCTTGGGGCTTTCAGCTCCCTGAAAAGATATCGATTTTCTCTGTCTGCTTGTCTGTGTGCACAGCTGCCTCAATCCACAACATCCACACATCAGTCAGACAGTATGTGTGCTCTGACAAAACAAAGTGTCCACTCACTGATGTCCCACAAATGTAAACCAGCTACTCCTCTCTCTCTCTCACACACGCACATTCTACCTCAAACAAAGATAAGCGGGGATCCAACAAAGCTTCACATGCTGGACTTGCATCATTTATACTTCTATCAATCAATCAATATATAGATATATATGTAAATATATATGTACATATATAATTATATTTATACTGTATGGGATGAATTTGAGAATGAAAGTGAAACCTCACATCCTTTTTACGCACGTGTAACGAGTTTGGTAGAAAAAACATATAATTCACCAAAAGTCCACCCTCTGTTATTAATAATGTTAAATCGTTTTTCTTGTACGTGTTTAGATGTTTTATTTTGACGGTCACTTCCGGCGCGTCATTTCCTGTACCTTTCGCGCTCCTCTCCTCAGATGCCTTGACGACATGATGAGGAGAGGTAGGTTTTCAGGTTGGAATCTGTTCAGTTTGAGTTGAAACACAGTTAACACAATATATAGTTGTTTATATGTATATTTTTAGGCTCACAGATTATATTTAAATGTTACAAACATTTGAAAGTTCACTTTGGAAGTGTTTGAAGCGGCGTTTAGCGCATAATTTTAACAGCTAATTTACCGATCTCAAACTAGGCTAATGTGTGGGCTGTTTCTCATGCTGTCGGCCATGCTCTCTGCTCCCCTTTTAGAACTGTGCTGGTGGAGAACAGATGCATGAATTGTGGTCCACTGAGCAATGTGTTTATTTTGTACAGGTATGTGAGCCCTATGTTTTTGTTTTGGTTTCAGTCATTGTTATTATTTTTATTTATTTAATTTTATTCTTTTCCTAAGT